>CM021108.1:117814329-117843335 GCA_007115665.2 Sequoiadendron giganteum
GAAAAAATTTAAATGCTTATTGTAATAGCTTAGGGCATTCATTCTTGCTCTCATTTTATGTTTTAAGCCAGCTAGCTTTGTTTTTTGGGGTTTACAATTAACCATTGATTTTCTCTTTTCAAGTTGGTTAAAATTGAACTTAGAAACTTGCTATAAACATTTTCAATATGGGCTAAAATTGAACAAGGAAAATTGACACTTGGTTCTTGGTACTTAAAAAAAACTTACCTTTGTTTTCGGGATTAAAAAGAACTTATTCCTTCTTTGTTTTGTGATTTTTTGCAATTCTCGTCACTTGAATGTGTATGCACTTCTCTTGGGCCTCTTTGCAATCTTTAGAATCAAAAGCATTACATTGAAACTGGTTGTCTAAATTACCCACACATTTTAATTTGGATCTAAACTTGAATCCTCATGCTATTATGAAAGAAAGGCATTGTGTGTGTTCCCTCCTAGCGCTTTATGTAATCTGGCCCATCGAACTAAAATTTACTTCTTCAATTTTGTTTATCCTTAGAGGGCCTGTCTCCCTACTTTGAAAGGAGGAAATGACCCAAGCGATGATGGGCTAAATCCAAGCTCTTACAAACCACTATATAAATGTGTAGCTATGTCAAAAAAACACAATCAATGGGAAGTGGTAGATGATAGCTCTCCTCTAGTATCTTTATGATGTGAAAATCCCTTTTTTTAAGAGTTGGGAGACCTCTTGATGGAGTTTATCATAGTATCCACTGAACCAGATGTCCTTACTACAACCCATTTTTTTAGTTACCAAAATCCTTAATAATTGTTGGTGCAAGAATGGTCTTTCGGAAGCTGCCTCACATTTGTACTATTCAAAGTAGAAACAAAAAAATCCTTAAGGTCTTTAGATCTTTTGGATTTTTAGATTTGGTGGTCTCGAGAATTGTGTGCCATGGAGGGGAGCCAGTGTCGCCATATCTCTAACTATTCACTTTCTCTTAGTGTTTAGAGAAATCCGAGTGGGGACTCAAAAAACTATGGCCATTTTTAACCTAGGATATGCAATTTGTGAGTCAATCAAACACATTATTGGGGTCTCAAACATTGAAAATAAACATTAAATAAATTGTCAAAATTTTGAACCCTTTGGAAAGAGAAAATATCTTTGAAGAGTTCAAATATTACTGCTTTTCCTTGGGGCTTTTATTCTTAGAGGCTTCTAAATATTTGGTCCCATATCTCAATTTTTTCTCTCCAAAGTCAACCTAAGAAAACTATGGCCCTTGATTCTTTGATTTTCACATAATAGACCTTGTGGAATGAAGAGGGGCTAAGACAAAGACATTTAGTTTTCAATTTAAGCAAGGAAAGTTAATTTGGTAAAAATAATTCATTAATCAACATTAACTCAAATTGAACCCCACACATGTGCTTGTCTATCTTTTGGTCATATGATTTTCCATACAAATATTGGTCTTTTGGTTTGAACTACTCATAGGGTAAAGCATGTTCTTCAATATATTGGTCTTGTAAACAAGGTCCCTCTTAGGTTCATTTAGGATAAAATCAAATGCTTCATCCATCCCAAACATTTATCATCTCCATCCCACAAACAACTTTTAGAGCTTTCAAAAAAAAATCAAAATTCTCGACTTAGGTTAATCTCTAAAACACATCAAAATAACCTTGTTTAGTTAAGAGTGTGAGAACACCTCCTTTATCATACCTCTAGTTAAATTAGAAACCCCTTTGAACAATTTTTTCCTAAGATCACATGTCCATGTAAGGATTCCCAAGTTCATCATCCAATCAAAACAATCAAAATTGAAACCTAAGTCTAGTATTGACAAAAGTTCTTAAAATTTTAAACATCCATATCAATCACCATTTCATCTTTCATCTCATCATTGGTCTTAAATTCCTTAGAGATCAACAAGGTAAAAAACAATAAAAACATGGAATATAAAGTTGATTCATACATCATGATTGATCTAATTCAACCAAAATACCAAAGCCTTACAATGCCAATTGATTATCAAAATTCACATTTATACAATCCATACATGGTATAATTATCTCCTATAAAACTCAATGATATGTATTAAATGTGAGTATGCCCAATCTAAATTTTTTAACACCTTTGCCTATGGTAGATTTGAATTTAAGTCAAAACCTACAAATCCATCAACCAAATGATCAATGCATGAGTCTTCAACAAAACAACATTATCCCACCAAATAAATACATGCCAAATGTGAATATATCAAATACAATCTTACTAGACATGAACACATCAAATCCACATTTGGTGAACTATGGGATAGATATGTTTGTGAATCATATCAATGTTATTCAAAGTCCAAACAATATGTTAAAAAATCAATGTATTGATCCAATTCAACATAACACCATGCAAAATCAAGGTTACCTAAATCAAAGCAATGTGATTCCCAACCACAACAATGTTCAATGTCAACCTATAATGAAAAATCCAAAAATCATCCCAAATAAAAACATTGTCCAAAATTAATTTGTGCATGATCCCATACAAATACCACAAGTGTATATTCCTAATATTCTTGACCAACAACCAAATCAACTATATCAAGGGTGTCAAAATCAAAATCAAGATCAAATTATGCGAGATCAAATTGCTATAATTAGAAAATTCATTGATTCATATCACCAAGAGACATCTCCATCCCAAAACCAACACACTCCCCCATTAGTTAAACCATGTCATCAAAACACTGGGTTGTGTCTGCAACCACATCAAGAACAATATTTCTAATATCAAGAGGTTGGATATCAAGATCAACAACATCAACAACAAACCCAATCACCACATCTCCAAGATCAATTTCCACATCTCCAAAATCAATCATCGCAAGGTAACAAACATGAATACACTCCTTTGGGAGAGCCAATTGAATCAACATTAACAAAGCTAGTTAATGCAAAACTCATCACTCTTCAAAAATTAAGTTCTTTCAACTCTATCTTAAACTTCCCTTGGAATAAGGGTAGATCTTATTGTGATTATCATAGAGAAAATCTTCATAAAACATCAAATTGTATTCGAATCAAAAATCTCATCCAAAACCTTCTTGATTAAGCAATAATAACTGTTGAGGACAATGACCAATATTTAACCACTAATGATAGCAGTGACAATCTCTCCACCACAACTCTTGAGGATAATGTTCAGGATATATCCATCAATGAAATCCTTGGAGATATTTTTACCTCATCCAACGATCAAATCAACATACATCAAGAGTCACTTTTTAATCGTGATCAAAAAACCTCAAAAATATCCAATAATGGTCTATTTCAAGGTGTGTTAACATTATTTGATCCCATTGATATTATGTCATGCCCATAATTTTTCGCTAGAAAAACCCTACATTTTTTTTTTAAACATACATTAGCAACCTAACACTTACACATCATGCCCCCTCTAAACTACATGAATTCTAAAGTCTATTGCTATCTAGTATTACTATTTCTAAGTTTCATAGCAAAATTGATGACAGTATATAGTTATGGGACTCTAATATTAGTATTATTAGGAACATGGATGTTCACAAGTATGGGATATCTTTAATTAAGGAGGTATCTCTTCATGGTGTATTACGTATATAAATACTCAACAATAATAATGTTGGTAACTCTTATATCTTAAAAGCTATCAAGAACAATAGTATAATATTATCGTTGCCCAAGTTGTTGCTCCTAATAGTGACATCCCAGTGTGTGTGTGTGTAATAAGTGGTTAATATTATTTATGGCATCTGAAGTATATAGGATGCTACCTTATTGCCCTGAATTGGCATACCACTAGTGTTACACCACAAACACTCGAACCATGTTAATTAGTTTAATGCTTGTTTGGTCTATTTTTATAATGTTAATTGTGAAAGCATAATCCTTGCATTGCAATAGAGTGTTTCAATGTAAAAATAATAATAATAATAAAATTAAATAAAATAAAGGAGAAAAAAACTTAGCAAGTCAAATAGAAGAATATGGTTGAAAGATAGATAAAACTTTATCTTTCTATACACTCCTATGATGAAGTGAAATATATTTATATTAATTATGGTTGTATTTTAAGAAGGAGGGGGCTATAGTTTTTCTTTGAGGCATTTATAAACCTGTCAGTTATAACACCTAGCATATTGGAATCAATTTGGGATGCATTATACTTAGGTATCATTTAGTTGATATCAAGGGATATGTTAGTTAAGGTTTTCGTTACCTTTTTATTTTGTCTTAGCTAATAATAGAGTAATTATCTTGGATAAAATGGATTATTTTTTTCATATATAATTATAATATGCAACTCATCTAGTCTTATATTCCATATCCTTAGATGAATGCCATATTACTATCTTTTCATACAGGAATTAAGTGGTTATCTCAAGTCAATGATTTGATACGTTAATGCAAAGTTCTTGGTGGTAAAAATGTTATGAATTAGTGTTCTTTATATATATATATGGATTCTTCTAATCATTATAGTTTTCCCCACTTATTGATTTGATAAGTATCAATATGATAATCATATATCATTAAATATTTATTGAGAAGTCAATTATTAGTATGACATAATTGATACCATTGTATTATTGTTAAACTAATTTATGGTGAAATTGATCTTAGGATAGGGCCAAACTATGTTCTACAAATGACTAACCAACTCACAAATAAGTGAATTCTCCTATCTTGTGAATACCTATTAGTGCCACCTTAACTGTGTTTTGTGTCTTGCTATGGCTTGTGGCATTATTTGTGCAAGCATGAGTATTTATTTAGATGTTCCATATTTCTCTAGTATATCCTTACCCAGGTCTCCAATCCTCGGCTTCACCTAAGTGGGTGGCAATCGATTGTGTAACTATCTGGGGTAATGGACCCTAAAAAGGATTGCATACCCACTCTTTAGTACGTAATTTGTATGGGACACATGTTAAATTGAGTAGAGGATCAAGTTAGCGTATATCAATGTATTGGGTTAGGATTGCGATTGAGGTAGGGTCATTATTTTTTTATCCTTGTGGATTACATCCCTTTCTATCCAACCATGGGTGAGATGGTTGAAGTCCAGTTGTTGAACTACGATGCCTCTACGAATTATATAGGTAGGCAAGGCCATCTGAGACGAGCCCCCAAGGACTAGGTCTGGCCCCTAGGATTTGTTCTCTTATTATTCTTGTGATTACTACTGATATATATATGTTATTTTTGACACATGATTTATATAATGTTTCACGTTCATTTTGGGTTGGTTGAACTATCTTAATCTAACTCGGAGATGTGGATTCCATGTCTCCTATCGAATTGACCATGATGGTCTAAACCTTTTAGTTATCTTACTAAAATAATTATAGTTTATGACTGCTCAAAAGTTGTATGCTTTCTTGTAGTGTCTTCTTTGGTAGAAAAATTTAAGAGTTTTACGAGCGTAAGTGAATGAAATTTGGAATTTGTGTTTTGTCCTTAACTATTTTGGTGTAAAATTTTGGGCATCACATATTATCAAAGAAACATCCACCAATGATCATGTTGACAATATCTCTAAATCACCCAATTAGTTAGAGGACATATATCAAGAACTTATTCCAAAGCATGATCAATATCTTTCACCAAAGTCTAGCAATGAACCTTTCCAAGACATATTCATATCCTTTGACCTCGTTATTGCAGATATTAAAGGAATCCTCAACTCATTAGTTGATCCAAATCACTCAAAGATCAAGATAATATTGAGCCACTTCCCATGTCTAATGAAGATATCCAAGAACACTTTGTAAATAATCCATCCTTTGAAATTGACCCATGTCAAGAACTTTATCCTAAGCATGTCGAAAGCAATTCCAAAATTAATCAAGATCAAGAATTTGTATCTCCAAGAAGCTACAATGATCTAATGGGCATGATCCAATATATACAAGATGCCACAAATGATGATCATATCCATATAGCACACACTCCTGGGTGATCCCACAATACTGGTTTACAATTTTTGGGCAAACTAGACACTAGACTGATTTTTTTTAACTAAATCTTCACTCTCAGGCTCCTATAGCGGCTAAACCGTGAGGAATTTGAAGATGATGTATAATAGTGATTTGCAAAAATTTTTCTATAGATTCTAAATATATATTTTTCAAAATTTTTGCAATCATATTGCACTTCTTTTTCCATTTCCTTTGGAAACTAGCTTTTAAAAAAAATAGCATTTTAAAGGAGTGATGCTCACCGTATACAACATAACTTTTTTTTTATGAAGGATAAAATTATAATTTTTTCGAATTTAGATTTTTAACTATGATATATAGTATTTTCATTTAGTTTCATAGTGTTTTATTAATTTTTTTTTACTTAATCAAGTTTCAAATTCAAACCAATTATAATAGAAACATAGGCAGACTGGACTGTATACAACATAATTTTTTTTGTATGTATCAATTTTTAATTTTTTTTAATGGATCAAGGACATCAATACCCAGCCTAAACATATTTTTTAAAATTTCATTTTGATAATCTACTATTTTTCCACATGTGTAGAACAAAGAGCTTGATTTTCAATGAAAAATCTATGTTTAATAAAACTAAAAAAACACATACATAATAAAATCAAAACATATTAAAATTATATTCATTAGATAGCTTGTTCTGAGGACTACCATGATCATTTGAAATAAATTTTAAATGAGTTCATTTGATCGACCAAAAGGTAAACAAAAGTGATTTTTTATCATCATTTTAACAAGTGTAAAGGAGACTCCGTTGTAGGTATGGTTTAAAACTAGCGGGGTTTTATCCAAGGGGGTTTGATCTAAGGTGGTTTGATCAAACCCTCTTCAATTGAAATCCTTAAAATGGAAATTTTTAGGGCTTAAATCATTATATTTTCTAAAAATATATGATTTCAACAAAAATTAGAATCTCCCAAAAAATTTAAACCAACTTTGTGGGATCACCCTCCTCCATCTACTCATGAGATGCTTTCTTTGGATGAACACACAGATGATCTTCATTTAGAAAAAAATATTCTCTTACTCACAAAATTATTACATAAAAAGAGCAATTTATTGATTCCTACAGTCAAGCTGAGTTGTCAACATTAGGATTAGATATATCCCAAATTCAGAATGAGGACATCATGTTTAAAGATATCCAAAATTATCCACTCAAGGAAATAGGTCAGACAAAACAAGATATTTCAGAGTCAGCAGAGCAACAAATTGAAATAACATCATCTGCAATGGCCATTTATCAGAATATTCTTGCTAAACAGGACATCTTGAAACAAGCAGAATCAAAGAACAAAGGTGCTACTGCCACCATACTTGGGGCAACTATGTCTCAAGAAAATGTCAACATAGGGAGCATGAATAATCCTTCTAATGAAATCAATGCCAATAATACAACCAATTATTTCATGAATCTTCATCCACCCATCACCCCATCCATGAATTGGGACCAACATCAAAATAAATATTTGAATCAAAGCACAAAGAATACTATCAATGAAAAATAAGTTGTAAATCATGAAGGAAAAATCAAATACAAGTGGACACTAAAGAATAAAAGAAAGATTATCCCTATATAACTCCATCAGTCAAACAAACTATGGGGAAAAATAAAAAAGGGGAAGGTATCCATCAACGATGTCCAAAAAGAAAAAAGCATACATATGTTGTTTCTTAGTTGTGATCTTGGTTTGTCCTTTATGATAAATCCACTTGATTTGAGTCTCATGGTTTGACTACTTCAAATTTGGTCTCTTACAGGATCTTTATCCTCTTCATATTCAGTTGTCTTGTCATGATATACACTTGATGGCTCTTGATGATGTCAATTTCTTTACATGGTCTTCTCATGGCATGTAGTTTCAAATTTTAGCCTGTTTTGACACATAATGATTAAAGTTGGTTCATATGGTGGTTCACATGGTTCATGGCATGCACTTTCAAGTTTCAGTTTTTACATGTTGGTACTAATGTTTGACATGGTGTGTACTATGATAGGGCATGCACTTGTTTTAAGGTATGCATTTTCTTTAGATATATATGTCATTGTTATCTTGACAGACCACAAGATCTTTATGTTTTTGGTTGTTCATGGTCTTGGTGATTCAGGTTTAGGTATATTCTGTAGGTATATTATTTCAATTGATCATTTTCAGTTTGATCTTGGCTTCATTGATATTTATCAGGTTGATGGCTGGCTAAGAGAAAAGAGGTCACTTTGATACTAGGTCTCTTTGCAATTTTATTGACAATGGATGGTGTCTCTGTAAATTATCATGAAATTTGGTTCATAATGTATACATTTCTCTATTAGCAATCACCTTGGTTGAAGCATTCAAATTTAGGCAGCAAGTATGTCATTATATTACTTTGGTATATTTTTTATTTTGAAGGACTTCAAGGTTGATATGTCCTATGGTGAGGATATTAAATTATTTATATTTTACACCAAACATGGTGTCAAACACTAAATTTATATGAGGTATTTTCCTAAACAAAGAAATCGGTCTCTAAAGGTTAAAAGCTACTTGTGAAAAAGCTAAGGTAAAGGTTTTATTTCAATGCTTGTGGTATTGGTCTTTATCATCGATTGGTATTATGGAGTCAACATCTAAAAAGAACTAAAACCTATTGGGTTTCTCTAAGCATACTTTAGTGGAGATACTATGTTCAACTTAGAGAAACGTTACTTGGTTATAACTCTTGGAAGTCGTCATTTTCCATAATCTATGTCGGCATTTTGAAAATCTTTGTCTTGGTATAAATTTTATTCGGTGATTATTGTGCATCGATAGTGATCATGTGGTCGGAATCCTTGGTAAATGAAGTGACAATGAACTCATAAGAATTTTAATAAGTTGTTTATTATTATGTTTTTGTTTCTTTGGACTTCAATGATTCATTAACTTCGGAAAATTCATCGAATGACTTGAGAAAAGATGGAACAAATAGGGAAAATTTTCTTTTTTTTTTCTTTTTCTTTGCTAGGGTTTGTAACCCTAGCCTCCGCATGGAGAGAGTGTAACTATTGATTATGTGATGATTATTCTTGCTAAAATGCTGAAGACATAATTTAATACTCACTGTATGAGCTATGAGAGGTATGGTTGCTCAGTTTGATATTTTTAATTGGCTAAGAGATTGAATTTGGAAAGAGATTCGATGGTGTTTCCTTTGTTGGGTTGGTAGAAGCTTTGTGACAGGTTTTCAAGCATTTTTCTTTCTTCGGTTTCATTCTTATCATGATTTTGAAAGGGTTGTTTGTTTCTCTCAAGCCTTTTGTTTACTGGGTTCATGATTATTTGGAAACGATTACAATTCTTGACAGGCCTTAGCAATGATAGTTATTTTTTTTATCACAATGGTAACATGTGATGTGAAGGAAAAAGATGCTTTGGTAAAATATTGTTTCCACCTGTCACTAATTATGAGGTTCTCTTTTGGAAATAGATTCATAAGTGTATTTTTTTCTATCAAAACAGTTCGAAAAAGACACGCGATATTATTGGTGCATATATTACCGTATTTGGTATTCTTGGATAAAAAATGACATTGGATTTTGTCTTATCTAAATCCTTTAGTGAAGGTACTGAACATAATTTGTGCTTTTTGAAAAAGACATAGATAGAGTGATTAATCACTGTGTTGGGTGGTATGTTCTTCGAAGCATAAGTGAATATTGTTGTAAAAGTGATCCTAAGAAATACAATGTAGAGTGATAGTCATCAAATGACCTAAGAAAAGATGGAATGAATAGGGCAAAGTATTTTTTGCTTTTTCTTTACTAGGGTTTGGAACCCTAGCCGCTGCCATGGAGAGAGTGTAATTGTTGTTACTGTGATGATTCTTCATGCTGAAACGCGAAAGCAAGAATGAAATACTCACTGCATGAGATATGAGGGGTATGGTTGCTCAGTTTTTTTTTTTTATTGGCTAAGAGCTCGAATCTAGAAGGAGATTTGATGGAATTTCCTCTACTGGGTTGGTAGAAGCTTCCTGATAGGTTTTCATGCATTTTTTTTCTTTAGTTTTGTTCTCATTAGGATTCTGAAAGGGTTGTTTGTTTCTCTCAATCCATTTTTTTATTGGGTTCATGATGATTTGGAAATGGTTACAATTCTTGAGAGGCCTTAGCAATGATAGTTATTTTTCTTTTATCAAAATGGAAAAATGTGATGTGAAGGAAAAAGATTCTTTGGTGAAATATTGTTTCCACTTGTCACTAATTATGAGGGTTTTCTTTGAAGAAAAATCCATAATTATATTTTGTTCTATCAAAACACTTCAAAAAAGACACATGATATCATTGGTGGATATATTACTTTATTTGGGATTCTTGGATAAAAACTAACATTGGATTTTGTCTTATTTGAAACCTTCAGTGAAGATACTGAACAATTTTTTTTTTCAAAAAAAGACATAGATATAGTGATTAATCACTATGTTGGGTGGTATGTCCTTTGAAGCATAAGTGAATATTGTTGTAAAAGTGATCACGAAATACAATGTAGAGTGATAGTCTTTACATTTAATATGTTTGGTATTTTGAAGATTCGTTAAGTGAATCTTTAGGATATTAGGGGTATCAAATTGAGAGGCTTTTGTGAGTTGATTAGAAAATAGAGAAATCCTCTGATATATGATTGTACTGAAACTAAATGAGGGGTTGGTTCTCCTTGAAATGTGTTTTTCTAAGTAAGGGGTTGTTGCTCCTTGAGTGGGTGCTCTAAAATTTGCCTGTAAGGCATTGTAAGCAGTGATTTGAAAATATAAGCTAGTATGGTAGCATTTTAGGAGTGGTTTTCTACCCCAGGAGGGTTTTCCACTTGACAAATCATTTGTCTCTTTGTCTCTTTTCTGGTCTCTTTGCTTCATTATGATAATGCGGTAATGCTCATTTTTTTGTTGTGATACTTCTGATTTTAGTTCATAATGGTTGCATTCAACTAATGAATGTATTTATCATTAAAATATTGAGAGCATAATTTATCTTTGTTTCACTTTTTGGAAATTTTTTAAAATGGTTTAAGACACTGATTCACCCCCCCTCTCAGTTTTATCTTCACTCCAACAATTGGTATCAGAGCATGGGGTCCTCTTATAGGTCTAAACCACCTATGATTGATTATGGTCTTGAGGTTTGTTAAAAATGTCACAAGCTTATGAAGGCACTTCTGCGACTAGAGCTCCTTTGTTTGATGGCTCAAATTATGTCTAGAAAATCATAATGGAAACATATATGATTTCAATAGATCTTGATGTTTGGAACATAGTTTTAAATGGTTATACTATTCCAACCATAATACCCACATATGTTGTTGAGAAAAAGTGGTATGAAACTAATGCTAGAGCCAAGCATGCCATCTTGTGTGGATTGACTATTTTTTTTTGGTTAAAGTCTGGATTGAAAATCTGCTCAAGAAATCTTGGAAAATCTTGAAACCATTTATCAAGGAAATGAAAAAGTCAAACTGTCAAAAATCCTTACACTCAAACATTAGTTTGAGGAAATGATAATGAAGGATGATGAAAAACTGGTTGAATATTTCCTAATAATAGATGAAATTGTTAATGCTATGAGAGGATTAGGAGAAGACATAAAAGAGTTTGATGTGGTTACAAAGGTCATTAGAACCTTCCAGCCTAAATTTGAATATAAGGTTTCAGCCCTTGAAGAAAAGAAAGATTTTGATAAGCTTACCTTAGATAGTCTGCAAGGGATTCTCATTGCTTATGAAATGAGAACAAGCAAAATCAAGTCAATATGAAAAGAAACTACTTTTACAACTGGAAAGAAAGAAAAATTAGATGACACTAAATTCAAATATTTTAATTCAAAAGAAACCCACTTTGTTAGAAAACTTAAAAAGGTTTATGGAAAATATAAGGGAAAACTTCCCTTTAAGTGTTTTAACTATGGCAAGATTGGACACTTTGCAGCTAAGTGCCCCTATGATGATCAAATTAGTGAAAATGAGAAATTTGATAAACTTCCTAAGAAGAAGGCCTATAAAGCTAAAATAAAATTCAATTTCAAAAAGAAGAAGATTTTTTTTGTAAAGATGAAATTGACACTGAAACATAATACTCTTTAGCTGAGGAAGATGGAACTTTATTTATGGTTGAAGTCAAACTGAAAGAAGAGAGTAACAAAAATGATCTAGAAGATGGTGAAATTGATCTATAAGGTGAATTAAAATGTGTCTTAAAGGAAATTAAGAGACTAAAAAAAAAATCTTGCTCAAGAACAAAAATTAGATCAAGTTCTTACTCAAGAACATAAACTTGATCAATAAATAATCTCTTTGAAAACTTAGCTTGAAGAAGCTAAGAGAGTTGAGGATTGTCTTCGAGTAATTGTAAGTTTCAAAGATCAAGAAATTTAGAAATTGGAACAAGAAGTTTTGTATCTTAGAAAGGAAATTGAAAGGTATGAAAGTTCCTTAAAACTTAATGAGATGCTCATCAAGCAAAAATTTAACAAAGATAAAACTGATGTTGGTTTGAAAAGGGTGAATGCTCAATTGATAATGCAAAGAAAAAATATTCTTTTGAAAATAAGTGTTTTGGTCCAAATCATCTTGAATCTGGTAAGAATCATGTTTATTCCTTTAAAGACAATAGAACATCTTACAAATTCAATCCCTTCTTTTATGGTTACTATTTTTACTGCAACAAATTTGGCCACAAAGTAAGTTCTTGCAAGCTTATGACTTCTAGAATACCAAAATTTGGACATAAGCAGTACTCTGGCTTTTTTAATTAGGTCATATTCTTTAAATACATCACTTTAGGACATATAATCAAACAATACAAAACTAATCTGCATAATAAACAACAAAAAACTAAATCACTTTGGAGACCTAAAAATGTTAAAAGCCTAGAGCAAGCAATGCTGGTCCAAATTGCTTTTCACTCTAAAAAGGACTTATGGGTCCTAGATAGTGGTTGTTCTAACCACATGATGGATGACAAGGATAAATTCATAAAACTTGAAGATTATGCTGGTGGATATGTGAAGTTTGGTGATAACATTGGTATACAGATTAGAGGTAAAGGATCACTTCTGTTAATTGAGGATACACCTATCTACAATGTGTATTATGTGGAAGGCCTGAAGCACAACTTGCTTAGTGTTAACCAAATTTATGATAGTGGTTATCATGTTATGTTTACTTCATAGGGATGCGAGATCAAAAACAAGTTTGGAAAAGTTGTTGTAGCTAGGAGAAGAACCAAAGGTAATGTTTATAATCTTCTTGACACCTCTAGTAATGATAACAATGAAGGTATGTGTCTAATGGGTCAATTTGAAGAAAGATAGTTATGGCATAAAAGATTAGGACACATAAAATTTGAAAATCTGGTTAGAGTCAGTAAAAATAAGAATGTTAGAGGTTTACCAGTCCTTTACAAACCATTATATTCTATGTGCAAAGAATGTTTAAGTGGTAAAAAAAATAGAGTCAATTTCATTACAAAAGAACATTCTTCAACAAAGCCCTTACACCTAGTACATAATGATTTGTGTGGCCCAACTAGAACAAGGTCAATTAATAGTGGAAATTACTTTATGTTGTTTGTAGATGATTACACTAGAATGGTTTGGGTTAATTTTATTAAACATAAATTAGAGGCATTTGAAAGGTTCAAAATATTTTGTAAAATGGTTGAAAAAAATCTGATTTAAAGCTTAAATGTATAAGATTTGATAAGGGTAAGTGCACCAATTTGTGACACAATTTAGGTGACAAATTGAAAAAATGATCAAAAAAACTCCGAAATAAGGCCTTTGGCGCACGCCAAATGTATTTCTAGACATAAAATGCAAAAGTCGAGTTTGGAACCCTCATTTTGTCTTCAACCCGCGGCTTGAGAAGGAAGATTTCAAGTCTGCAACTCGCACTCACTAAATCTCCTCCATTATTTGCATCCTTAGCTTGCCATTTTCCATGAGAATGCCGCCAACACATCAGAGAGGTCGAAGATTGCAAAGAGGTGTGTATTTTTATTCTATTTATTTTGAATTTGATTTGGAATGCAACTTTAAATATATTTTTATAATAAAACTTTGTTCTAATTCTCAGGGAATGAATCTCCACCTCAAAACATTGAGAATTCACAATCACCCCCTCATCAAGAGCCTCCTATACAAGAACAACCCGAAACCCCTCCATCAATTCATAGGCATCCTCAAGGAACACAAGAAAATATTCAAAATCAAATTGAAAACAATAAAAGAGACATTCAACAATTAATTGCAAGATTAACCAAGCATGCTGAAACCCACCATTATAGGAGAGGGATTGTTGAATCATTGAAGTCAATTTTAACTCATGTAGGAGAAATGAGCGAGAAAATTAATTTTTGGTCAACTAAGAGAGATGAGATGAGGCAATTTTATGCTAATGGTTTGTCATATGCAGATGTCAAAAAAATAGAAATTAGCAAAACCGAGTCGTGTGCCCTATTTAAATACCCAAAATTCAATGAACTTTTGTCCCATGCATGCAAGAGTTTCCCCATCCATTGGTGCCACCATGATTTAATTAGAAAGAAATTTTGGGAGCGGTGGTGGATGGTATTTGACCAACCTCCATGCAATAACCATGAGGTGCTGCAATAATTTTTGAGGAAACTCTATTGCGAGTTTGTCCTCAATAAAATGGCAAAATATTTTGACATCTTAGACTTTCAAGGTAGAGGTGGGTTTCCACACACGATAGACCTGTTGCACGACGTAATCCACAGTTGGCACCGAGAGCCTTGGGAAGACCCATGGTGGAGCATGTCATTGTTCCTTCCATTGTTAAGGATAGTGTAGAGGTGGACACGATGAAGTCGATTGGGTCACTCACTTAGACCATTTTACAATGTGAGAGTCCTCTAGTAGAGCTAGGTGTGGAGGAGAAGTGTAGGCCCCGAGCTCAACCCCACCATTGTGGCACTTGTGGTGTTGTTTGCACGTATGATTATTAGGGTGCTCATGATGTAGCTACACAACCTATGTCAGTTGTAGAGGTGATTGCTTTCACAGATGATATTTTGAATGATACATTCAGCATTGACACTGAAGTAAAATTTAGCAAGTTATTTTAATGTTGTTTATTAAAATATATTTTGAAATTTAAGAATAACTAAATTAGTAGAATTTTGATATGATGAAATTTCAGGTTTGCACTGTTCATGAGGGATGCTCTATTCCTACAGACCCTTATACATTCTCGACGATGAGTCTACATGTATGCAACTAGTATTAAAGATATTATTATTGCATTTGAATAGTTGAGTGTTATATTTGAATGTTTGTCTCATAACATGCTTCGGATTTCAAACAATTTCCTGGTGCACCTTCTTCCTCCACACCTTGTGATTCATATCCTCAAAAAACATACACTCAAGTAGCCTTTATTCATTAATAGGGTTGTAAATCTATGCTAGCTAGTTTTCATAATTTTGCGTATATACAAATCTAAAAAATTGACGAGAAACACAAATATTGCATTCAAGTATTCCTTGATCATGTCACATTATGTTCTCCTATATCAAAATGATACCTGAGATATTGTTTCATTTGTAGCTGTTGACAAGAGATAGCCCTGGTGATGTTGGTGGCATGATGGACGATGGAGTTAGTGCAGCAATAGCCAATTTTGATCCATTGAGAGAGGTATGGAATAGATTAGTCAATTTGACATTATATTTTCTCTTTTATGGTCTATTATAGAAAATTTTCATGATAATTTTATGTATTTTAATTTCTATCTTCATGGTTGCTACAGGTGCTTGTCACTCTAGATCGTGGACATGGTGATGCTTTAAATGTGCATGATGACTATATGTATGCAGTAAGTGATTATATTTTGTTATATGCCATTCCATAATTCAATTTCTATGTTTTAACATCTTTACTTTTAATCGTATCACTTGAAGGTCCAGAGTGAAGAGAGAGGAGTAGCAGGTGTGTTCGAAAGACAAGACAAGTAACAGTCACTCCATCCAGCTGAATTTTGAAGGCAACACGAGATCTATTTCCTTCCCCTAGAGGGAAATGATTATGTATTAGTGTTGTTTGTTGTATTCCTGTGTGGCATTTTGGAACATATGTTTTGTACTATTGATATATATACATGATATTTTGTCCAAATGGCTCCTTTGTACTAAGCCTATATGGTTTTTTTTGGATATATTTATATACTTTTATCAATATATATCATTGTATAGCCTTTCGGATTTTTGATTAAAGAAACTCTTATTTTGCTATTGCCATTCTTGAATAATGTTATCATGTGTATCGTGTAAGTTGTATGCTTGAATGTTGTAGGCATGGATTTGGTTTACATATAATGCTTAATTAATTATCGTGGAATGCTCAATAAGCCCCATCTAAACCGTATTGTATAAGTGAGTTCCATTCATGGTGGTTTGTATCCTTTGGAATGATTCAATTACTTGTGCCTCACTGATGCAGAAGCAAGGAGGCTCAAACCCAATCAGTCTGACAACTTTCCTTCAAGGGGATCCTAACAAGATTAATACAACCTATTTTGAGTAATCTACACAACCTCAAAGCCCCATCAAACCAAAATCTTCATTCAACACTTTACCCAACAATCCACCCTTGTAGCACTCCAATGCAGAGCCAAGGTGGAGAAGACTCACAACAATGGAAATGTCAATTCTTAATCAAGAACTCTTCTTCATAATGATTCAGCCTAATAGGCATCAACCCACCCTTAGTGGTCTCAACTCCTCAACCTTGAAAATAAACAACAAGACTCCACCAAGGCCCTACAAAGACCATCAACATTCATACAATGACAATTGAATCAATTGAAAACAATCCCTAGGTCAGATTCATCAAGGTTTCCAAAACTCACATTTGTGATTGGTTATTCTTGTAGTACTCAAAACTCAGTTTTAGCCAGATTTCTCCCAACCTTTCCAAAACACTAGACAATTACAAGATGGATTGAGATACCCTTTTCAGGGCTACACAACATACCAAAGAATGAGTGGTCTCTCTTTTGGAATGACATAGAATTTCAACACACCTACTTCAATTTTGGCTTCACAATTAGCCCTATTTTTCCAAAGGGACCACCCTTCCAACTTTAGGTATCTATCCAAACACCTTGGAAAGTCTTAGGTCATGGTGCCAAACCTCAAATTTTGTCATTATTTTGTGTTTGCAGAGCCTCTAACTAACAAAACCAAAGAAACCCTCCAAAACCTTCACAAAATCAAGGGTTTTAAAGAAACATACAACTCCAGACCTCTCTCAACACTTCCAAAGCCCCAAACACCTCAAAATACTTCTGCACGGACTCATCAAACCCTCACATAACCCTTATAGGCATTAATTCTTAAAAACCTCTCTTTGGTTCCTCACTTCCATGTTGGAAAACCCTTGTTTAGTCTTAGAACAGTCACAAAAACACCACATAATTATGACTCCTTATTATAACATGTTTTCAATAAATCCACCAAGATACAATAGCAAACAATAGGTGGATTGATTGTTACATCACAAATTTCCCCTCAAACCCTTGATTCAGCAACACTAGGGCAGTCACTATTTGTGTTGGTTCTCTCTACAAATAAAGAGTTAAGACACCAAATAAAAAATAAATGAATTATAAAAAATATAGACACATCCTCTCAAATTATTAGACCATGAAGAACTTGTATGTGCCTGTACAACACTCAAAAATATCAAGAAAACAATATTTTTCTAGAAAATTGCACAAAACTGTGGTGTTTATTGTGTAAAATTATTACAAAACTTCTTCCACTCTCTCATTCGAGCCATAGCAAGGATTTTTAAAGCATTTTCCAACAACCATATTCTGCCCAATTCCCATAACGAACCTTGGGATTAGTTGGTCCCTTAATTACGTTTGTTTGTGTTAAATTTGCTTTGTCAGCATTTTACAACTTATATGATTTCTAATTGACTTCTAAGACACAAAACACCCTTTATTTGCATTATGTTTGATCTCTCAAAGCTTATTAGACAAAATAAAGCTAAAGACACTAAAACTTCCCTATTGATGTATTCAAATAAAAAAAAATTGATGATGTGGTGTAGGTGCTCCTGCACTAAACTCAAAACCCATTCCAAGCCTAATTCCTTCCAACCTTTCCAAAACACCTAACCATTTAAAGGTGGATTAAGATACCCTTTTCAAGGTTACACAACATATGCCAAAACCAATAGTAACTCTTTTGGACCAACATAAAATTTCAATACACCTCCCTTGCTCTAGGATTCATAATTAGGCCTAATTTGCAAAGGAACCCCCTCACAAACTCACCTCCAAACCAAGGAAACTTGAAACAGTCTTAGAGATGCTCACCAAACTTAGTATTCTCCCATTTTAAGAGCCCCAAGAACTTGTTCTATTCCTCTACTCATAAATTGTCCTAAACCTTCACAAAAAGAAGGGTTTTAAAGAAACTCATAGCTCCAGACCTCCCCCAATCCTTCCAAAGGTGAAAACACCCCATAGTACCTCTGCCCTAACTTAAAGGACACTCACAATCCCATTCCTTTTAGTATTTCTCAGATTCAATACTTGAGTTCCTTACTTTCATGGTGGAAAGACCCCTGAACAACATTAGAACTTACCCCACTGAGTTTATTCATTCTCTCGACCTCCAAATTATTCATACACCAAAATAATCATGGTACATGCCAATCCACAGAGCAACATCATTGGAATAGTAGGTGGATTGGCTAATGTGTCATGGTGTTGCCCTTAAAACCCCTAACACAGAAAATAGAGTAGTAACCAAGTTTGCTGATCCCACACACACCAACGGTGGATTTAAACCTTCAGAGCAGATGCAAAGAGAGTAAAAAAATATGCAATCAAGTATCCAAAGCCTCAAGTCATGGTAGACTTGTATGGGCCTCTGAAAGGCAAAGAAAATTCAGGAAAACAAAGAAAACCAGTGATCAACGTTTTCAAGTATATTTTCTTATTAGAAATTGAACAAAATCAACCCTCAACTCATGGTATTACAGAAATATATCTTGATACCACCTTCCAACTACCCCTTGAGTCAATCAACCACCATAACCACCCTTTGTTAGACTTCTAAGATGGCAATTTGCCAATTTTTCTCTTAATTACCATTCATTCACAACTTGATTTTGCAAACACCACCTAATTGACCTATTAAGCCTTTTAAATACAATTGCAAGGTATATACATAGCATATAAAAATATAGAGAGAAAATACAATAAATATTTTAACTAATGAATTGTTAAAAATGGACTTTTGTAGTTTATATTGATGTCATTGATTACATTGCATTGCACATCTTTCAAAGTCAAAGCATTACTTCACTTTGCATAACTAATAAGTAGATGCTGCTAGATGCTGAAAATTTAATTATAATATAGTTTGAACAAAGTCAACCTAAGCAGTTATGCAATTTCTTCACATTGCATAACTAATAACTAGGAGCAGCTGCCAATTGCATTTTCTTATCATGGCATTCTATGAGACCAAATTTCTTTGAGACATTTTTTCAAATAGTTCCCTGCCTTGTCTATGTTACCACATTTTTCATACATGTCTACCAAAGAATCTTCTCAAACAGTTCACTGCCTTGTTTCTATGGCTAAAAGCCTAAAACAAGTGATTTTGAACAAGCTATGGATGCTTCAAAAAATATATCAAAAGAATAATAGTAAGCAATAGCATAGAAAAGGAAATGAACTATTTGAAAAAATGCATCAAAAAAATTGCTTTGAAATGATAAACTTAGTTGTGCTTTCACTCTTCTTTAACATTGTATATCTGCTCCTTTTTATAACAAGAGATAAAAAAATGTAAAAAATTGTATAACAAGAGATAAAAACTATCCTTTTTGAAATCGAAAGGCATTTCCATAGCATAGAGATATAGAGAGAAAATAAAATAAAGAGTTTCACTAATGAAATGTAGAAAATAGATTTTTGTAGTTTTTATTAATGCATTGCACATCTTTCAAACTCAAAGCATCACTTTACATTGCATAACGAATAACTAGATGCTGATAGATGAAAAAATTTCAATTACAATATAGCTTTTGACAAAGTCAACCTAAGCAGTTATGCAATTACTTCACATTGCATAACTAATAACTAGGAGCAGCTGCCAATTGCTTTAGCTTGTCATGGCATTCCATGAGACCACATTTCTTTGAGGCATTTTTTCAAATAGTTCATTCCCTTGTCTATGCTATGAATTTTTTTATATATGTCTACCAAATAATTTTATCAAATAGTTCATTTCCTTCTTGCTATGGCTAAAATCCTAAAATAGATGCTTTCGAACAAGCTATGGATGCTTGGAAAAAATCTAGGAAAGCATAATAGTAAGCAATAGCATAGACAAGCCATTGAAATTTTTCAAAAAATTCCTCAAAGAAAAGTGGTCTCATGGTGATGGAATGCCATGACAAGCCATAGAAAAGGGAGTGAATTGTTTGATAATATGCCTCAACTACTTGCATTTGACAGCTTTTTCCTCAAGTGAAAATTCGCCACCATAGGAAAAATCCTCTGAGATAGAATAAACTGAGCAAGGTTATTGTAGAGGGGCCCAACTTGATCCCATAGGATCAAATGAGAAGTTTCTAAGCATCACGATGTCAGAGTAATAACATGTTGAAGTTTGCATCCATTTTGCACTTTGGACCCTTAAGGGATCGATCCGATTGAACATAGCTCAGAGTGATTCCGCATATTTAGGTGCAAAAGAGGACCATGCCTAGTGTAACCATACCTATTTGGATGTGTTGGAATAGTCCATTTGGTCACATGAGCTGCATAACAAAAGTTGCACCACTTTGCAACTTTCAACTACTTGCATTTGACAACTTTTTCCCTGAATGAAAATTCGCCAGCACAGGAAAATTCCTTCGAGATAGCGAAAACCGAGAGAAGTTATTTTAGATGGGCCCAATGTGATCTTGTAGGATTAGATGAGAAGTTTCTAAGCATCATGGTGTTCGAGTAATAGCATGCTGAATTTCACAACCATTTTGCACTTTGGACCCTTAAGGTCTCGATCCGGTTGAACGTAGCTCAGAGTGATTCCACATGTTTAGGTGTGAAAGAGGACCATTCCTAGTGTAAACGTACCCACTTAGATGCATTGAAATAGTTTTTTTGGTCACACGAGCTGTAGAACGAAAGTTGCACCACTTTGCAACTTTCAACTACTTGCATTTGACAACTTTTTCCTCGAGTGAAAATTCGCCACCATAGGAAAAATCCTCTGAGAGAGAAAAAAATGAGAAAGGTTATTATAGAGGGGCCCAACATGAACTCAAAGGTTTAGAGGATAAGTTTCTAAGCATCACGGTGTCTGAGTAATAGCATGCTAAATTTCACAACCATTTTGCACTTTGGACCCTTAAGGGATCGATCTGGTTGAACGTAGCTTAGAGTGATTCCGCGTGTTTAGGTGTGAAAGAGGACCATTCCTAGTGTAAAAATACCCACCCAGATGTGTTGGAATAGTTTGTTTGGTCACATGAGCTACAAAATGAAAGTTGCACCACTTTGCAACTTTCAACTACTTGCATTTGACAACTTTTTCCTCGAGTGAAAATTTGCCACCATAGGAAAAATCCTCCGAGATAGAGAAAACCAAGAAAGGTTATTGTAGAGGGGCCCAACGTGAACTCACAATTTTAGATGAGAAGTTTCTAAGCATCATGGTGTCCAAGTAATAGCATGTTGAATTTCACAGCCATTTTACACTTTGGACCCTTAAGGGATCAATCCGGTTGAACGTAGCTTGGAGCGATTCCACGCATTGAGGTGTGAAAGAGGACCATTCCTAGCATAAACATACCCACCCGGATGCATTGGAACAATTTTTTTGGTCACACGAGCTGTAGAATGAAAGTTGCACCACTTTGCAACTTTCAACTACTTGCATTTGACAACTTTTTCCTCGAGTGAAAATTCACCACCATAGGAAAAAGCCTCCAAGATAGGGAAAACCGAGAAAGGTTATTGTAGAGGGGCCCAACGTGAACTCGTAGGTTTATACAAATATTTTTGAATCACCAAAATTTATGAGTAATACCCTGTCAAATATTTTTTCCCTTTTGCACTTTGCACCCTTAAGGGATTGAGTCGGTTGAACCATAGTAGTTGTTTTGTTGAATGTCATACCCTAAGGTATGTTAGAGATGACCTAGGTTGCATCGATTTCTTTGAGGCATATGCTGCCCCTACCTTGTCACTTCATCAAAGTACAATATATTTAAAAGAAGGTTATTCATTAAGACAAGCATCATGAATGTATGAACACAAGGGAACTGTGAAGGGTCACTGTTCATGGCAATGTGCAAATAAAAAGGAAATATTAGAAATGAGTAGTGATTAGTTGTTAAGTATAGTGAGTGTATGATTATAAATTTCTTAACAATCAAATTCACTCACCACAATCAATGTCCTATGACTATCAAGTCTATGTTAGTCAGTGTCTAAAGACTCCAAGAGCTATGGTTGTCTATGCAGCAATAGGTCCCTATGAATGTGGAGTCTTCAAAAAATACAGTAAGTCAATGACAAAAATTACAATATTGATGGAAGAACATCTTGAAAATCCTCTCATTTGTCAATACTTGTAGCAATACATGCAGGGAAATAATCCTCCCATTTCCAACACAAATCATGAAATATATTGTACTTGAGAAAAGGAAAAAAGGAGTTGCTGCCCAGTTTCTTTTTTCCATTCCACCTCAGCTGGCCCGACTATTTGCATTCCAAATGGTTCAAAACATGTACATCACCTACTCCCTACGAAACACATGGGTATTAGCCTCTCTATGGTTGTGTAGTATCATAGGAATTTGGTCCACAAAAAACCTACAAAAGCCTCTTAATCTTAGACATAGACTCACATAAAAATCATTAAAAGAGCAATAACTAAATCATGTCAGTCATACAACTGATGAGACCTACTATCACTTTCATGCATGCTAGACAAGGAGGTCGATTGAAGGTCCTACAATGGTGATGTGCCCCTTCACTACTTTATTATCTCTTGATGACTCTAAGTATAAATTTAAAATATATCACTGAGAGGCTTAACATAAAACTTGTAGCATATAACAATCCAATAAATCTAGGAGATGGAAAAGAAAGAGAAGATTGAAAACTAGAAAATGCACCAGCAACCGATGTTGTTCATTTCTTATATACTTTGACAAACTTCATTATTACCTACAGTCACAATCAAGAAAGAATCAATGATAGTCGTAAATGCATATGAAATCAAACAATAATCGTGAAAAATCCTTATTGCAAGGTGTTGGTCCAAAAGAGTGATCAATAACATGGCTTTACAAATTCAATGTGCATACTTACAAATCAATCCAGGGAACCATCTGGGTCTTCTCTAGTCTTTATTGTGTCGAGTATTTCATCGTGGTTAGACTCATGCACTTTCCATAAGTTCTTGTTTGTAGGTTTACCCTTATATTTGATAAAATGAACGTTGGTGGCGACGACAAGGTTCGAATACTGAAGAATTTTCCGATGCGTGTTGAAGTCCTCAAACAACCAAATTGCAACATTCTTAACTGGATACCTTCAAATCCATGTTCCAGTAACAACCACCGAACTTGTAGGACATTCTATGTTTTCTCCGTCTATAATTGGGGGCTCCAATTTATTTTTGGCCTCGATACAATGGCACAGGTAATAATCTGTACCCTCTTCATTGTCTTCATCTACAATTACTGCATTAAAGTGCCCTGCATTGATATGTTCATCTTGTTAGATTTATTTACTGAGGAACATAATAAAACTTGTAAGTAAGATATATTACCTAGTTCTAGTAGGTCTAACACATGATCAAAGTCAATGGATGATTGCATCTCTGTGATTTGTAGAGCCATCGGGAGCTGATAAGTGTTAAGTGGGGTTAGAATTCTTACAGACCATTCATCAACCCACTCTGTTGACTTGAAATCATTCCATGATTGAAGTGTACATGCATAAAAAAAGCATGCCATCTTCCTTGTATGGATAGTCCATGTACCTACATTGGAGCTTCTAAAAGAGTGTAGCTCGCTTGATCCTATTAGTGTACAACAATCCTCATATATTTCAATGTTAGTATCATCTACTAAATGAAAAAATATACGAACTAAAGAATTGCCTTCACTACCTGGACCCATTGAACCATTGCACCACTGGACAATTGATCTTGCATTTGTCAACTTTACACTATTTGTGTACTTTAACTCTTCTCATGCTAGGGCTCTTTTGATACATACACTTGCTCCATCATGCTCCCCCTTTCCATGCCCAACCTCTGAGAAGTTCCACATATGTTGAACACCACTAATCCTATGCATCCTGCTCAACTAGTAAAAAATTATGGCGTTCTTGAATTGTGATGTACAATTATCTGACCATATGATATGTTGACTAAATGGTATGCCCTTGCTAGCCAGATCGGCATAGAACATATGAAAGCAACCTTGAACAAACTCTACAGAATGTGTGCGATCATCGCTGATGTAAAAGTGATACTCCCTCAATACTTTCCTATTTTCCTCTGTACTATCATTTGCATGAACGAATGCTATATGTACAAATATAAAAACCTCCACAGAGTTGTAGTACTGTGATTGCACCTCGTTCTGTGGTTGTAGTGTGTAGTTCTCAGTGAAGTCGACAATTGAAATGATATGACAAAGTGGAAATGTGTCCTTGCATAACTTGAACTATGAGTCCAAACATTGTGCCTTGTGTGTATGCATTGCATAATTATAAACCAACCGATCACAAAAAATGCCCATAAACTGATACACTGGAATCTTATCACTAACCAATTCACACTTTTTTTATTCTTTCCCATCTTTTAGACTGTATGCCACTATCGTATATTTGCCAAATTCCACAATTTTGTCTCTAATTTTGTGTGTACTAGCCATGTGTTGGGAAATTGGAAAATGTTGCATGCCACCACAATGATCACATGTGCCATTCAAACATGGTTTTTTGTAAAAAAATTGACCATCCTCTCTTTCACAGAAAATGGAAGACAAAAAGTTCCTTGATGATTTATGTGGAGGCATTATGTTACATTCCTGTAAAACATTGTCAATATGCATATCTACACATATACGTCGATAAACATCATAATGGTTAGAAAACTCAATATGAACCCTAGAACAACAAGTAGTGTGTGTGTGATTTATTTTGGACATAAAAAGGCTTTAGCATTTCAAAATACCTTTGACATATTTTAATTTCAGGAAACTTTTGTATAAAATGAGTAAAAAATTGGGTTTGAGTGGTATCCAAATAATGCATTAGATGTGGCTCACGATTTATACTACCAATTATCCTTCTTACAACATCTCTTTGATTAGGAGAGGTCCTTGTGTTATCCTTCCAATAATTCACAATTAAAGATCTCAAGCCTTGAGAAATTCTTGTGTATTTTCATGGCACTCTACCCGAAAATTCCCATAACTCATTGCTATTTGGATCCTCCACTCTTTCACACCTTCCTTTGGATCTCATTAGAGATGATCTACTTATTTTCAAAGACTTACTTGCCTTTGTAAGGTTCACCTTGTTCCTTGTTTGACTGCTTAACAGTGTTGTTGTCATCACACGTCGTGTGGCAAAACTATCCTTTGTGTGTGAGGTGGAACTCACGCTCTCATATGCACTCATCAAGTTCCTTACAATGGAATTTTCACTTGAGTCATTCAAAAATCTTAGCCCAAGAGCCTTCATGGTGGGCCTAAATTTGAGTTGCCTCATCATTTCAACAAATAGTTGGCATCTTCCACCCTCACTTAGCTTCACAAAAAACAAACTCCATATCCTTTCTACATATCTTTGGCATGTACGTTTTGGAATCTTATTAGGCATCCATTTCAAAACATTGGAATCCATATCAATAAAAAATGTAGGTTTTCTATAAAAAAATCTAGGAGGAGTTCTCAAATGTAAATTTGTGTCAATATTGGGTAGGTCAACAACATCGAGGATAGATCGTGTACCTTCAATTGGAGGTGCAATTGATGACATGCCTTGAGATTGACATGTAAATGATGTTGTACCTCTAACTTGAGATTTCGTTTGTGGATTTCCTTCAAATAGAGATGTGTTTGTTGATGTACTTTGAAAAGGCAATGTTTTTGATAGCGTGTCTTCAATTGGAGATGTGATTTCCGATGTACCTAGAAAACCACATGTTGTTGTCAATGTGTCTTCAACTGGAGATGTGCATTGAACTTCACCTATGGTTGATGATGTGCCCCCAACTTCTGTGTTCATTCCTCTCCTTCCACGAACTTTCCTTATTCGTGCCCTTTGTTTTCCCAATTTGACATCTCTCTTAGATTGCACATAAGTTTGTGGCTTTATGGGCTGCAAGTCCTTTGCTTCACAAGCTACATATTTTGATTCTCTTCTCCTTGCATTTTTAACTGCACGCTCTTCTAGTGTTAGAGGCTTTGGTCATTTACTCAGAATGAACTTGAATGCTACATGTCCACAAACACACATAGAACAAAAGTAAGTAATGCATTTTACAAAAAAATTGATGCAGAGAGGGGTGTAAAACATTCAATACAGCAAATCAATGAGAATCACAAACCTAGGGTATAAATTGTTGCCACCTAAATGAAAACTAGAGACTCTTGTGTTTATTTTTCTCAAAACCAAATTTTTGATTGTCAACAAAGTCATGAAGAATATGGATTCAAAGAAGGGTATGTGATGCTATATCTTATCATTATTCACTATTTCTTTGGCAATGAGGTTTTCCAAATTAGATGAAAATAATTTTTTTCCAAATTAGCTAGAAAAAGAATGAAATACAATGAATTCCACTAGCCATGCTGGAAATGGACTACTATAAGCAATGCAAATAGAATTCATAAGTAAATTTATGTTAAGTAAATGTCATGTTTTTTATTTTTTTTATTCTTCAAACTCATAAAAATTTTATGCAAATCTAAAAATTGAACTTTTTTATGCAAATCCCATCTAATTCAATGTTGAATTCTAAGTCCAATTGTTATGATTAATAAAATAAATAAGGAAATTTAGTTTATATTGTCAAAAACAAACAAATATACTAAAGACAAACATTTCAATTTACCAAAATGAATATATTACCTCAGATAATGTAAAATGATGTAGAAACTTCAAAATATCTTCTTCTACATTGTCTACCATGCAGATTGGTGGTAAAAAGGTGATGGATCAAGCATAGATTGGTACAATATGAAGTCAACTATGGAAAAAAGGCGTTTCTAACTCAGATAAAGTGTTGAACTAGACAAAAACAGGAGAATGTGGGCTTGAAACATGGGGTCAACCCTTATTTTTACCATTTCAAGGTAAAACCCATTTGGCGCTCGCCAAATATGTTCCTCTAAAAAGGAGAGACTTCAGAGAGAGGGAGTCAAAGTGGGAGAGAGGGGGTGGGAAGGAGAGACCTAATAAAGTAGGGTGGGAGGTAAGTGAGGCCTGGAAAAGAGGGATTGTGACATAAGTGAGGCTTAATCCCTCGACCCTTAAACCCTAATCCATAGAGATAGGGAGAGAGAGTGAGAGAGAGGGAGGGAGAGGGAGTGGGCGGGAGACACCCGAGAGAGAAGGAGAGGGAGACAAAGTAGGAGAGAGGGGGTGGGAAAGAGATACCTAAGAAATTAGGAGAGAGAGGGAGTGAGAGATAGAGGGATGGGAGAGATACAAGGAGTGAGAGAGAGAGATACTTGAGAGATAGAGAGGTGGTGGGAGGGAGAGGAAGTACTCAGGGGAGAGGGAGTACTCAAGATAGAGGGATTAGAGATAGATGGAGGGGGTGGGGGGAGATACATGAGATAGAGGGAGAGAGAGAAGGAGAGAGAGAGGGAGAAAGACAGAGTGGGAGAGAGTGAGAGAGGGGGAGTGGGAGAGGGATGAGAGAGAGATAGAGGGAGTGAGTGGGAGAGAGATAGAGGGAGGGACGGTTAAGGGTAGAGGGTAGAGGGTTTAATGGTTTAGGGTTTAAGGGTTAAGGGTTTAGGGTTTACGGTAGAGGGGAGAGAGATAGAGGGAGTGAGTGAGTGAGAGAGAGACCTAAGAGAGGGGGATGGGATAGGAGGGAGAGTCTTGAGAGAGAGGGAGTGAGCGGGAGAGAGATAGAGGGTAGAGATTTTAAGTGTTTAAGGGTTAAAGGTAGAGGGCTAAGGGTAGAGCGAATAGATATATGAGTGAGTGAGAGAGAGAGACTTGAGATAGGGAGAGTGGGTAGGAGGGAGAGACGTGAGATAGAGAGAGAGAGGGAGTGGGAGAGAGATAGAGGGTAGAGGGTTTATGGTAGAGGGTAGAGGGTTTTAAGGGTTAAGGATAGATGGGAGAGAGCTAGAGAGGGTTAAGGGTAGAGGGGAGGGTAGAGGGTTCTCTCTCTCTCTCAGTCACTCCCTCTATCTCTATCCCCTCTACCCTTAACCCTAAACCCTAAACCCTTAACCCTTAAACATTGAACCCTCTACCCTCTACCCTTAACCATCCCACCCTCTTTCTCTCTCCCAATTCTCTCTCTCCTACTACCTCTCCCTCTCTTAGGTTTCTCTATCTCACTCACTCACTCCCTCTATCTTTCTCCCCTCTACCCTTAACCCTTAATCCTTTATAGGTTAACCCTTAAAACCTAAAACATTAAACCCTTTTACCCTCTACCCTCTACCCTTAACCATGCTTCCCTCTATCTCTCTCCCACTTCCTCCCTCTCTCTCTCAAGTATCTCCCTCCTAACCCCTCTCCCTCTTTCAAGTAGAGGGTAGAGTTTAGAGACAAAGGAAGTGACTAAGAGAGAGATACTTGAGAGAGGGAGAGGGGGTAGGAGGGAGAGGGTTGAGAGAGAGAGAGAGATGGAGGGAGTGGGAGAGAGATAGAGGGATGGAGGGTAGAAGGTTTAAGGGTAGAGGGGAGAGAGAGAGATGGAGTGAGTGAGAGAGAG
>CM021108.1:117843435-118283643 GCA_007115665.2 Sequoiadendron giganteum
TCTTTCTCAGTCACTCCCTCTATCTTTCTCTCCTCTACCCTTAAGCCTAAAACCTAAACCCTTAAACCTTGTACCCTCTACCCTTAACCATGCCTCCCTCTATCTATCTCCCACCCCCTCCCTCTCTCTCTCTCAAGTATCTCCCTCCTAACCCCTCTCCCGCTTTCAGGTAGAGGGTAGAGGGGAGAGACAAAGGAAGTGACTAAGAGAGAGATACTTGAGAGAGGGAGGGAGGGAGTGGGAGGGAGAGGGTTGAGGGAGAGAGAGATGGAGGGGTGGAGAGGAGAAAGAGGGGAGGAGGGAGGGTGAAGGTTTTAGAGTTTTAGGGTTAAGGAGTGGGGGAGAGAGAGAGAGGATGGAGTGAGTGAGAGGAGAAGTAGTTGGGGAGGGAGTAGGATGGAGGGAGTGGGAGAGAGATAGAGGGTAGAGTGTAGATGGTTTAAGGGTATATGGCTAAGGGTAGATGGAAGAGGCATATGAGTGAGTGAGTGAGAGAGAGAGACTTAGAGAGGGAGAGGGTTTAGGAGGGAGATAGTTGAGAGAGAGAGAGGGTAGAGGGTTTAAGGGTTAAGGGTTTAGGGTTAAGGGTAGAGAGGGGAGAGATAGAGGGAGTGACTAAGAAAAAGAGACTTGAGAGAGGGATATGGGTTAGGAGGGAGAGACTTGAGAGAGAGAGGGTAGAGGGTTTAAGGTTTTAGGGTTTAAGGGTTGAGAGTATAGGGTTGAGGGACTAGGGAAGAGAAGGTGGGATGTATGGAGGGATAGATGGAGGGAGAAGTGAGATATAGATAAGGAGAGAAGAGAAGGGAGGGACAAAGATAGATGGATTGAGTGACAAAGAGAGAGACCTGAGAGAGGGAGAGGGGGTAGGATGGAGAGACTTGAAAGAGAGAGAGAGGGAGGGAGTGGGAGAGAGATAGAGGGAGGGAGGGTTAAGGGTAGAGGGTAGAGGGTTTAATGGTTTAGGGTTTAATGGTTTAGGGTTTAAGGGTTAAGGGTTTAGGGTTAAGGGTTTAGGGTTTAGGGTAGAGGGGAGAGAGAGAGAGGGGGTTAGTGAGTGTGTGAGAAAGAGAGACCTAAGAGAGGGAAAGGGGGAGAGAGAGGGAGGGAGTGGGAGAGAGATATAGGGTAGAGGGTTAAGGGTAGATGGTTCAGGGTAGAGGATAGAGAGATAGAGGCAGTGAGAGAGAGAGAGACCTAGAGAGGGAGCAACTTCAGAGAGAGGGAGCGACTTCAGAGTGGGAGAGAGAAAGAGGGAGTGAGAGAGAGAGGGAGTGGGAGAGAGAGAGGGGGTGGGAAGGAGAGACCTAAGAAAGTAGGGTGGGAGGTAAGTGAGGCCTGACAGAGAGGGATTGTGAGATAAGTGAGGCCTAATCCCTTAACCCCTATACCCTCTTAATCCTTCAACCCTCAAACCTCAACCCTCAACCCTCAACCCTTAAAACCTAATCCATCAACCCCCATACCCTCTCAATCCCTCAACCCTCAATTCTTAACCCTTAAACCTTAATCCCTCAACCCCCATACCCTCCTAATCCCTCAACCCTCAACCCTCAACCCTTAAACCCTAATCCATCAACCCCCATACCCTCTTAATCCCTCAACCCTCTACCCTTAACCCTTAAACCCTAATCACTCAACCCCCATATCCTCCTAATCCCTCAACCCCCATATCCTCTTAGTTCCTCAACCCTGAATCCTCAAACCTCAACCCTCAACCCTCAACCCTCAACCCTCAAACCTCAACCCTCAAACCTCAACCCTTAAAGCCTAATCCATCAACCGTCATACCTTCTTAATCCCTCAACCCTCAACCCTTAACCCTTAAACCCTAATCCCTCAACCCCTATACCCTCTTAATCCCTCAAACCTCAACACTTAATCCTTAAGCCCTAATCCATAGAGACAGAGAGAGAGAGAGTGAGAGAGATGGAGGGAGAGAGGGTGGGAGGGAGACACACGAGGGAGAAGGAGAGGGAGACAAAGTGGGAGAGAGGGGGTTGGAAGGAGATACCTAAGAGAGTTGGAGAGAGAGGGAGTGAGAAATAGAGGGATGGGAGAGATACAAGGAGTGAGAGAGAGAGACTTGAGAGATAGAGAGGCGGTGGGAGGGAGAGGGAGTACTCAAGATAAAGGGATTCAAGAGAGATGGAGGGGGTTGGGGGGAGATAAATGAGATAGAGGGAGAGAGAGAGAGAGTGGGAGGGAGATATCTAAGATAGTGAGAGAGAGAGGGAGAAAGATAGAGGGAGTGAGAGAGAGAGAGGATGTGGGAGAGATATAGATGGAGTGACCGAGAGAGACAAAGAGAGGCTTGAAATAGGGAGAGGGGATAGAAGGGAGAGACTTGAGAGAAAAAAAGGGAGGGAGAGTGGGTGGAAGGGAAACACTTAAGAGAGAGAGAGGGAGAGAGATTAGGAGAGAGAGAGAGAGGGAATTGAGAGAGCAAGGGAGAGATGGTGGGAGGGAGATACTTGAGAGAGATGGAGAGGTAGACAAAGACAGATAGAGGGAGTGAGAGAGGGAGGGAGTGGAAGGGTTTAGGATTTAAGGGTTGATGTGGGATGTATGGAGGGAGAAGTGAGATAGAGATAAGGAGAGAAGAGGAGGGAGGGACAAAGATAGATGAGGGTTGAGGATCCAATGTATTGGTTAGATGGTTGAGAATTGAAGGTATAGGGTTGAGGACCTAGAGGGTTGATGGTTTAGGGTAATGGGTTGAGGGTATAGGGTTTAAGGGAGATGGGAGAGAGATAGATGGATTGAGTGAGAGAGAGAGAGACCTAAGAGAGGGAGAGGGGGTAGGATGGAGAGACTTGAAATTTTTTCACCAATTTAAAACATTTTCCCCATTACATTATTTTAGGAAAGGCCCTGTCCATTTTACATTTTTTCCAAAACAAATTCTCTCCTACTCTAACCTCTGAACCCCCTGCTTCAACTGACTTTCAAATTACTTATACAATACATGCCAAGGGTCATGACCCTTAATATTACAGTTACATCCATTTAAAATTTCATGTTTATGGCCGTTTGTATTCTTTAGAAGAAATTAGAATATTTAATTGCACTCCCTTATCGGAAAATTAAATATTTTAACTATAGTTTCTTTTGAATTTTCTTTAATTACTTTTCCCACTCAATCTTCACTCCTTATTGTGCTACCATGGCCTTTATTTCCACTTCCCATGGTATCATGGTCATTGACTTTGATTGTATCCACTCCCATCTACCACATTACCGCAAGCACCTTGATGACGGCCAGTGGTACTGCAGTATCCATTTTGCTATCTTCATTAACTGTTTATAGTTTTACCATGGTCCTATTTGGAGCCCCATGCGGTACCATGGTGAATTTATTTTACACTTCCTCAGCCATACCTTAACCATCAGCTAACTGTTACCTATTTACTGCGGCTATCGCGGTCTATGGTTTGACCGCGCGTGGTACCGCGGTGAACATTATTTGCTAGCTCCTTAGCCGCTTCGCCAATGACTAACGGTTTACCATGCTACCACGGTCAATGAATTGATCGCATGTGGTAGTGTGGTAAGAAATTCATGCTGGCTCCATTGACCGCTACCCGACCACCACGCTACCCCGGACAGTACAATGTCCCCCCGCGGTATAGCGGTAAGGGTTAAAATGATGATTTTTATTATTTTTTAGGAGTGGTAATGGTATAAAGTGAATAATGAAATGGATAGGGATTTAAATAAACCATTTTTATGAAAAATTAGGGAAATATTAGATTCAAATGAGAATAAATCCTTAGGAATTTAATGGAAATTTGTGGAAATTTGTGGGAAAACCTTAGGGGTTTAGATGGAAATTTTAGGTTCTAACAGAGGGTAGAGGGTTAAGGGTAGAAGGGAGCGAGATAAAAGGAGTGAGTGAGAGAGAGAGACCTAGCAGAGGGAGAGGGGGTAGGAGGGACAAACTTGATAGAGAGAGAGGGATCAAGCACGAGAGAGATATAGGGTAGATGGCTGAGGGTAGAGCGGAGAGATATAGGAGTGAGTGAGTGAGAGAGAGAGAGAATTGAGATAGGGAGAGTGGGTAGGAGGGAGAGACGTGAGATAGAGAGAGAAAGAGAGAGAGGGAGTGGGAGACAAATAGAGGGTAGAGGGTTTTAAGGGTTAAGGGTAGATGAGAGAGAGATAGAGAGACTTGAGAGAGGGTAGGAGAGAGATATTGAGAGAGAGAGAGAGATGAGGGAATGATATATATGTAGGTAGAGAAGTAAGGAGAGAGGGGAAGGGAGGGAGAAGTTAGAGAGAGAAGAAGGAAGGTGGATATAGATTGAGAGAGAGGGTTTAGAGTTAAGGGTAAAGGAGAGAGAGATATAGGGAGTTAGTGAGAGAGAGAGAGAGAGGAAGTTAGTGGAAAAGTGATAGAGGGTAGAGGGTTAAGAGTTAATGGTAGAGGGTAGAGGGTAGAGATTAGAGGGTAGAGGGTAGAGGGTAGAGGGTAGAGGGGTAGAAGGAGTGAATGAGTGAGAGAGAGACCTAAAAGAGGGAGAGGAAGTAGGAGGGAGAGACGCGAGAGAGAGAGAGGGAGGGAGGGAATTGGAGATAGATAGAGGGTAAAGGGTAGAGGGTTTCATGGTTAAGGGTTAAGGATGGAGGGTAGATAGATAGAGAGAGTGAGTGAGAGAGAGACTTGAGAGAGGGAGAGGGGATAGGAGGGAGAGACTTGAGAGAGATAGAGGGGAAGGGAGTTGGAGAGAGATAGAGGGTAGAGGGTAGAGTTTTTAAGGTTTTTTTAAGGGTTAAGGTGATTATTTAGTTTAAAGGGTTTAAGGGTTAGGGTAAAGTGGAGAGAGATAGAGGGAGAGAGAGACCTAACGAGAGAGAGGGGGTAGGAGGGAGAGTCTTGAGAGAGAGAGGGGATAAGGGAGAGTCTATCTCCCCTCCCTCTGTCTCTCTCAAGTCTCCCTCCTACCCCCTCTCCCTCTCTCAATTCTCTCTTTGTCACTCCCTCTATCTCTATCCCCTCTACCCTTAACCCTAAACCATTAACCCTTAAACATTGAACCTCCACCCTTAACTATCCCACCCCCTTTCTCTCTCCCAAGTCTCTCTCTCCTACCACCTCTCCCTCTCTTAGGTCTCTCTCACTCACTCACTCCCTCTATCTTTCTCCCCTACCCTTAACCCTTAATCCTTATCCTTAACCCTTAAAACCTAAACCATGAAACCCTTTTACCCTCTACCCTAAACCCTAAACCCTAAACCCTTAACCCTTAAACCCTAAACCCTCACTTATACCCTTAATCCCTCCCTCTATCTTCAACACCTCCATTCCTTCTTCTTCAATTTTCCCCTATCCCTCTCTTAAGGTCTCTTTCTTAGTCACTCCCTTTATCTCCTCTCCTCTACCCTTAAGCCTAAACCGTTAAACCTTAAACCCTTTTACCCTCTACCCTCTACCCTTTACCATGCCTCCCTCTCTCTCTCAAGTATCTCCCTCCTAACCCCTCTCCCTCTTTTAGGTAGAGGTAGAGGGAGAGACAAATGGAAGTGACTAAGAGAGAGATAATTGAGAGAGGGAGAGGGTTGAGAGAGAGAGAATGGAGGGAGGGGAGAGATAGAGGGAGGGAGGGTAGAAGGTTTAAGGGTTTAGGCTTTAGGTTAAGGGTAGAGGGGAGAGAGAGATGGAGGAGCGAGAGAGACCCTGAGAGAGGGAGAGGGGGTAGGAGGGAGAGTCTTGAGAGAGAGAGGGAGGGAGGGAGGGGAGAGGATAGAGGGTAGAGCGTAGATGTTTTAAGGGTATAGGGTTAAGGTAGATGGAAGAGACATAGGAGTGAGTGAGTGAGAGAGAGAGAGAGACTTGAGAGAGCGAGAGGGTGTAGGAGGGAGATGGTTGAGAGAGAGAGAGGGTAGAGGGTTTAGGGTTTAGGGCTGGGTAGAGGGGGGAGAGATAGAGGGAGTGAATTAGAAAGAGAGACTTGAGAGAGGGAGATGGGGTAGGAGGGAGAGACTTGAGAGAGAGAGGGTAGAGGGTTTAAGGGTTAAGGGTTTAGGGTTTAGGGTTAAGGGTATATGGGGGGAGATAGAGGGATTTAGTGAGAGAGAGAGGGAGGGAGTTAGAGAGAGATAGAGGATATAGGGTTAAGGGTAGAGGGTAGAGAATTAATGGTAGAGGGGAGAGAGATAGGAATGAGTGAGTGAGTGAGTGAGTGAGTGAGAGACTTGAGAGTGGGAGAGGGGGTAGGGAGGGAGGGAGAGAGAGATAAAGGGTAGAGGGAGAGAGGGAGATAATTGAGAGAGAGATAGGGAGGGAGGGAGGGAGGGAGTGAGAGAGAGAGAAAGAGATAAAGGGTAGAGGGTTTAAGGGTTTAGATTTTAAGGGTTAAGGGTAGAGGAGAGAGATGGAGTGAGTGAGAGAGAGAGAGAGAGAGACGTAAGAGAGGAGAGGGGATATCAGGGAGAGTCTTGAGAGAGAGAGGGATCGAGCAGGAGAGAGATATAGGGTAGAGGGCTAAGGGTAGAATGGAGAGATATAGGAGTGAGTGAGTGAGTGAGTGAGAGAGAGATAATTGAGATAGGGAGAGCGGGTAGGATGGAGAGACGTGAGTTAGAGAGAGAGAAAGAGAGAGAGGGAGTGGGAGAGAGATAGAGGGTAGAGGATTTATGGTAGGGGGTAGAGGGTTTTAAGGGTTAAGGGTAGACAGGAGAGAGATAGAGAGACTTGAGAGAGGGAGAGAGGGAGAGAGGGTAGGAGAGAGAGAGAGATGAGGGAATGATATATATGTAGGTAGAGAGAGTTGAGATAGAGATAGAGTAGAGAGGTAAGGAGAGAGGGGAAGGGAGGGAGAAGTTAGAGAGAGAAGAAGTAAGTGCTTTATCAGGAAAGATGATGAACATCTTGGCAGCTTTTAATCAAAATGTGATGAGGGTATCTTTTTGGGACACTCAAATCATAGAAAGCCTATAAATGCTATAAAAAAAGGATTAATAAAATTGTTGAGGCAGTCAATGTGAAATTTGATGAAAGACCACATTTAGGAACTGATCTTGTGCAAATTGATGAGGAAGAAACAAAAATAGAACTAGAGATAAAATCTGAAAATGTTGAAACAAGTCCTAAACATGATGAAACAATAATTTTGAAAATTATTTTCCCAAACTCCTTCACAATATCTTGCTATATATCATCCAAAGGATCAGATTATTGGGGATAGATATGTTGGAGTTCAAACAAAGAAGAAAGGTTGCTAAACCCGAAGAACAAGCTTAAATAGAAGAGCATACATCCTTATGTTTAGGCACTAAATTTGAACCTAAAAATGATGATGAAGAACTCACAAATGAATGTTGGTTTAATGATATGCAGGAAGAGATAAATCAGATTGAGGAAAATCAAACTTGGGAATTAGTCCCAAGACTTGATTAAAAGAATGTCATTGGTGGCAAATGGATTTACAAAAATAAGCTTGATGAAAATGGCAATATTGTTCCCAACAAGGCAAGGTTTGTATACAAAGGCTATGCTTAACAAGAAGGTATTGATTTTGGTGAAACCTTTCCACCAGTCACTAGACTAGAATCTATTAGAATTATCTTGGCTTATTATGTTTATAATAACTTCACTATTTATCAAATGGATATCAAAATTGCTTTTTTGAATGGATATTTAGATGAAGAGGTCTATATGGAACAACCTAAAGGGTTTGTTTTAAAAAATAAGCCTAATCATGTTTATAGGTTGAAAGAGGCCCTATATGGCTTGAAACAAACAACTAGGGCATGGTACTCTAGGCTAGATAATCATTTGACATCAAATGATTTTGTTAGAGGAGGTGTTGACAACAATCTTTATGTTAAGATTGAAGGTACTGATATTTTAGTTGTTGAGATTTATGTTGATGATACCATTTTTGGCTGCAATAATGTTGCTTTAAGCAAACCATTTTCTCATATTATGGAATCTAAATTTGAAATGTCAATGTTGGGAGAATTGACTTTCTTTCTGGGTCTTCAAGTTTCTCAACTTGAAAATGGTATATTTCTCTCTCAAACCAGGTATGCTAGAGAGATGCTTAAGAAATATCAAATGGATGGATGTCATCTAGTTAGCACTCCAATGGTTACAGGTTGCAAACTCACTAGGGTTGATGATTCTCCTAATGTAAATCAATCTGAATATAGATAAATGATTGGTCATGTATTATACCTACTACTTCTAGACCTGACATAATGCAGACAGTTTGCATGGTTGCAAGGTTTAAGGCATCACCTAAGGAATCTCATGTTACTGTTGTTAAGAGAATCTTTAAATATGTTCAGAGCACTCTTTATTATGGACTTTGGTATTCTAGAATAAATGATTTTTCTTTAATTTTTTATACTAATGCTGAGTGGGATAGTTGTTTGGATGATAGGAAGAGAACCAGTGGTGTTGCATTATTTCTTGGGGATCATTTAATGGGATGGCACAAAAAGAAACACGAATTTATTTCTCTTTCCACTGTTGAGGCAAAGTACATAGCTGCCACTTCTTGTTGCACTCAGGTACAATGGATGACATAGACATTATCTGATATGTGTATTATAGTTTCTAAGCCTATTTCTATTCTCTATGATAACACTAGTGCGATCAACATTTCTAAAAATCTTTTTATGCACTATCACATTAAACATATTGCTATCAAGTTTCACTTTCTTCTCGAAAAAGTGTTGGCTAATGTGTTGAGAACTTTGTGTCTCAACTTCCAGTTTGTTCCTCTGCTTTTGGACTTGGCAAAAAATTGATGTTTCAACTTTTACCGCCTTACCATGGGTGGTGGGTCCACTCACCACAGTGGTCATGGTGAGACTGCCTAAGGTCGTCCTAGCAGTTATCACCTTACCGTGGGTAGTGGGTCCACTAACTATGGTGACCACGGTGAGACTGCCTGCGGTCTGTCTGGCGATTACTACCCTACCAAAGGGTGGCTTGGTGGCCCCCATGGTGGTGCGGTATGCCTACTAATGGTTACCTCGGTAGTTACCGACACATCACGGGTCAACTCCAACTAAGCAATGACAACACGGTAAAGACAAGGAGTGAGCTCAAATGGTCATACTGCCATGCTACAAACGGGTCGATTGAACTTGGCGGTAGTGCGGGGTATCTTTGGCAGAGCTCGATGGAGTTGAAGGGTGAGCTTGGACGAGCTCACCGCATTACCGTGGGTCGAATCGGATGGAGCAGTGCTAGTGTGGGCAAGACAAGGCAAAGCTTGGAGGAACATACCGCCATACCGCGACACATGGAGACAAGATCGGCAGTAGCATGGGGAAGCATGGGTGAACTCGGAAGGGCTCACCGCTTTACCGTGGATGGGTAGAGTCAGCTCAGCGGTGGAGTGGTAGAGACTTGGAGAGCTTGAGTGAGCTCATACAAGTTTTTTGACCGAATTAAAGTCAAAGTCAAAAGCATTCAGTGAATGCAAGAAGAACACATGGCTTAGTGTCAGATGTTGATTGGCCAAAAGCCAAAATAGTCATTGTAGTTATTGCAGGTTGAATTCTAGTTGGAAAATGAACTCGATTAAGGCATAAAATTGAATGCATGGGTGGCTTGATGAAGAGGAAATCTGTCAGAGCATATCGATGGTGTGATTGGTTGATCGGTGCATGAATCTAATTCTGTGATTGGTTGAAGACATTGAATGCATGATGTATGAGTTGGTAAGTTAAGTACATTGTATATGAAAACCAAGAGAGGTGACGAGTTAAGTTAATGTAAGAAGAAAATTTGAACTGTATGTTAGAAATAACATTGTAACAATGAGACAGATCTCAATAGTTGTTGTGAACTGATCAGAGAAATGACTGAACATTGTATGTAAGTGTTTATTATAGTAATACAATTGTCTTGACTTTGGGTGGTGGGTTTTTTACTTGAAAATGTTTTCCCACGTATATCTTGTGTTATCTGTGAATGATTTATTCTGTTATCTCATTTATGTTGTTTTTATTTCATCTTAGTAGTTTTTAGAAGCTATTAGAACCTGTTTATGCTCCTCTCCTCTATTGTATTAGTGTTAAGGGAATGTATTCCACACTGTTGGGTCACCTGATCCACCCTCGTTTTCCCTTCAAGTTGTATCAGAGCCTGGCCCGTTGTGTTATCCTTGAGAGAAAGCTCATTTTTTTGTGCTAATACTGTTTTAGTGGGATTCTTGTATTGATAAAACTCATTTTTATTTGATATGGCGAGTACATCTAGTAGAGTAGATATTGAAAAGTTTAATGGCAACAACTTTGAGCTATGAAAACTCAAAATAGAAGATTTGCTTGTGGATAGAGACCTTTGGATTGCAATGTCTGGAACTATGCCATAAATTATGAAGCAAAAGGATTGGGATCTTGCTAATAGAAAATCAAGAGGTCTTATAAGATTGAGTCTAGCCAATTTTGTACTCCTAAACATCCATGAGGAGAAGACTACAACTTTATTGTGGAAGAAGCTTGGTGATATTTATCAGGGAAAGTCTATGGTAAATAAGTTGTTCCTAAGGAAGAAGTTGTACTCCTTGAAGATGGAAGAAGGTGCATCTGTTTCAGACCATCTGAACTTGCTTAACATGAGTTTTACTTAGTTGGTGTCTATAGGTGTAAATATTGAGGAGGAGGATTGTTGCATGCTCCTATTGTGTTCATTACTTGGCAGTTGGGATCATCTTGTGCTGGCCATTGGAAGTGCTAGCACTACTTTCAAGATGGAAGATGTTGTTGCCTCATTTTTTTCTGAAGAGACGTGAAAAAAGTATTGAGAGATGGCCAAAGAGGCTCTTGTTGTTTGAGGTAGACCAAAGGAGAAAGGTAAGAAGAAGGACAAGAAGTCCAAATCCAAATCTGCAGGGAGATCAAAGTCTCCTAGTAAAAATTCCAAGGTGAAATGCTGGAACTGTGAGCAACCTGGTCACATCCGAAAGGATTGCAAGAAGAAGAAGAAGAAGAAGAAGAAGAATGCATCAGATAATGAATCTTCTCATAGTGATGCAAACACCTTCATTGCGGCCTTGGAAAATCAGGCATCAAATGATATCTGGTTGGTTGAATCAGGTGGATCCTTTCACATGATGCCCCATAAAGAATGGTTCTCCAAGTACGATAAGTATGACAATGGAAATGTGTACTTGGCAAGTGATTCAATGTTGGAGATAGTTGGCAAAGGAAGGGTCAAAATTCAGTTTGCTAACGAAAGAGCCAAAGGGATTAGTGGTGTACTCCACATTCCAGGTTTTGCTCTAAATCTTCTTTCTATCAGTAAGTTAAATGATTTTGGTGTAGATGCTTCCTTCTCTAGTAGAGGTTCTAAAATGGCTAGAGGTGCAATGGTGTTGGCACATTGTACAAGCTGGATGCACATCCTATTTAATGTAATAGTGCCTCTGTAAAGTCAAGTAATCTAGTTCCTATAGAGGAAGATGAAGACTCTTCTCTGTCTGCAAATGTTTTGGAGGTAAAATTCCCAATAGAGAAGACCATGTTATGGCATCATAGACTAGGTCACATAGGTGAAAAAGGTTCAAAAACCTTGAAGAGTAAAAATCTTGAAGAAGAGCTTGATGATTGTAACCTTGAGTCTAATTTTTGCGAACATTGTATCTATGAAGAAAAACATCATGTTTCATTTTATTCTAGTCCTCATAAATCTTCTGGTATATTGGATTATGTTCATTCACATGTGTTTGGTCCAGTTAATGTTCCTTTGTTATCAAAGTCTAGATATTATGTTTCTTTTATTGACGACCGTTCGAGAAGGGCATTTGTATACTTCCTTAAAAGTAAATCAGAATTTTTTAGCTGGTTTAAAGAATTTAAATCTTTGGTAGAGAATCAGACTGGAAGGAAAATTAAGAGTTTAAGGACACAAAAAGGTGGTGAGTTTTATTCTGTAGATTTCAAAAGGTATTGCAGTGATCATGGAATTAAAAGGCATAAAACCACACCTTACACTCCATAGAAGAATGGAGTTGCAGAAAGGTTGAACATGATGTTGATGTAAAAGGAAAGGAGTATGTTGAGTGGTGCTGGTCTGAAGCAGAAGTTATGGGTTGAGGCTATGGCTACAACATATTATCTAATAAATCAATCTCCTTGCTTTGCTCTGTTGATAAGACACCTCTGGAAGCTTGGTCTAGTAAGAAGCCCTCTCTGGGGCATGTTCGTGTCTTTGGATATGAGCCAAATGAAAAGAGATCTAGATTAGATAAAAAGGCTATCAAATGTATTCTCATCGGTTATGGCGTTGGTTTGAAGGGATACAATCTTTGAAACCCTATTACTGAGAAAGTTTTGTACAATAGAAGTGCCATATTTTGTGAGGTGAAACATTCAGTGAATGATCAACAACTTGAGACAGATCATAGAGACAAGAAGAAGGATGTAGTTGAAATTCCACAAACTCTAGAAAGGGAAGAGTTGTATGATGTACCTGAGACTGAGAAGAGTTCAAGAAGCTCTGGAGGTTCTGATGATGAAGAACCAAAACCTCAACTTGTAAGAACATCTACATGAGAAAAAAGGCAACCTGAAAGGTATGGTTTCTCTATGTTAGATTCAAACTTTGTCTATGCTTTAATTACTAGCAGCATGAGCCTAGGACTGTAAAAGAAGCAATCAACATGACTAATTAAAATTCTTGGCTGGAAACTATGAATTAAGAGATGGATTCATTGAAGAAGAATGAAACCTGGGATTTGGTACCACTACCTAAAGGGAAAAAGCTTGTTGGCTATAAGTGGATATTCAAAAAGAAGATAGGCCTTGATGATAGTGTTGAGAAGTATAAGGCAAGGCTGGTTGCAAAGTGATTTTCCCAAACTGAGGGAATTGATTATGGAGAGATTTTTCCCCTGTAGAAAAGCTAACATCTATCAAATTTTTTTTGTAATTAGTAGTTGTGTATAATTTTGAAATTGAACAGATGGATGCAAAGAAATTATTTCTCCATGGTGAGCTAGAAGAAGAAATCTATATGTCCCAGTCTAATCATTTTTTTGAAAAAGGTAAACAAAATCTAGTGTGTAAGTTAAATAAATCTCTGTATGGTTTGAAGCAATCTCCTAGAATGTGGTACCATAAATTCGACACATTTGTGTTGTCTATAGGATTTATGAGATCAAAATCTGATCATGTGCTTGTTATTACCTTGTATGTGGATGAGATGTTGTTCATTGGAAACAACAAGTCTATGATTTATGATCTTAAATCTCAATTGTTTGAAAAGTTTGAAATGAAGGATCTTGGTGCAGCAAGGTACATTCTTGGAATGGAGATAACTAGGGACAAAACAAGTAGAAAGATTTGGGTCAGCCAGAGTAAGTATGTGAATACAGTTCTAGAGAGGTTTGGTATGATTGATTGCAAGCAGCTAGTTGTTCCAGTCATGTAGGGAACAAAGATATATATTGAAGACTATCCAAATTTTTCTACTGAGATGGAGGACATGACCAGTGTGCCATATTCAAGTGGTATTGGTAGTTTAATGTATGCTATAGTTTGTACAAGACTAGACATTGCCCAAGCAATTGGAGTTCTAAACCATTTTATGGAAAATACAAGTAGATCACATTGGGCTATTGTAAAGAGAGTGTTCAGGTATTGGAAGGGGAATTCAAACTATGCCCTATGTTACCATGGCAGTTTGGTTGCATTACCGAGAAAAATCATCATTCAAGTATATGTTGATTCTGATTGGGAAGGGGACATTGACAAGAGGAGATCCACCAGCGGAAGCACGTTCATGCTTAATGGTGGAGCAATCATTTGGATGAGCAAGCGACAAGCTATAGTTGCTTTATCCATGATAGAGGTAGAGTACATGGCAGTAACTCACGCTTGCAAGGAAGTTTTTTGGCTGAGATGTTTATGTTCAAACATTGGTTTTAATGCAGGGTAGATCACTATTTACTATGACAGTCAGAGTGTCATTTATTTGGCAAAGAACCTGACCTTCCATGCCAGGATGAATCACATCGATGTGTAGTATCACTTCGTGAGAGACATGGTTGAAGATGGAAAGGTTTGTCTCGAAAAGGTCGACACTTTGAAGAATATTGTAGATGCATTAAAAAATCTTGTGAGCACATACAAGTTCAGATGGTGCATATAATCGATGGGCCTTGGGGCCTATGATAGTCAATAAATTTTTGAAGTCATGAGGAAGCTGGAAGTCTTCGCAAAGTGGGAGCTTGTTAAAACTTTTGTGTCTCAACTTCCAGTTTGTACCTCTACTTTTGGACTTGGTGAAAATTTGATGTTTCAACCTTTACCGCCTTACCATGGGCAATAGGTCCACTCATCGTAGTGGCTATGGTGAGAGCACCTATGGTCGCCCTAGCAGTTATTACCTTACCGCATGTGGTGGGTCCACTCACTGTGGTGATCGCGGTGAGACTGCCAGCGGTCTATCTAGTGGTTAACACCCTACCTCAAGGTGGCCTAGTGGCCCCCATGGTAGTACGGTATGACCGCTAATGGTTAGCTTGACAATTACCACCACACTATAGGTCAACTCCAACAAGGTAGTGGTAACATAGTGCAAAAAAGGAGCGACCTCTGATGGTCATACTGCCACGCTGTGGACGGGCTGGTTGAATTCAGTGGTAGCATGAGGTATCTTTGGCAAAGCTTGGTGGAGTTGAAGGGTGAGCTCGAACGAGCCAACCACATTACCGTAGGTCGACTCAGATGGAGTAGTAGTAGCATGGGTAGGACAAGGTAGAGCTCTAAGGCACATACCACCATACCATGATGAGTGAAGACAAACTTGACGGTAGTATGAGGAAGCATGGGTGAGCTCAACAGGGCTCACCAGTTTACCATGAATGGGTAGAGTTAGCTCGGTGGTGGAGTGGTAGAGACTTGGAGAGCTTGGGTGAGCTTGGACCAATTTTTTCACCGAGTTGGACTCGTAGTCAAAAGCGTTCAACAAATGTAGGAAGGACATGTGGCTCAATGGCATATGTTGATTGGCCAAAAGCCAAAACAATCATTGCAGTTATTGCAGAATGAATTCTAGCTTGAAAATAAACTCAATTAAGGCATAGAATTGAATGTCTAGGTGGCTTGATGAAGAGGAAATCTGTCAGAGCATATCGATGGCGTGATTGGTCAATCGGTGCATGAATCTAAGTCTACGATTGGTTGAAGACATTGAATGCATGATGTATGACTTGGTAAGTCGAGTACATTGTATATGAAAACCAAGAGAGGTGACGAGTTAAGTTAATGTAAGAAGAAAATTTGAACTGTATGTTAGAAATAACATTGTAACAGTGAGACAAATCTCAATAGCTTTTGTGACCTGATCAGATAAATGATTGAATGTATTGTATGTAAGTTTTTATTACAATAATACAATTGTCTTGAATTTGGGTGGTGGGTTTTTTGCCTGAAAAGGTTTTCCCACGTATATCTTGTGTCTATATGTGAATGCTTTATTCTATTATCTCATTTATGTTTTTTGTATTTCATCTCAGTAGTTTTTAGAATCTATTAGAATTTGCTTATGCTCCTCTCCTCTATTGTATTAGTGTTAAGGGAATGTATTCCACGGTGTTGGGTCACTAGATCCACCCTCGTTTTCCCTTCATAATGAAGTGTGTTTACAGTTTGTTGCTTCACAAGAGAAAGTTGCTAATATGTTCACTAAGCTTTTATCTAAAGAAGTATTTGAAAGGCTGAGAATTCGATTGGGAGTTATCTCTCAATCTTTACTTCACCGATTTACCCATTTTTGGCTTAGGGGGAGCTTGTTATAGCATTTTTTCATTCACATCTCTCTTGCAAATTGTGTTTGCTACACTATTTCTCTACTTGGAATTGGTTCTTTTAGTTATTGGTTGTCTTCTCAGTTGTTTTTCATGGAATTTCACAGTCTTCTCCTTTATTCTTTGTCCTTGACGCAAAAAGGGGGAGAGTCATTTGTGTTTTTCCATCAAGGACAAAGGGGGATTTTGTTGGTTCTTAGTTGTGATCTTGGTTTGTCCTTGATGACAAATCCACTTGATTTGAGTCTCATGGTTTGATTTCTTCAGACTTGGTCTCTTACAAGATCTTTATGCTCTTCCTATTCAGTTTTATTGTCATGATATATAATTGATGGCTCTTCATGATTTCATTATGTTTACATGGTCTTCTCATAACATGCAGTTTTAGATTTCAGCTTTTTTTGATACAGATGATTATAGTTGGTTCATATGGTGATTCACATGGTTCATGGCATGCACTTTCAAGTTTCATTTTTTACATGTTTGTACTAATAATTGACATGGTATTCATTGTATAGGGCATGAATTTGTTTCAAGGCATGCATTTGCTTCAGATATATATGTCATTTTTATCTTGACAGGTCCCAAGATATTTATGCTTCAGGTTTTTCATGGTCCTAGTGATTTAGGTTTAGGTATATTTTGTAGGTATATTATTTCCGTTGATCATTTTTAGTTTGATCTTGGCTTCATTGATATTTATCAAGTTGATGGTTGGCTAAGAGAAAAGATGTCACTTTGATACTGAGTCTCTTTGCATTTGTATTGACAATGGATGGTGTCTTTGTAAATTATCATGAAATCTGGTTCATAATGTATACATTTCTCTATTAGCAATAACCTTGGTTGAACTAGCATTCGAATTCAGGAAACAAGTATGTCATTATATTAATTTGGTATATATGTTCTTGTCAAGGACTTCAAGGTTGATATGTCCTATGGTGAGGATATTAAACTATTTATCTTTTACACCAAAGATGGTGTTGGGCACTAAAGTGATATGAAGCCTTTTCCTAAACAAAGAAATCAGGCTCTAAAGGTTAAAAGATACTTGTGAAAAAGCTAAGGTAAATGTTTTATTTCGATGCTTGTGATATTGGTCTTTATCATCAATTGGTATTATGGAGTTCACATCTAAAAAGAACTAAACCCTAGTAGGTTTCCCTAAGCATACTTTGGTGGTGATATTGTGTTTGACTTAGTGAAAATTTACTTGGTTATAACTCTTGGCAGCCATCATTTTCCATAATCTATGTCGGCATTTTGAAAACATTTTTCTTGGTATAAAGTTTATGCAGTGATTATTGTGAATCGACAGTGATCATGTTGTCAGAATCCTTGGTAAATGAAGTGACAACGGATTCATAAGAATTTTAATAAGTTGTTTATTATTGTGTTTTTGTTTCTATGGAATTCAATTATTCATTAACTTTGGAAAATTCATCAAATGACTTGAGAAAAGATGGAATAAATAGGGAAAAGTTTGTTTTTATTTTTCTTTGCTAGGGTTTGTAACCCTAGCCACCACCATGGAGAGAGTGCAACTATTGTTTCTGTGATGATTATTCTTGCTAAAACGCTAAAGACATAATGTAATACTCACTGTATGAGCTATGAGGGGTATGGTTGCTCAGTTTGATATTTTTTATTGGCTAAGAGCTTGAATCTGGAAAGAGATTCAATGGAGTTTCCTCTGTTGGGTTGGTAGAAGCTTTGTGACAAGTTTTCATGCATTTTTCTTTCTTTAGTTTCATTCTTATCAGGATTTTGAAAGGGTTGTTTTTTCTCTCAAGCCTTTTGTTTATTGTGTTCCTGATTTTTTGGAAATGGTTACAATTCTTGACAGGCCTTAGCAATGATAGTTAATTTTTTTTATCACAATGGTAAAATGTGATGTGAAGGAAAAAGATGCTTTGGTAAAATATTGTTTCCACTTGTCACTAATTATGAGGTTCTTTTTTGAAAATAAATTCATAATTGTATTTTTTCTATCAAAACACTTTGAAAAAGACACGTGATATCATTGGTGCATATATTACCATGTTTGGTATTCTTGGATAAAAAATGACATTGGATTTTGTCTTATCTGAAACCTTTAGTGAAGGTACTGAACATAATTTGTGCTTTTTGAAAAAGACATAGACACAGTGATTAATCATTGTGTTGGGTGGTATGTTATTTGAAGCATAAGTGAATATTGTTGTAAAAGTGATCCTGAGAAATACAATGAAAAGTGATAGTCTTTACATTTAATATGTCTTGTATTTTGAAGATTCATTATGTGAATGTTTAGGATATTAGGGGTATTAGATTGAGAGGCTTTTGTGAGTTGATTAGAAAATAGAGAAATCCTCTTATATATGATTGTACTAAAAGTAAATGAGGGTTTGGTGCTCCTTGAAATGGGTGTTTCTAAATAAGAGGTTGTTTCTCCTTGAGTGGGTGCTCTGAAATTTTCCTATAAGGCATTGTAAGCAGTGATTTAAAAATATAAGCTAGTATGACTACAGTTTAGGAGTATTTTTTCTACCCCAGGAGGGTTTTCCATTTAGAAAATTATTTGTCTCTTGGTCTATTTTATGTCTCTTTTCTTTAATATCATAATGTTGTAATGTTCATTATTTTGTTCTGATACTTCTCATTTTAGTTCATAATGGTTTCATTCAACTAATGAATTTATTTATCATTGAAATATTCAGAGCATAATTTATTTTTGTTTCATTTTTTGGAAAATGTTGAAAATGGTCTAAGACACTGATTCACCCCCCCTCTCAATATCATCTTCAATCCAACAACTTCTCAAGGAACATACAAATTATATCATGTAGTTGGTTCTAATTCCATGCACACTTTCGTATCCACCCATCATTGCTCATCTTCCCAAGTTTGGTGAATCAAAGGTTCCAAACTATCAACCAATCCATCTTCTATTCCTAAACACACTCCACCATCCACACATCCATGCATGATATCCAATTCTCACATTGACCATGTATTGGTAGCAACCCTTTATCATAAGGATTTAGAAGGAACTCTATTGTGATGTACACATAGAGACAGAGTTAACTCCGATATCAACAATGTAGATCAAGAATCTCAAAATTTCCATTCAAGTGTACATATCTTAGGAAAAAAACTTCTTCAAGAAGGATATTGGTGGCACATTATGACATAAGAATCTACATCGAAACCACTAGGTGGTCAACATACACAAAATATTTCACAAAAAACCAAAAAAAAATAAAATCATTAAAATAGTAAAGATAAAAAAAATAAAAAATTGTCCTCGAGTGAAAACCACTATGGTGGTTCTTTAAACAGGTACCATGTTGAAAACTTGGGAAATAGGCGTCATGTGTAGAATTGAGAATTTTTGTGCACTAGTTTAGGTGAAATAATCTCATCTCATCCATAATAAACTCCAACATTCCATCCATCTCATCCATAATAAATCCTTTCATCCATGAACCATTTATCCAACCCATTTTCATCTATCTACATTATCTTGATCTTGATAAAAATTTGGTGCTCACTTTACACTTGTTTATGGTAAACATCTTGACATGAGTCATTTTTTTTTATCCTATCCTACCCAACATTATATAAGCCATGAACCATTATCCAAATGATTTTTCTTTATTTGAACACCTTATATTATTGCAAGATAATCCATATCCATCCATCCATACACCTATCCAAGAATCCACACATGGCATTCCATACATTGCTAGACACTAGGGGTAGATATTTACACCATGCTTCGGGAATAAATCTTGATATATATCTTCCAACTTATGTGGTAATCTGAATATTGGCAAACATGAAATCGAATTGGTCAAAAAACTTGTGTTAAAATATTCTAAATCACTAGCCCATGACATATTTTGATGAGAAGATGTTCTTTATTAAGCTTTATCTTTCATCGAACATCAATCTTGAAAATAAATATCAATCACATCTAATTTGTGCTTCAACATCACATCAAATCATTCAAAAAAATTTTGTTCCCAACTGAGCTTCAAAATCTTGATCAATCAAATCCAATCAGTCCATCATCATCTCAAGATATCCTTCCCAATCCTCATGTTTCTTAACACTATCCTTGCATTTTTGTGTATCCTCAACAATGTTATCATCATCAATCCATCAATCATATCAATCAACCCTAGCTTGGTTTTCAATAAAATCCTAAAATAGCATTGATATCATCACACATATCCATAATCAAATCGTCGAAATCATGCAAAAATCCAAAAACATCGAAATCATATCAAAATTCAAAAACAGGTCAAAAAGTTAGAAAATGTCAAAAACATGGTATTTGAACTACATCGTCTTTGAGCTTAATCATAGGAAATGCCATCATTGATGAACCCCCAAGACACAAAATCCAAAAAATCATAATTTAAAAAAAAAAACCCAAAAACATTTGAAAAAATTATCAATCAAAACATTCGTAAAACACCCCAAAACCTAAAAATAGCCTCAAAACATTACAAAAACATAAAAAAACGTCCAAATATTTGAAAAAATCTATTCTTCTCATTTTTATTCACCCACAATAATCGATTATCCATAATAAATCAATCGTCACTTTCATCCTTTGGCAGTACAAATAGAAACAACCACAACAATCAACAAAAGCAAGCTTCAAATGTAAAATCAAAATCAAATCAACAAAATTTTAAACACAAAATCAAACTCATGATATTTTTAGCAAACATTTCATTCAACCTTATATCAACGGATTTTTCAAACAACCTATCAACTTACTACCATCCACTAGCATGTCCTAGGATGCATCCTTCCTACAATGGGCATTATCTATTGGAAAAACACTTTGGATTCTTATCCTAAGAAAAACACATCCCTTTGGCCGGAGGTATAAAGAATATTGACTTGTTTGTGTACTAGATCTTTTATTTTGATTTATCTATTGCACTCATTCCAATGACCTCTCGATGATGTCTAATAAAAAAAATTTAGAGAGAAAGGAATGGGGCATTGATCATTATCTTTTGTTTGTTGTGCTTGGTGGATATTCGTGTAATATAGCCTTGGTCATGCTAATTTTGTTCAATGTGTAGGGAGAATGTTTTGAATTCCTTGTTGACTATTACATTGGGAGGTTTTGCCTTTCTATTTTTTGGTCTGAGATGTTCAAAATGTCTGAATTGTATCCTAATAAGGTTTTGTATGTTAGGTGTGAACAAGAATACTCCTAATTATTTGTCAAGTCAAAGTCCATCTCACTAGATACAATTTCGTCCTGGTTGTCTATACCTTGATGCATTGTATCTATGTGTGTTACCAAAAATAAGGAAAGCTATGCTCTTTACATCCCCAATCCCTGGATAAGTAACATATCATCATCATTCATCATCATATCTAATAAAGTCTTAATGACTCATAGACTTGTTGGACTTCTACGTCTTCTCAAAATCAAGGGTTTATCCCTCTCTTTCTTCTATCTTCTTCATGCTAGCATGGAATCATGACATTCACCAAAGCATCAATGAATCCATCCTGTATTCATAAAACATCAACATACTCATCCAACATACTCATACATATCATCACAATAGGAAACCTCATCCATCTCATTTGCATCATCATAATATAGATCTCTTAGTCTAACCTTCTCATTTAACCATCTTGAACCTCTTTGTTGTGAGCTCATCGTCAAATCAAAATTTTTTCTCGATCTCTTGAGGGGCCAGTGTACCAACACACTTCTTTCCGCTAGGGCAACAATTGGGCATCTACAAAAAAATAAGAAATTTTTGAATTTTGATCTTGGCAACATCAATCTTTGAACAACCATAATTGGTATGCTGCTTCAAAGAGGGGAAAAATGTAGACATGCAAATCTATATTATACATTTAAATATGATCAATTAACATCATTTCTACTATTAATCAAGTAATTAATTTTATTTGATTAATTCACTTCCTACTCACTAATGTTCATCAAATTTAATTAAATAAATCAAATTATTTTATTAAGTACCCTAAAGTCCTCTCATCTAATTTAATAAATTGAAGTATTTAAATCAAATGCCAAATCCCCTAATTCCTCCAAGATAATTAATTCTAGATTAATTAACTCCTAATCCTAATTACCCATTCTCTAGCTTTTAACTCAACCTTGGTCAAACCCAACCCCTGATTAACTAACCCACTTGCACATGAAAAGAATTATTTTAATTAACTAATTACCCTGTTTTCCCTCACAAAAGAATATGCTTTGGGAATATTCCTCCTATAACTCCACTTATTTGACTTTCTTTCCCAAACATAAATGCTTCTTACAAATCCCTTAATGCCTCGTACAAACGTATTAATCTCTCTTACACCCCCTCACCCCTTCATCTATATGCATTAACTATGCACATTCCCCAAAATGTGCTCCACCTTCACCCAATAGAATTGAGACATATGTCTCAATCTCATTGGCTCTTCTTTAGTCCCAGATTCCTCCTATCTCTTCATTCTTTAACCGTTCAACCCTATTTATAGAGGCCTTCTCTTTTGAAGATGGATCCACAATCATCTACAATCATATGCCATTTCACTATAGGAACATTCATCTTTTCATCTTCATCACATTGAAATATTATCAAGGGGGTGGGAAAGGGCATCCTTTCCACATCAAAGGAGCACCACTCCCACTATGGGATAGGGTTTGCACATGATTTTATGTGCTTTCAATTGGTTTCTTTGGTATTTCATTGTTTTGTCTGCATATCTAGTAAATTTAAATATCTCATAGGGATGTTTGAGATGCTTTGTTTAAATTGACTAAGGAAGCTAATAAATGTCAAAGTTTAAGAATTTTCAAGTTTAGCATGCACACAACTCTAGAAAACTACCAAGAATATCTATTTTTTGGCAGTATAATCCTTACAAGTAATTTGACATAATCTTTATTGAACAAAAAATAATTCATTGGATGGAACTGAGATCCATTCATAGTGTTTTGATCATCCTCAAAATTATAGAATCAAGGAATAACCTATATGTTTAGGTCTCCAAATATTTTAAGAAGATCGTACATTATGTCAATAAGACCTTCTAATATTTTTCCTTGTAGTGAATCTTTTAAATTCTTGATGACTATTGATGAATCTCTAAATATATATAATTGTATATTTTTTATTATTGTGCCAAATGAGTCCATTCATGAGAGAGTCATATTTAGCTCCATTATTAGTACATAATAAATATAAATATAAGGACTTGAGGGTCCTTTCTCTTTAGGTGATAGTAAACATAGCCCTACTCCCAATCCATTTGTGCATCATCAGCCATAAAAGTATAAATTCCATAAAGGAGAGGGGTAGTTAAGCTAATATTATACCAATTCATTGGGCTTTGTTATTTTTGAACTAATTGATTCTTCATGAAATATAATAAATGTCCCTAAACTAGTTGAATTAAAATTTCCATTAGGATCTCCCTAGGGAATCTCTGATAAATATAATTCTTTGAATCGTTTCTAAAGATTTTACATACATTAGCAACTAGGAGCTCCATATTGTCTATTTCCTCTTTTTGGAAAGAGACACTACAAATTTCATGTGTTGTTGTCATTGATGGAAACCCTAGTCAGTTATTTGATCCACACGTCATCATTTGATCATACTGGAAGTCAGATTGACATTTTGTGATTAACTGTCAAGCAAGAATAGAGCATCTGACAAAATTGTGTTCATCAATTCACATGCAATTTTATTTTATTATTTTTAGTTGTAGATCTCAGGGAAGGTTTTTTGGTATATGATCTCTATTATTCTTGAATCTTAGAGCATTGTATCTATCTGTGTGCAAGTTAGAAGATCTGGTTGATTAATTTTATGTTTAACAGTGCATAAAGGCCGACTTGGTGGATGTAGCCAATGCAGATATTTGAGGAGTAATTTTTTAAGTTTTTTTGTGTTCAAACATGTTGATTTGGGTCATCACTATGTTGTGTCTGACTTTGGTTGGTTCACATTGCGAATTGATTATGGATTGAGCTGATAGTTTGTAAATATTTTCATATTTTTGTTGGAGCCGATATGTAGCGATTAAATTTTTAGTTTCAAATATATATAAGTAATTGATTAGATTATTTTGACATAGATGTGAAGTGTTTTAATGTGTGTTGAAAATATCAGAGGGATTATAGAGCGATTATGCATAGTTTCACTTGTGCATAAAAGGATTTGTGATGTGAGTCAAAGCAGTCAAAGTAGAAGAGCAGAATCAGACAAAAGTTCAAGAATTTGATTGTTGAGCTTAAGTGGAACCGTAAGTAGGCATTAGTAGATGCTACTTTCTCAGTTCAAATCTTTTGGATACTATCCAAATACTTTTGTAAGGAAGGGATCCTTTCTATTTTGAGTAGTGAGCTCTAGGTAGTGTGCTTGACTGCAAGTGCATTCTCATTTTCTAAAACATATTTTTTAGTACACTCAGATAATATTATGGAATGACCTCCACCATGGTTTTTCCCCTAATAGGGTTTCCACGTAAAAATTCTTGTGTTATGGTGTTATGGTTGTTTTCTTTGTGTTGTTGCATATTTATTCTGGTTATATGGTTTAAGTGTTTTAAAGATCAAATTAATAAAGTTAAATTTTGTAGAAAACTGATTCACCCCCCCCTCTTAGTGTTCCTTGATTCCAAGAATTGGTATTAGAGCCTAGTTCCTCGAAAGAAGTTTAATAGCTTGGGGAAGATCTAGTAAATTAATTCAATGGATTCAAGTAGTCTTCAACAAAAACTTTTGGTGGCCCTAGATGATCTTGATCAGTCAAAATATGAAGTCTAGGAATTGCAAGCAAATCTCATGAATGTTGAGAAATTTATTGATTCATTGAAAGATAAAATCAATAAGTCCATGGAGAAGAGAAGGGAAATCTATGGTCAGATCAAGCAGAAAGATAACAAGATAATCGAAGATGAACAAATGAGTCAAGCCCTGAAGAAAAAGACAAAATAATGTGAAAATCTTACTAGAGATAATACAGTCCTAAAGCATGAGATGGGATCTATTATGATGAGGATGACCAAGGATATTGGATACAGAAAGAAGAATGAAGAGAAGCTTGCTTAGTCCTTGAAAGAGAAATCTGAAGAATGCAAAAAAGTTAATGATGGACTCATTAGTTTGGCACTTGAATTGCATCAATCAAAGAATAATGAAGATCTTGAAAAGTAGATTGTTGATCTCAGAGATTAACTTACTACTACAAATAAATTCAAGGAGAAGTTCAATATTAGCTCAGCTAAGCTTGATGAACTGATTAAAATTCAGAGGACTGAAGGTGACAAGAGAGGTCTTGGATATGAGGAAGGATATTTAGGCAAGGAAATCAAATGAACAAATCTGGAAGATATCTGGTAAGACAACCTAATTCTTAAAGATTCAATGGTTACAATTTTGTTTGCAATAAATTTGGTCATATGGCTTCCCAATGTAGAAGTAGAATGAAATCAAGTGGTCCATCATTCTTCGTTCAGTTCTTTAATTGCAATAAGTATGGTTATAACTCAAATGAATGCATAAATATGGTGAACAAACTTTATAGAGATGTTAGATGTTATACATGAAATAGATTTGGCCACATTGCTAACCGGTGTAGATCAAGAGAAAATCAATGGAACAACTGGTCTGGACAAAGAAATGTGGTGTGCTACGATTGCAACAAATTCAGTCACATTGCTAGATTCTATAGAAGCAGAAAGGCTCTAGTAAATCAAATGAAAAATATGTAGAAGGATGAAAAGGGAAAAGAGAAAGTCACTACAGGTGAGATCAAGAAGAAAATGAAGAAGATATGGGTCAAGAAGAACCCCTCTATTGCAAGAAATGATTCTGCTCCAAAACCAAGTTCTAGTAATTCCTTCAGGAATTAGATTAAGGCCTCTCGCCTAGGTGGAGTTCTCAAGAAAATCCTTCAAACCCCTTGTCGATAGTTGGTACCAGGATATGGATGAGTGCAATGATTGCATTGATAATCTTCAGATGTTGTTGAAACAACTAGAGAAAGTATTTATGCAGAGTTGAAGGTCTGCAAAAGAGTTATCTTTTAGAAAGCATGGAAATAGGGTATCCGAATGAATTAGGGAAAAAGCATTTATTGTGTTGGGCTGCTACCACAATAGTGGTTTACATTTTTTGGGAGATCTTTTTTTTGTTTTTGCTAAAATCACATATTTTTAGACAATATAATGATTTAAGACTTGAAAAGTTCCATTTAAAGGATTCCAATTTAAGAGGATTTGATCAAACCACCTTAGACCAAGCCCCCTTGGACAAAATCCTCCTAGTTTTAAACCAAACATGTAACAGAGTCTCCTTGACACCTATCAAAATGCTGATAAAAAACCATTTTTGATTTACCTTTTGGGGGATCAAATGAATTCATTTTAAAAAAAAAAATTGTAAGTATTTAGTCCTTATTATAAGCTTCCAAAAAAGTACAATTTTAATTAAATTAAATTTGATTATTATATTTATTTTTTATTTCTTGTGAATGTAGGTTTTTCACCGAAAATCAAGCTCTCTATTCTACACGTGGAAAAATAGAAAATTATCAAAAAAAATTTTAAAAATATGTTTAGGATGGGTTTTTCTTTTTTTTTTGGAAAAAGGCATGATGCATATATATATTTATATTATATAGAATAAGCATTTACAAATATGGAAGACGATTCATCTTAGAAGGGAGAAGTTGATAGTTTTTCAAAATACACTTGTAAAAATGAAAGACTGACACTAAAATTCAAAATACCTATACAACACCCAATTGACACCCCCAGAAGTTGATACTATAACAAAATTCAGCTTAAAATACATCCCAAAACTATAGGAGAGAATATATTATTCTTCCATAAAGTCCCCATGGACTAAGTATTCGTCTTCAATCTCAAGTCTCTCGGTCAGTTGCAGATCTCTTTGGAACAAACTTCGATGAGCCAAGGAGAAGGACAAAGGCTACATAGAATGAGACAATCAAACATTGGTGGAGGACAAGTAATTAGAGCCCATGTTTGAAGTGTGAAGAAACCCATTGTTTGATGCACGGGCATGACGAGCTTGAAATCCTTGATGTCGACTCTAAGTTGGTGAAGGAAATCAAAGCTACAAATCAAGTAGAACACCCAAAGTAGGTACAGGAGGAGTATGGACCATTAAAAAATTGAAGGCATAAAACTTTTCTCTTATGTCTTCTTCCAGAGAAAAGAAAATGAAACATTGTTGCTTCCACAAGGCCTAAATGAGGATGTTGTCATTGTGAAATCGCAGAGGGCCAATTTGAGTGCTTCATAAACATCCTCAACCCCTTGGTTTTTCTGCACAAAATCCCTAGGAAACAAGCCACCAATGTATATGTCGCCATTGAAAATATTATATCCTTGTGCTGCCTTAAGAACTGAATTATCTAGAATATATTGGAACTACACATATTTTCTTGCAAAATCTTCAAGTTCTGACAAAGACTGCACCATACCCATAGCATTGGATAGGAAAATTGATATCACCTAGGAAGGAACAAGAATATGTCAAGCCCTCAGACATGTGACATCCACCCCCAACACCTCGTGGATAAACACCTTCACTCTGGCTCCATCAATTTTGAGCATAGTCTTTAGGTCGTCTTGGGACAAGTAGCTTTCAAAATGTCACTCCAACGGTTTTACAAGAAATACAACTCTCAAATTCCATGGGCAGAACACCATTTCTCTCCACTGGACGAGCCCAAGCTTGGAATGACTACACTGGAAGATTCTGTCAAAACCTTGTGCAAATGAATGGGATAAAAGGTGATTAAATAGATTATTTGGAATCCCACACTCTAAAATGACCACATGATTTATCATGATATAGGAAGACATAAGTTTAAACTTAGAGCATGATTCCTAAATGAATTCTAGCTTGTGTGAACAAATGGCCACTAAACTCATTGTAGAACAAGGCATTTAATTAAATTGTATCTACAACACAAATAAGTATTAGGCAAGATAAGCTTTAAATATTGTGTGATATGTTTGGAGTTTCAAACTGGTTTCCAACATTAGAAAATGGACAGAGGATTTCCTTTCAGTGTGGGAGGTACTCCATTTTGTGCAGAGAGCTACTCATTATAATTACTACATAATAAGCACATGCTTAAAGCTCATTCACTCGCAATGAGGTGGCAGGGGAGAGAATACGACCTTTCTTAACTAAGGACATTATTTCTTTGATGGGATTGTATTATGGGGTTTTCAAAAGGAGAGGTCATATCTCTATCAAGATATACCATCATTAGCAATCATGTTACCCAAAAATCATATTAACCATTTGATGATTAATATTGATAGAACAGGTGAAAGCCACAAAATCTCCCATCCTATTGGTTGCACCCCCTGAATTCAACACAACATATATATTACGTTCCTTTCACTGGTAATTTTCTACATCATGACCACAGTGGACAAAGTCTTGTCAACCAAAACAACTTAGAATCCCTTTGAAAAAAAATCCATTTCTTGGAAATTCTTACTCAATTCTTTTACTAAAAGGAAATTAGTAAGCAGACTCTCTGTCTATAATTTCCTGCAAATGCGGGAAACCATCTGGCACCTGATTATTATTGGCAATGGATAAGTCAATTTTATCACAAGCCATGTTTTCTAAATAGTTGGCAAGACTATTTCCTTCTCTATATACATGGGAGATATGATAACTCTCAAACTCTTCTAGAAAATTCCATGCAACTTGCAACACATATCTTATATACCATGTGTAACAAGATTTTTGCTTGCAAGCATTTATCACTATGAACAAATCACCCTCAACATGAATGGATTTAACCTGAAGGTGTTTTTCTAGCAACAAACCTTGAAGTACAACCAAATATTCTACCATATTATTGGTTCCTGAGGGAAGAATTATTGTTTTAGTTGCCTTGACAACCCATTTTGATTCCCTAATGCAGAATCCTGCACCAGAAATGCCAAGATTACATCTTGAGGCTCCATCAAAATTTAATTTATAATAGCCTTCCATTAATAGTGACCATTTAATTGTACCTATATCTATCTTCTAAATGTGATGTTGCTTCATGCTACCTTTAAATGACAATGATATATGGTCCCAATTTTTCAATATGCTATGATCCCATGATGAGAACAATCCTCCCACACTTTATGGTCAAGAACCCGAGAATTTACTACTTCTGAAATTGATTTTTCTAGCAAAACTTGAACATGCTAAATAGAAGATGAAGACTTTCTGAATATCTGTTTGTTCCTCTCCCACCAATAAGACCATACTGCCAATTCTGGAATAGGTTTCCAAATGCATACAAAGAATGAATTCTTGTATAATTCAGGCCATGCAAAAAATAAATTCCAGAGTGAGTTTGGTAGAGGAATGGAGAGATTTAAATTTTGAAGGACAAATGACCAACATGTCTGAGCAAAGAGGCATTGAAGAAATAGGTGGTCATGATATTCAAGAACTTGATTACATAATATACAATTAAGAGGATCCACAATTCCCAACTTAGCTAACCTTTCACTCGTTAGAGCTCTTTTTCTCAACACTAACCCAGTAAAACTACCTACCTTTGGTAAAACGACATTGTTCCAACGAAAATAATATGCTCTATGAGATTGATTCGTGTCCTACCTGCTAATAATTATCTTGTACCCTTGATTTATTGAATAAGACCTTGTTTTCGATCAAGCCCATATTATCCGATCTACCTTTCCTAACAAGAAGACAACTCTATTAATCATGGTTTGATTTAACATATCTTGTTGATTTTTTGGAATTTGATCAATTGAAAAATATTTCCATAGCACCCTTCCTGATGGAGATTCCACTGAGTTAACATAATCTAAAATCTTTGTTCCCCATAACTGAGAAAACACTGGGATTACTGACTATAGTTCTTGGTAGGCTCCTAATGGTGGAAAAACATTCCATGAGTCCCTCCAGAAATCAACCTCATCTCCCTTATTGATCTCCCATGAAATATGTGAAGTAATCACTTTTCTGCATGAAAGCATGAAATTCTACATAGTTGATCCTTGCGGAGGGTTGACAACTATAAAAATTCTCTTAGGATCCATGTTATCAAAATATTTTTTAGTCAACAAGGAACACCGTTTTGAGTCAAATTTGGAATACATTTTCCGAATGAGTTTACTTCCAAAGGCCTAATTATGCTTTGAAATATCATGCAAATCCACCCCTCCTCTAAGTTTTTCTGATGCCATACTTTCTAAGGATACTAGATATGTTTTTTAATATCATTCATGCTCCCTTTCCAAAGGAAACCTCTAATAATTTTATAAATTTGGTCAACAACTAACTTAGGAGCCCTTAAAACTGAAATGAAGTATTTTGGGTATTGCAGAAAGAATAGATTTTATTAGAAGAATTCTACCTAAGAATGACAACCAACAATCCTTCCAAGCACAAATCCTCTACTTTATCCTTTCAATAATTCCTACCCAATATGTTGGTTTATTGGATCCCATGAAAAATGGTAGGCCTAAGTACTTCATGGTAGTTTCGCTTCTTGAAAACCCAAAATTCTAATAATTTTCCTTTTTATAGTAGCCTTAGCATTAAACACATAAATCTTTGATTTTTGTGCATTCAATTTTTTCCCTGAAACCAATGAGTAACTATCTAAAACCTACTTTATCTGAAAAACTTCTGAAATGGAAGCTTTACCATATGAAAGTGTGTCACCTGCAAATAAGTTATAGGTGAATGATATATCCATTTAAGGGATCAGAGTACCATTCCACCTAACCTTGGCATGTTTCTCTTTGATAGTTCTGCTCAGAGCCTCAACCATAATTATGAAAAGGAATGGTGATAAAGGATCACCTTGATAGACACCTTATGTTTCTTTAAATAATCCACAAGACGAGCCATTAATTAAAACTGAAAAATGTGCACCTGATAGGCAGGAAAGTATCCACTTAAACCATTTCTTGGAGAACCCAAAATTATCTAGCACCTTAATAAGGAAGGCCCAATCCACTCTTTTGTAGGCTTTCATCATATCTAGATTTATAATAAAAGATGAGAACTTATTTGAATTAATGGAATGAAGAACTTCATGTGCTATAAATCCCCTTATGATGTCTCTCTTCCTAGAACAAAGCCTCCTTAATCTTGGGGTATGATTTTTGGAATTAGAGGTTTTAGCCGCAAGTAGATTGCCTTAGTAAAAAAATTATACACTATGTTGCATAGTGAGATGGGCCCGAAATTTGCAAAATTTTTGGGATCTGACACTTTTGGAATAACAACAATATTTGTGGCATTGAAATTATTTAGCATTGTTCTCGATCTGCATGACTCCTCCAAAGCCAAAAGGATATCTAACCTTAAAACATCCCAAAATTTCTGAAAAATAATGGTGTGAAGCCATTCAGACCCGGTGCTTTATCTGGAGACATTGAAAATATTACTTTTTTGAGATCCTCTAAGTTGAATGGTTTGAGAAGAGCTTCATTGTCACATTTGGAAATTAAGTTTGGCACTACAGCTAGAAGATCATTTTCTTGGTGAAATTCTTTAGCATCAGGTTTGAGAGGAGCAAGAAGATTCATGAAGAAGTTAACTCCCTCTTTCTGAATTTATTTTTGGTTCCTCGAGCCTACCTCTTGGATGGAAAAAAATGTTTTTGATGCCCTCTTTTGCTGAGCAGAAGCATGGAAGAATTTTGTGCTACAATCGCCATCTTTCAGCCATAATCCATGAGATTTTTTCTTCCAATACACCTCTTCAAATTTACCCAATTCTCCCCACAACTATTGAAGCTCCTTCTATTTTTCATATGTGAAAGCATCCAAACCATTCTAGATAATGTGCTCATGAAGAACCTCTAACTGTTTCTCTACCTCTTCCTTCTTAACAAAAATATTCTTAAAGGTACTCACATTCCACTCCTTTATCTTTCCCTTGATATATTGCAACTTTTTGAAGAGCTGAAACATCTTTGTACCTATCTGGACTGGAGCACTTACCCACCATTTCCTTAATAGAGTTATAAAATGAGGATGTTTGAGCCACATTTTCTCAAATTTGAAGGATGGTTTATGCCTTAAAATTCATGTTGGCCTTGCTATAGATAGCACTATAGCATGATGATCAGATTCCAAGAATGGTAGGATTTGGGAGTCCAAACTGACAGAGGAACAAACCCAATCATGTGAGACTAAGAACCTATCTAACCTTACAACAATTTTCCATAAGTCTTTTATGTGGTTTTTCCATGTGTATTTCCCATTCTCTAGTAGGATGTCTCTCAATGCATTATCTGAGATGAAGCACCCAAAATATTCCATCGTTTATTGAGGTGTGGAAATTCCACCTTTCTTTTATAATAGAAGAGACACCCTTATGATGAATTTCACCTTCTTCTTTGAAAGCTTCCTTACCCTGAGTTTGCTCACCCTCAATCCTTCTTTCTTTGAAGACCTGATTTGTGCTATAAGAGTTATGAACTTTAGGATGTCTCCCAAGACCTTGATTTGTGATGTGGGAGTTATGATCTTCATAAAAGGAATATAAATCTTGATGACCCTCATGTTGGTTTAATTTTTTTTCTTGCATTCTATCAACTAGAAAGTTTTGCATCTCTATTCCCTTAGAGGATTGACCAATGCAAGAACACACATCAACCACATGATCTAAACTATAACATTCAGAGCAACAATTCTGATGATTTTCAATTATGTTTTATTTCTCCCAAGTGCCATGTTTAGATTTAATATCAGTCTGACTTGGTAAGGGTTTAGAGGTATCCAATAAAATACACACCCTAACTGGCAATGATGGATTAGATAAGATCTCTTTGTCATGCTTGAGAAAAATTCCTACTTGATTAGCCATGAACTCTATTAAATTCAATTCTCTATATTCAAGTGGTAATGAATGTAACTGGATCCAAATTGGCATAAATTTAGCACAAAAGAGGGTGGGTTTGAAATTACGCATCCATAAATTCATGCATAAGCTTGAACCTTCGTAAATCCAAGATTTAACTTTAAATACTGTATCTCGTTTCTTTTTATTTTAAAAAAGAACATCAAAGACTCCCTCATTTTTTTCTAAGTAAAAAAATTTGTAAACCCCTTTCCCATTCCTCAAATAGTAAATCTTTCAAAAGTTCAATGTCAAGGGTTCTATCCCAAAACTTACAGATTAAGGCTCATTGATGAAGATCAGAGACTTGATTTTGTAGAAGCTCCTCTGAAAATGTTATGTCGACCACTGCCTTTGTCTTTGTTACTTAAGACACCATTCAGCGTGTTGTCTAGTTGCATGGATGGGTTTTTATCTACCCCATTTACCCGGATTGGGGAGTGCTTCTCCAACTAATCCTCTTTGCAAGCATCTTTTAGTTTCCACTATAATACATTCTTTTTCTTATTCTTGGCATTCCTCTTATTTTTCCTCTTCTTTTTCTTGCCAATTCCTCTTAGAAATATCTTGGTGGGCCTTTTCAAGCGACTTTGATGCCTCTATTTCTTGAAAATATTACGAAGGCCTAGGATGGTGCCAATGTACGAAATCCCTATCTTTGAATCCTGCCTTCATCTCCAAGGATTCATTTATTTTTCCCACTTGTGTCTTTGGATTGAAGGGAACTCCTTGATGAGTATATTGTTTAGCATCCTTGAAATTTTGATCTACACAGAATGCATTCTTGGAAGATTTCAATTCAGCCTCCACATCCGTGTATGACTCTTGGAATAGGATTGATTTTTTTATCATACTACCTATCATTGAACTCTCTATTGTCTAATTTGTTTGCTTCATAAATATTAATGATCGCTTGACCATGTTTGATAGTAACCCTATGCCCAAGAACTAAAACCTAGTTTGGGCATGAAAACCTTTGTCCTTTTCCCAAAATCCCACTTGGATTTTGACCCCCATGATTGACAATGGGGCCCCTAGATTGAAATCGGCTTTGATGATGAGGGGCTCTTCCCAGACGACAAGGGTTTCCGTCTTTTTCTACAAAATAGTCATTTCTCTGCCATTGTTTCTCTACAACCACTCTTTTTGTTTATTTTAGGAACTCCTAAATTTCTTGTTCAGGATGGGTACTGATGTCCTTGATCCATTAAAAAAAATTGAATTTCGATACATACATAAAAGTTATGTTGTATATAGTTTTCCTATGTCTAAATTGTAATTGGTTTGACTTTGAAACTTGAGTGTAGAAAAAATATATAATAAAACAATATTAAACCAAATGAACTAGTTAGATACAATAGTTACAAATCTAAATTCAAAAAATTTAGAATTTTATCCTTCATACAAAAAAATTATGTTGTTTATGGTGAGCATCACTCGTTAAAAATGTTGTTTACTAATAAAAACTAGATTACGAAGGAGATGAAAAAAAAGTGTAATCTAATTCCAAAAATTTTGAAAAAAATATATTTAGAATCTATAGACAAAAATTTTTACAAATCACTAGTTTGCATCATCTTCAAATTCCTCACGATTTAGACATTATAGGAGCCCGAAAGTGAATATTTAATGATATCAAGTTTCCACAATCCAAGTAGCTGATTTGAATGATCATTCCTGGATTTGATTGTGTCTAAGACTTTTGCATAAACGTTTCGAATCACACTTCGTGATCATGGAGTGTGATTTGAAACATTGATGCAAAAATATTAGATACAATCAAATCCAAAAATGATAATTCAAATCAGTGAATATTTTTTTTTTTTTAAATCAGTTCAGTGTCTAGTTCGCCCAAAAATTGTAAACTAGTATTGTGGGATCACCCTATGAAAAAGGTTAGGTGTTTGAATGATAAAATTTCATTTGTATTTTTTATTTCTCACTTTTCACTTTGAGAAGAATAAGTTTGGAGAGGTATGAAGCGAAAATTTGATGAAACTTGGTGAAGATTTAGTGTGAAGGTGATTCGATGATCAAACCCTAATCCAACAAAAAGGTATTTATTGGGACAACTTGTGAACTTGTGAATTTGTGTAAATGGGTAATTTTTTGGTAGTTGATATCAAGGATAGACCCCATCCAAAATTCAAGTGGAATCCTTTCAAAACAGTTGAGACAGAGCCCTTAGGTACATTTTCATATGTTTAAGATGACGTCTCAAGGCATATTGAAGACATTAGGACATACATTCATGCAAAAATTGAGGATTTAGGGAGCTCATAGTTGTTGAATTTTTATTCCAAACACATTATAGGAGATTATTTTTGTGTTAAACCTAAATTCAAAACCTTAGAGGAGAATAAATTCACACAGATTGTAAAATTTTCTATGTGTGAAGAAAGTGAGTGGGTACGGTATATTTTGAGCTAAGTTCATGCTGAATTTATGTGGTTGAATCAACCCTTTAAGACTACAAAAGAAGCTATAATCATTGTTATTGGTTTAAATTACGTTGGTGGGTTGTCAATCTTGAAGTCCATGAAGAATTAGATAGTTACTAATGCAATCGATTTAGTGTTTGATAGAAGAGCTATGATAATTGGTGATATTATTGATGTAGATGTTAGATTTGCTTTGATGGTCATTGGTTACAAGATCTATCATTCTAGCTAGGATAATTATGTATTCGGTACAACTATTCTTGCAACATATTAGATGGTGAAGGATAATGTCGAATATGATCTATGTGAGTTACTCAGAAGCCAACTGATGGAGAATCTTGGTATAATCAAGAAAGATACAAATAATTCCTTCAAATATGGTAATCTGCTATTGAGTTTGTTCTTTTACTTTATGAATAAAGTTATGGGATTTAGAAAAGTACAATGGAAAGGTAATAAACCTGTAGCTGCTCGAATTAGAGATATCTTGCATAGAGTTAGTGATACAAAGACAAGAAATACTGAAATCTGGGTTTTTAAAAAAAAATCAAAATGAGATGCAAGCAAGAGAAAGAATTTCTAAGTCTATTATGGAGAAGTACAAAGACACTATCTATTTTATGGTTGACATTGATCAATTCTTGACGGAAGCTACATACCCTAGAATGGTCTAGATTATACCTATGGGCTATGAGGTTGAGGAACATATTTTGGAAATGCATCTTGAACATTTGTTGAGTAAACCTTGAGATCCAACAAAAGAAAGATTTGGTACTTTTTCAAAGAAGGGTATACAAGTGCATAATCAACTAAGAAAGTTTGTGATAGTCTGAAGAGTAAGAAAAGAAGTGGAAGCCTTTACAAAGAGCATGGGTATATCTGCAAAAGCTTTGAAAGAAGTTAGAAGAAAGAGAGAACAAGATAAAGTAGGAGAGCCAACTAGAACTAAATTTGCTAGTCTGACAACATCCTCTGCTTGAACTAGATCTACAAGAAGCTCTACTCTCTCATCTGGTCCTACAAAGAAATCAAGCCTTGTGAAAGCTCAAGCCAAGTCATCCAAGAGAGAAGGAAAAAGGAAGAAGGAAAAGAGCACAAGAGTTTATGTTGTTGTTTCTAAAGATGAAGAGACTGAATTTGATGAAGAGATAAGAGAAATCAAGAAAAAGGGCACAAAGGAAACAATAGTCTCTAAGGACAAGAAATCTAGTGAAGAGAAAGGAAATAAAAAGATAAAAAACTGTCAAAAAAGGTATGTCTATAGAAGAAGTGGAGAATGCATTGATTAAGGATGGTAATCTTAGGCCTCTTTTTGAATGGTATGACACTTTTGATAGTGTCGTTCAAAGAGTTCTTGAGGAAGCTTCAATAAAGTACTTGAATAATTTCAATATGGCTCTTATTGAAATAATGTATGTGTTACCCAAATGTCTATACGAATTTTTAGAAAAGTGGAGAGTGAATGCAAGAACTGAAGATGAATAGTTGAGAGAGCGCATTCTTGTGGGTTTATGTCCGGTGATATTTATTGAGGAAATGAAGTCAATTTGAATGGTGTTAAAAGGGATTTCAAAAGAAAAAAAAGAGTAAACAAGCTTATGATTGGTCGGACTGAAGAATTTGAAATATAAACTCAAAAATTTCTAAAGGAATTTTTGTTAAGGAACATAATCAATGTTGTTTTTGAAGAAGTGCATGATGGAGATGTTTCATCTAGTCTGGTAGCAGAAGAGATAAAAGAAGATGCATTTCAGGACACTCTAAATCCTCTTGACATGCATGATGCTAAAACTCCTATGGATATTGAAACTCCTAAAGTTGTTTTGGTTGAAGAAAAATAGATTCATGAAGCCATGCAAGACCTAGTAACTGAAGAGAAGAAGGATGAAGTGAATGTGATTCCTATGGAAGCAAGAGACATTGCTAAGGTAGTGAAGGAGTTTTTACATGAACAATGGGAAGAGTTTGATTCTGAACTAGTAAAAGGTCCTATCAACTTGGAAACTTTATTCCCTATTCACAAGCTGAAGGTAGCATCATTCACTCAGAACAAGGTAAGAGAAGAAATTCTGAAATCACATATTGAAGATAATGAGCTATTGAATCTTGTATCCAATATTCTAGAGAAGATCATGCCTTCTCATTTTAAGGATCCATATGTTTCTCCCTCTGATGAGCGAAAGAAGCTCATTAATTCTGTAATAACTCATTTTGAGTCCCTTGAGAAGTCAGCAGAGGATAAGGTACACAAGGAGTTTGATGCTAAAAGGTTCAGTAGGTTGATAGGGATGATAGCTAATGATAAATCTATGTTAGCTACTTGTGTAAAGAATATTCAAAGTGCTTTGTCTAAAGGTGGTAACATTTATAAGTCATTTATATATTTATCTAACTTGAATGAGGACTTTGAAAATAAAATGAAAGAAAGTGAGAAATAGTTAGCAGATATCACTCAAGCATTTGATCCTCTAATCATCTTTGTTGGAAAGAAAGAATGTCAAGTTATATCCCTACTTGACAAGATCACAAGTTTGAAGCATGAAGAAGGTAAAATGGTTGAAAGGGTTTGTGAGCCCAGAGGACTAATTGATCCTAAGATGGAAACAATATTGAGTGCATTGAAGGAAGCACAAGATGCTATGGCGGTTAGTGATTTGGTGAACCTTGAATTTGTAAAGATGAAATACTACCTATTTTTTGGTCACACATGACTATCTTGGAGAGTCTCAAGAAGGTTTGGGACATGATTTTGAGCTTGAAGAATTTTTTTACTGATCTATTCAAGTTTATGTAAGTTTTATAAGCCTGTTTGTACACATGCAGTTTTTGTTTCATTTTTGGTATGTGGATTCCTGCCTTTTCCATTGATGTCAAAGGGGGAGAATGGGATAGTGAAGAATGCACTAATTATCTCAGGGGGAGTTTTTATTTTTTATTTTGAAGGGTGGCAGTATATTCATGTTGGTATTGATCTGACACTTAGTCATTTTTCACTAAGTGTTGCCATCAATGCCAAAGGGGGAGATTGTTGGCAAGAGACTGAAAATTTCATTTGTTTTTGTCATTGATGGAAACCCTAGTTAGTGATTTGATCCACATGTCATCATTTGATCATATCGGAAGTTAGATCAAAGTTTTGTGATTAACTATTAAGCAAGAACAAAGCATTTGACAGAATTGTGTTCATTGATTCACATGCTATTTTTTTTGTTATTTTTAGTTGTGGATCTCAGGGAAGGTTGTTTGGTATATGTGCTTTGTTATTCTTGAATCTTAGAGCCTCATATAAATCTCTGTGTGAGTTCTAGAAGATCTAGTTGATTAATTTTTTGTTTAATAGTGCATGAAGGTCGACTTGGTGGATGTAGTTGTTGTGGATATTTGAGGAGTAATTGTTTATGTTTTTGTGTTTGAACATGTTGATTTGGGTCATCACTATGATGTGGCCGACTTTGGTTGGTGCGCATTGCAAATTGATTATGGATTGAGCCAACAGTTTTTAAATATTTTCATTTTTTTTTTGGAGCCGACATGTAGCAATCAAATCTTTAGTTGCGGATATAGATAAGTAATCTATTATATCATTTTGACATAGATACAAAGTGTGTTGATGTGCATTGTGAATATCAAAAGGATTATAGAATGATTATGCATAGTTTCACTTGTGCATAAAAGGATTTTTGATGCGAGCCAAAGCAGTCAGAGCATAAGAGAATAATCAAACATAAGGTCAAGAATTCGATTGATGAGCATAACTGCAATTGTAATCAGGCATTAGCATATGCTAATTTCTTAGTTCAAATATTTTGGATGTTATCCAAATTCTTTTTTAAGTCAATGAGCCTTTCTATTTTGAGTAGTGATCTTTAGGTAGTGTGTGATGAGGGTGGAACCTGAGACACAGAAAATCACACAGAAAAACTAACAAATCTTATTATTTTCAAAGTATGAAATTCCTACATGCAGAGGATCTCAAATCCTCGAGTTTTGCAATACATGCAAATTACAGAAAGAAACTACAGAAATTCCCCTATTCGCAGCATGCGATCTTCTTTCCCCAAAAACTGCCTAAAAGAAACAGTAACTCGCCCATAAATAGCCCGTTTCTTTGTTTGGAGCCAAAAACGGGATTCAAATTATGCACCAACTTTCGGAAGCCCTAACTCAAGATCTAACCGTCAGATCTTCAATGATAATACCTTTTCGGAAAGCTCTCGCGAAGATCTCTTGCCGGAAAGTGGGGCCTAAAGGCTAACCACTTTCGTATTCCGCCAATTTTTCAGGCCCATCCGGAGCCTCTAAGTACCTCAAAATTAGCTCCGAAGATTTCATAAGGCAAAAAGCAGAAATTGAAACTTGAATAACTTTTGAACCGGAAATGCTCTTGATCTGATTCTTTCACCAAAGTGTTTATTATTATGTCCTGAAGCTTCCCTTAAATTTTTGTCTCCTCACGCCTCCAAATTCATACCTGCTAAAAATAGCAGTTGAGCAGAAAAAGCAGAAAAGCAGTTCTGAAAGTTGAGAATTCTTCTTCGACGAAAAGGGTATCCAGAAATGCAAAAAAAATCTAAATGAAAGTAAATATATTTTTGGGTGATGTAGGATTGCCCTTACACCACTGGATGCTCCTGCATCAGAGTGCCTAAATGTAGGTGCATTCCCATCTTCTAAAACATCATTTTGACTAACTCAAATAACATTGTAGATTGACCTCCACTATGGTTTTCCCCTAACAAGGTTTCCACGTAAAAAAAATTGTGTTATGGTGTTATGGTTGTTTTCTTTGTGTTGTTGCATCTTTCTTTTGGTTATATGGTTTAAGTGTTTGAATGATCAGATTAATAAAGTTAAATTTTGTAGAACACTGATTCACCCCCACTCTCAGTGTTCCTTGATTCCAACACCTCTTTGGTTCTCATTATAGTGTGAGTGGATATGAAGTTAATCATTACCACACAAAAAGTATGATCTTAATGAAGTTTCTCAGACTATGCTCTAATGGGTACAAATATGATTTGATTTGCAAGTTGTGCAAATAATTTCCCCTAGTTTTTTTTATTGTGGAACCTACTAGGTTGGACTATAGGACATTAGCCTTAATTTTCTTGGAAGTTTGAGTAGAGATAGGTTGTTTATTAATTGTTAAGGTTAGTGGTCTCACATGATAAATTATGTAACAAGTTATTTACATGATCCATTTTTAGATTCATTTAAGGAATGGATAGTGAAGTTTAGTGATATATGTGCAAGGATTCTAGAACTAGTTAAGCAGTTGGTGTCAAATGGATATACAATGGTTATTCTTTAGGTGGTTAAAATACAAATTTTAGAAACATGGGCATAGGGATTCAAAGAGGTAGCTTTCTAACATCAATAAGACTATTTTATGCTTTTACCAATAGATCACAAGCAACAAAGAGAATATGACAACCAATATATTGGATCATTGTTGATAAACTAAAATTAAATTCTTTTAAATAGAACACTAATTCCATTTTCCTAGGCAAGCATGAAACCATAGGTATTATATCCCAAGTTGTATGGAACCTTGATTAAAATCAATAAAAAATTCATGTCAAGCTCTCATTATAGTGATTTATTTTTATAATAATGAAGAATGATCTCCTTTTTCTTTAAATATTTGAAAAAAAATATCTTAGATAATCCCATGAATATCTTGATTTCGAAGACTAATTAAGTTTGTTGTATTTAAAGGAAGCTACAAGTAAAATCAAAGCGAAAATCTATTTAATTATAAATTATAGTCTACATGTATATAAAACATCCTTGAGGTGCTCTTAATGAGTCTTACAATAGTTTCCCATGAACACAAGTAATTATTTCAAATAATTTATGGGGATAGGGTCCCAAGTATCTGGGTTGGTTGTTCCCACCAAGGGACTACTTATTTTATGGTACGAGGTTCCTAAGAGTTCCTTGTAACACCATTTTAAAATATGGTGATGAATTTGGCCATGTACTCCTCCTTCTAAGACTTAGAATCAATGAAGGAACTAAGATGCCTATATTTGTAGTTGCAAATGATCTATTCATAATATTTTTTCTTATAAAATTAATTATTTCTATATTAGAGATTTTTTTTCGACATTATGATTTTACTTTGCATCCTATGAAACATACTCAAACTATTGATATCCAAAATTACATTTTCATGTAAACCTATACTAAAACATGAAAAATTTCACAATCATGGGACTTGCACTTGTGAAATAATCTTAGGATTCTATAAGATGACTCTTTTTATGATGTTGAATTTGTGGAATTTTAATCTATTGGGGATTAAAAGTGTAATATAAAAACTAGAATAACAACCTACTTCTAACAAGATGCATTGGTAAATTTAATTATTAATACTTTAGCACAATGTGTGAGATTCAAATCATTAAAAAATTAAACTACCAAAATATATGTTGATATTAAAAGGAATTTAAAAGAAATATTTAATGAAGATGATATTCAACACAAAGGAAATATTTTTTTATATTAATTAAATGATCTTCAAATGGTTTAAATGAAATTCCAAAATGACATAGTCAAGCAATTTACAAGATTTTTATAGAAATTTGTACAAAGGCTACAAACTAATTTTTTTATTGAATGGTAGTGGTGGTTGAACCGCCACAGATTCTATCTAATTTTTTTGATATGTGGTTTGCTAAAGTATCCACCATATGATTGTTAAAATAAAATTCATGGAGTTTAGAAAAATTCTATTGGTATAAATCTATTATTTTTATAGAATTCCAAATGGATTATACTTGATTATTGTGGTAGGACTCACCTAGGAGTTGACTAATGACATAATAAAAATACCTATAATAACTATTGAATCCAAAATTCTATGTGGGTCATCAATTTGTATCTTCAATCAATGATTCCATTTTATTTTATTATTTAGCACAAAAATTTGAAATAACTAAGACCTTTTACCTCAAACTCAACAACAATTAACCAATGGTTCAATGAAAGGAACCTCCTAGAATTGACATTGTTGAAATGTTCTACACTACATGATGTGTGGGATTATGATCAATAAAACATTTTTTCCATCCAAAAAAGGGAATGTAATGTACAGATAAACATTGTTTGAGGTAATAAAGAAACACCTTGGGGTTGTAATAACTAACAAATTTTGAAGCTCGTGGGATTCTTGCATGTGTCATATTCTTGATGAAGAATCAATAGTCAAAAAATTCCCTTGTTGTTTGTTTATTTTCTTAAATATTCAAACAATGGTGTGTCTATTATCAGTGAAATAGAAACTCCAACCAATGTTTCAATATAATAACCTACCAAAAATAATAATTTTGTAAATGTGTATGAATAATTGATTTAATACTTGTATTTATGGCTTAGAACCACTTGAGGTTTATCTTAAAACATTATAGTCATATACCAAAAATATATTTTACAAGGAAAATAAAGAGTGAGGATCTAAAATTCCAAACCTTTGATACCTACTTGTAGATCATTTTAATTAAATTAACTCCTTTTTTTTGAATACTCAAGTGATATACTCAATCATATGTTTGTAATTTAAAAAATTTAGTATGCATGCACATGAAATCACATTAAATGTTAATTTCCCTATGTAGATGACATTAATGACATACATGTGTGTCCTTGAACATTTTATGGGGTATGGTTTTCCCTCCAAACCACATGGAAGGAATTCATTAGACACAAACTATAATTTTAGTTCATATTTTTATGATCAAAAGAAGTCATCATAAGATGAAATTTCGCATGAAGGTATCCTCGATAACACGTCTTTTTCTACATGTCGATTTAGTCTAATTTATTTTATCATTATATGTACATTTTATTTTCTTCCTATTTGAACAAATAAAAAGAAATATATTTTTTTTCTAAAACATAATTCTTTGTTATTGATGTCATTCTCTACTTATGCATTACATATAAACATGTGTAAATAATAAGTATGCATTTGCAAAAAAAACACTATAAATAAATATGTAACAAAAAAGTACCAAAAAATATATACCCTATATATCAAATATAAGACACAAACACACACACTATTTTATTTATAGCTCAAGTTATGCATTGGGGTGGAGTATTATTCATTAAAAAAAAGTATACAAAAATACTTAGTAAAGAAATATTTATAAAATGACAATTAAAATATTTTTTAATTTCTAAATTAGAAATAGAATTGACATACAAAATATCACAAGTCATTAGTTTATATTATCTTTAAATTCTTAATGTCCAACTCATGACTGACCACATCTCTCTCTAATAATTCACTCGTGACTAACCAAATCTAGATTAAATATAGGTTTTAATGTGATTTCCTTGAGGGTTCCTCTAAGCTTGAACTCCAAAATTTTGAACTAAGAAGCCCAAAAGGTGGAAGCCCGAATAGAGAAGCTTGATGCCCGATCTCCAAAAGCTTGATACCCGATCTTCAAAAGCTCAATCTCCAACACTCTGAATTGAGAATCCTGAAAGGTGGAACCCTAAACAGAGAAGCCCGATGCTTGAGCTCTGAAACTATGAACTTTAGTTTGTCGGGCTTTGGGATTCTCCTCTACCTTTTCCAACCTTTTCTTTTGCAAAAGCCAACAAGCCGACCTCTGATTTTTGAAAGCTTGATACCCAATCTATGAAAGACACTTTCTCGGAAACTCCAAAGTGAGAAGCTCGACTTCCCCTTAGGTTTGTCATGAATTATGTGTCTCTTCTACCTTGTCCTCCCTTCACTTCTATGAACACCAACAAGTTGACCTCTGATCTTTGAAATTCCAATGCTTGATTTTGTTGAATTTTTCTAAGTTTCATTGCCTTTAGTCATGTCGAGAATTAGGTTTATGTTCTACCTTATCCTTCCTTCATTTCTGTAAAAGCCAAAAAACTGACCTCCAAACTCTGAAACCAACCCCTGCACTACCAATTCCCATTTCCTTTCCATATTGCTAAAGTGCATGTATTAATCATCTAAATGATAAACACTTTCAACACAAACCAAAGAAACCAATCCATTGCACAAATGGATCCCTTTCACAAATATTAATTAAGGAATGTGTTCTACCTTAATTATTCCTACTAGCTAAGGAAAGTATTTCACTCCTATATCATTTCCAAAACAAAAAGAGGAACCCTTATCACAACCTATGTTAGCTAAATCATTTGCTGACTTATTACCTTCTTGATATGTATGCGAGATTCAAACTTCTTTGAATGTATCCAATAATGACCAAGCATTACTTAGAATATAACTTAATCTACAACTAATTGTAAACCTTGAAGAAGCACTTGTGCTTCTGCCATGTTATTAGTATTGTTGACCAACTATGTTGCTTTGGAAGCTATAAATAGCCCTTGACTGTTATGAATACAACACCCAACACCTAAAAGACCTGGATTTCCTCTTGAGGCACCATTAAAATTAGGCTTTATAAAGTCTAAAGATGGTGGTATCCATTTTATACTTGCTCTATGAATCCTTTTAACATTTTGCAAATGTAGGGCTCCTTTAAAAGGCAATGAAATGTATTCCCAATGCTTCAAGAGATAATCATCCCAACTTGTAGATAAGGAAGATACATTTAAATTATAGTTTTGTACATAGGAATTGGTTGCTTTTGATATAATTTTTTTAATTGTCATCTTGATTTGATGCACTGAAGAGGGCTCTTTTATGAATATATTCTTATTTCTCTCCCACCAAAGACTCCAAATTACAATAGCTGGTGTTAGCTTCCAAATACATGCAAATAAAGATGTTTTTTGTAGAGTTGGCCAACTTGAAAATAAATCCCACATTGTTTTGGGTATAGGAAAATAAACATTAAGTTTCCCCTTTATAAAATCCCAATAGTCTCGAGCTACTAAACACTACACAAACAAGTGGTAAACTATTTCATTTTCCTCTTGACACAACATGCATCTAAAATATTTTGCAATCCTTGATTTGATCAATCTATCACTTGTCAAAATTCTATTTCTCAGTGCTAACCATGCAAGGCTTCTGACCTTTTGGAGGCCCGTTGGATTCTAGAAAAAGTATGCTCTATGAGACTGAGTAGAGATCACATTAGAAATGATTGACTTGTACCCTTGTTTCACTAAACAATTCTCATCTATGGATGGAGCCCAAACTAATTTGTGTTGAGAGGATGAAAAATACACACACCTCTATTTTAACAACTGCTTCAACATGGATTTCTAATTAGAATATATTGATGTTGAGGACAAGTCCTTCCATTTAGTTAACCCTATGATTGAAACATCTATAGAATGAGCATACTCTTTAACTTTCACCCACCAAGTTGTTGATAAAACTTGCTCTGTTGATGGAAATTCTTGAATTGAAGTGAGAGGGCAGAAACCACTCCAATAATCCTTCCAAAATTGTGCATCCTCCCCATTTTTTACTTCCCATGTTAAGTATGGAGTAATGAATTCTCTATGGGATGTAATAAAATTCCAGATCAGTGATCCAGATAGTGGATTCAAAATGGTGAAGATTTTGGATGGATTGTCATTGTCTAGATATTTATTTTACATTAACTTAAACCATTTCAAATCAAGTTTAGCATACATCTACCAAACCAATTTTTCTCCAAGTGACATGTTTCTTAGAGATAAATTATAAATACTAGTTCTACCCCCAGATTTATATGAACCCATGCTTTCCAAAGAAACGAAAGGAATTTTACTTTTCTCATCTATATTTTAATTCTACAAAAGATTCCTTATGATATTTCCTATTTGTAGTATAATAATTTTTGGAGCCTTCAGCAAAGCTACATAATAATTAGGTATAGCAGCTAATATAGATTTGATCATCAAAATTTTCCATGATAAGGAGAGCCATTTAGCTTTCCATGAAATTATTCTAGATTTGATCATCAAAATTTTCCATGATAAGGAGAGCCATTTAGCTTTCCATGAAAGTATTCTAGATTTGATCCTTTATAACACTTTATGCCAATATTGCACCTTATTTGGACCCATAAAAAATGGAATACCTAGATATGTGCATGATAGGTTAGTTTTTTGAAACCTAGCATTTGCACTATTTTTTTAGAAATGGAAGATCTAGTATGTAAATTTTGGACTTACTAGCATTTATTTTCTGCCTTGAAGCAGAAGCATATTTATCCAAAAAAAATTGACCTATGATGATTTAGCCAAAGATGACTTACCAAATAGAACTATTTGCAAACAATGAGTGTGTCACAGAGATATTTGTATATTGGAACTATTGTACCCTTCCATAGCCTTGTAAATGGGCATTATGAATTGACCTACTTAGAGCTTCTTCCATCAAAATGAACAACACCATAGATAAGGGGTCTCCTTTCCTCACTCATTTAGAGGAGCTAAAAAAACCCACTGAAGTCCCATTTATAATAACTAAAAAAATTGCACCTGCTAAACATGAACGTATCCACTTACATAATTTTACACTAAAGCCAAGTTTTTGCATGACCTATATTAGAAACCCCCAGTCCACTTTATCCTATGCTTAATATCCAACTTAATGATGAAAGATGACATATCATTAGATTTGATTGAATGCAAGAATTCACAAGAAACTATTGCCCATACAAAGGTTTCCCTTCTAGACACAAATCCACCTTGATCCTCTGATACAATTTTTGAAATGAGGGGTTGAAGTCAAATGTAAATTTCTTTAGTGAAAATATTATTGGATAAAGAGATTGGTCTGAAATTTGCAATGGTTTTAGGATCTTTGACTTTTGGAATAATTGCAATATGGGTTGTGTTAAATTTCTTTAACATTTTCCATGTTTTCCTTGATTCTTCTATTGCTAAAAATACATCTAGACTAGTAAAGTTCAAAAAATTTTGGAAGAAAAATTCTATAAATCCATCGGGCTTAGGTTCCTTTCAAGGTGATAGAGAAAATACCACCTTCTTAACTTCTTCAAGAGTAAATGGATTTAACAAAAAATCATTTTTCTCCTTCTACACTAAGTTAGGTATGTTTTCAAGAAGATCCTCACCATCCTTTTCTACTGCTAATGATTTATTACCTGGAGCATATAATAGGTTCTTGAAAAAACTAACCCTTTCTTCTTTAATCTCTTCTTCCTTTGATAAAACCAACCTTGTAAAACTATCCTGAATTGTGAAAAATTTATTTAGAGCCCTTTTTTTCTATGTTGAAGCATGAAAGAACTTGTTATTTTTGTCCTCTTCTCTCAGCCATAATTCCCTTGACTTTTTCTACCAATAAAATTCTTCTCTTCCTACCAATTTAAACCATTCTCACTATAACCTCTTTTGCTTCTCAAAAGTAATAGCATCTAGACCTTGTGCTATAATTTTCTCATTTATTTTAGAGAGCTTCTTGAAAAATTTTCCTTTTTGTTCGAAGAAATTTTTAAGGACATGTATATAACAATATTTATCCTGATTTTTGATGTGACTCAATCTCTTGCACAACTATTACATCCTTGACCCTCTTACAAAAGGAGAACTAACCCACCATTACCAAACCAAGGGGAGAAAATTTAGGTGTTTAAACCACATTTTCTCAAATTTGAAGGAAGACTTAACCTTGAAAATTGATCTTGTTCCTTCGATATTCAAAGAAATAGCATAATGATCAAAACCTATGAATGGATTTTTTTTTTATGTTATGACATTTTCCCCTGCAAACTAGTTAGAAACCTATCCAGTCTTTTTAAAATTTGCAAAAAATATTTCCTTTTATTTGTCCAGGTAAACTTTTCATTTTTTAGGTATAATATCTTTCTCATAAAATTGATTATTCATATATATTAGATATTTTTTTTAATAATATGAATTTACTTTGGGTCTCGTCAAGCATAATAAAACTATTAATATTCAAAACTATATTTTCATAAAAACCTATACCAACATGGGAAATTTCACAAGCATGGTAATTACACTTGTGAAATAATCTCTAATTTTTTCATAAGAATCCATGCAAGGAAAGTTTCAAGTGATCACAAAGGGTTCAATGAGAAGCTTAGTCTTGAATACATAGTCATAGTATCAGTCATGCATGATGCAAACTTACAGTATTAGGGTAAAGGCAATCTAATGAGAATAAAGAGGCACTTTTGTCTCTCTTCTTTTGATGTTGGTAGAGGTTTTCATGTGATAGTCTCATGTTGAAATGGAAACAAGGTTAAAGGAGGATTGTTGGTTTTATAAGAAGAGATCTCATGAAGTCTCAAGAGAGCCATTAGTTACTATGCTTAAAATGAGGATATGATTTTCTTTAATGGAATATTTTGAAAGAGAAATGTTATTGAAATGTGTTGTATCTAGTGTCCCTGCATCAAATACTTTGCACATTGAAGACATGAAATGTCAATTATGAGTGATGAATGGATAACACTAGGAAATTTTTCATCCCCTATGTCTTTTGGAAATTTCTCATGTTTAACTTTTAGGTATTTTCGATAGACTTAGAATGATCCTTTTAGTGAAATGCCAAGCAACAAAACTAAAGTAATGGAAAGCGACTCAAAAGATACATAGGGAATACTAACTTAATGCCCATTTAATTAAATGATACTATCCCATGATTTTGTAAACATATTTTCTAAAAGGAAACCAACTGTATGATATTTCTATGAAGGTTGTCACTTCTTTAGATAATTATCCTCATCCTTAGTAATTCTATGATTATTGAAAGTACTCTAGCAAAAAAGGATCAACCCTAGTTTATATTATTTTTTCCTGTTATATTCATTAGATTAATATATTCTAAGGAGGCTAAGTCATTTTAATAGTTATGTGAGGTTCATTTTTATGAGTGTTACGTTTAAATGAGGGATTTTATTGTAAAGACAAAGAAATGCATGAAAGATTCATGGTAGTGACATCCATTGTAAATGAGTGGTTGATAGTAAAGATCAAAATTGTGATCCAACACAAGGAGGAAGGATCTTATCATAAGGATGGTAAACACATTAAAAATGATAGTGCTATTTTCTCAGTTGAGCACCAAGGGAGAAGTGTTTATTCCTATAATTTCATACATTAAGCATAGGAGCCACTATTTAATGATCAGGCTAATTTATATGAGTAAAGGACTGATACATTATTAAAGGGTATTATAAGACTGATAATTTGTGAGTGGTAAGGGTGAAGAAAGTGCATTCCTTATTGTCGGGTCTTATTGATTCTTGTCCCATTAGTCACTCATAGGGAGTCTTAGAGGGGTAGAAGATGGCAGTCATATCAAGGAAAATCCCTATGACTGTGAAGAAAAGGTTTTCATTATGATATCACCAAAAGATAGTAACCATAGATGAAAGGAAGAGCTATCAGAAGGAGGTAGTCAATGTTAAGGTTGACTTTATGAAGGAAACCAAATGTTTCCATGATATGGGATCTCAAATATTGAGGGTAGGAACAACAGAGTTGTGTTCTTTCTCATTGCATAAACATGTGACAAAGACATCATTATCATTGATTCATAACTGTGTTTCACTTCCTATTTAGTCATTATCATATGAATGTGATAATATAGTCTACAAAGTGGCAATCCCAGGGTGTTAGAATTTGGTGTTGCAAATGGTTACATTGAGAACTTAAAGTATCATCAAGACTTTCATAACTCAGAGTGACAAAATACAGTCATGTTGCAAGGCATTTTTTTCTTCATAATCACAATTTTAAGGGGGTAGTAAGCTTTCTTAGTATTGAAAGTGCCTTGAAGGCTTATGAGATAGGGTTTAATGGTATTTTTCAAGGATACAGTGACTGTGCAAAGGTCCAAAATTCAAGGATAGTCAATTATTAAATATAATTCTCATGAAACCATAGAGGAGTTATGCCAAGGTAAAGGTGTCATGGTCATAGAAGCAAGTAACAAAGTGCGGGTACAGTGATAGGATCCCTCTTGAATGTATAGTCACGGTGATAATAATGAATGAGAAAGACCTAAAGTGGAAGAGATAAAGACATTCAAAACCTTTGTCAATGTAAGGCTACCGTGAAATGAAATCCTAGGGTAGGGTTAAGGAAATCAAGAGCTGACCTACCTTGTAATGATTGATGCAAGGACATGTAATAAGAGAATTGGAATCATTGTAGTAACTAAGAATGGTTTTCATTTTCACCATTCAAAATTTCCTTCAAGTTTTTTTTAGTTCATGCAAGGCAAAGCTTAAGAAAGAGAAAATCATTGCATAGACAATGATCAAATAGACAAGGTGACAGTCCTCTTAATGAAACTCTAAACAGTGCTTCAAGGATGAGTTATTCTTATGAAAGGGTAGAGGGAGGCAATTGTTTCAAAGCATGAAGGCAGTGCATTCTTCATGGTGATTAAATGCAACATTCAATTAGGGGCAGTCTTAGCATCATTTTCACTGTGCTTTGAAGAGGTAGTGAGCTTTCTTGCGGATGCATTGTTTAAAATCTTAATAAGCAGGGTTTTGTGAGGAATTATTGCCATATGTACAACCCATTTTACAGTTATCCAAACTCCATTTTCGGTAAAGGATACTTGCAATATATGATAGATCATGCAATAAAGAGTAGGAAGTATTGATAAGAGGGATTACAACCATTAATGCATGTTCTATGACATGACATGACAAATGGAAAGCACAATGGGTAGTGAAGAAGGACAATGATCTCATTCATTGGGACAATCATATTCCCTCAAGCCTTTATGGAGAAATGTCTGTAAATGATGAAGAAAAATTTCTTAGACAATGATAGCATTTTAAGATCATGTTTCAACATGAAAATGGTGACAGCGGGTGTTCTTAAGAAAACATCCCTGCAGACCCTAGGAGTACTTATCAAATGACATGTGAAGGTCAACATAGGGAAAATCTCTATGATTGTGAGGACTAGGTTTTTACTATGAGATCATCAAAAGACACTGGCCAAGATATCCCTAATAGTCACAAGGCATGGAGAGCTAATAGTGCAACATAAGAACTTCCTTGGTGAATGTTAATGTGTGCTAGGTTCATCAAGACATCTAAGGAATGGAAGGCTTGTCAAAAAGTAAAGATGAAATATTCCTCAAGGATTGTCTTATGCAATGTGATCCCATGGTGTCTAAATAGCCCTATCAATCCTTAATGGTAGTCACCTCAATACCTCAATAGGCTATTATGGAAAGTGGATCAAGTCATTAGCCAGGGTGTGGAGGCATTTCAAAGGTAATGAAGTTACACAAGGAAACAACACAAAGATTACTTTTATTTTACCCTTCAAAATGGACATTAGATGCAAAGTTGCACATTCTATGTTTCGTTCTCTTTCAGGAGATATTCTAGGGTATGAATACCTAATTTTAAGGAATAAATTTGGAAGTTTGAGGTTTGAGGTTAAAGATAGATTGCCTTGTCAAAGCAATCCTTCCAAATCAATAACATTGACTAAATGACCTAATCTTTAGGGATTTTGGCAGTGGTTTGTAGCAGGGTAAAATATCAAATTATGACAAGGAAAGTTTAAATTATTACCTTGATTTATAAGAGGGTTCCCAATCAATAGTCCTCATTTCAAGGAAATTTTAGTCACCATCTAGACATGATTTTGTGGATTTTACAATAGTCAAGGTCAACAATTAGCTTCAATCAAGTTGTATGATTGATTTTTAATTCTAAATCAATCAAAGGTTGATTGAGGATTTTAATATCTATATAAGAGATCTATTAGGCTTTTCATTCTTTATTTATTTCTTTCTTTTCATGCTCACAATAGAAAATATTGGCCTTGTAACTTATTCTGAGATTAATTATAAACATTCATTTTCATTCAATGAATAAATATCATAATTCCGTCTCATTTTTCCTTTGTCTCATATTGAAAATGAATTGGTAGATGAATTAGTTATGATTTGAATTTTTAGTCCTTCATTTTGTCCCTTTTTGTGTAATATGTTGGCAAAGGATGCATGTTTAAGTGCAAGTTATATTTTGTGTGACAAATTCAGTAAATTGTAGTTGTGAAACATACCTTTCCTTCATGAAATAAATTGAAATCAACACCTTCATATGAAATATTTATGTGTTTCATGGTTTTATTTGAGTTGTGAAAAATTCAGAACCTTGTTGAGTCATATTTTGGTATGGTTACAATATTTTAGTACATGTATTTTGGTGCATCACCTCCTAGGAGTTAGTGTCCAGTTTCAAGAAAATCCTTCTACCCCTTTTCCTTATCAAGTTGATAATTTTCGAAGAATCACCAAGGGAACCGAACTTCTCTAGAGATTCATCCTCACTATAAGCAACCCACATATTGAGGATGTTTCCATATTTTATAGGATGGTCTAGTGCATACTTAACTAGGGTGAAATCCTAAGTGACAACAATTCAATGAGTACAGTTTAAATATATTAGGGATTAAAAGAGGAAAAAAATAACCAAAATAACAACCTATTTATAAGTAGATACATTGTAAAATTTATCTATTAAAATTTTAGCATAATGTGTGAGATTCATATCATTAAAGCATCAAATTTCTCAAACTAAGGTTGATATTAAAATTAATTTGATACACATATTCAACCAACATGGTATTCAAAAAAATGAAATAGATTACATAATCATTATGATCTCCATATGGTTTACATGAAATGATAAAATGAAAAAGTCAATAAAATTAAGATTTGTATGGAAATTGATACAATGACTATCAACTAATTTTTTTATTTTTTTTAATCCATGTCTCTATTTTATATATCCATGATCATAATCCTTTTCCACCTCTAAAATATTTATTCGCATTATGATTGAGTGATAGTGGTGACTAAATCATCACAAATTCTATCTAAATTTTGACATGTTGAGGTTTTCTAAAATATATAGAATATGCTTGTTAAAATAAACTTCATGAATTTTAGATAGATTTTATTGGTATAAATCTACTAATTTTATAGAATTCCAAATGGATTATACTTGAATATTGTGGTAAGCTTACCTAGGATTTGACTAATGTCACAATAGAAAGATATATCATAACTATTGAATCCAAAATGCTATGTGAGTTATCAAGTTGTATTTCCAATCTATGATTCCCTTTTATTTTATTGTTTACCACAAGACTTCTACATATCTAAGATCTTTTACATAAAACTCATCAACAACTAATCACTGGTGTAATGAATGGAACCTTCGAAATTTGACAAGGCTAAAATGTTGTGCACTACCATTGTGTGTCCTTATGATGAATAAAATATTGTTTTTTTCATCCAAAATAAAGGCTTGCAATGTAAAACTCAACATTGGTTGAGCCAATAAAGCAACATCTTCAGTTTGTAGGAACACAAATTTTTTGAAGCTTGTGGAATTCTTACACATGGCATATTCTTGATGAAGAATCAAAAATTGCAAAATTCCTTTACTATTTGATTCTTTTAATAAAGCTTCAAATTGTGGTGGGTCTATTTTTGATGACTTGGAAGATCCAACCAATTTTGAAATAGAAAAAACCTTCCAAAACAAATAATTTTTGAAATATGCATGAACAATTGATCTCATACTTGTTTCAATGGCTTAGAACCATTGAAGGATTATCTTGAAAAAATTGATGATCATATATCACATATGTGTTCTACAAGGAAAATGAAGAGTAGGTCTCTACACTTCCCAAACCTCATACCTATTTGTATCATATTAATTAAATTATCTGGACTTTCTACTTAATACTCAAGTGATATATAGATCATATTTTGGTAGTTAAGAAAATTTCAATATGCATGCACATGATAAGATATCACTTTCAATGTTAAGTGACTCTCTAGATAGATGAAATTATTGGCTTGCATATCTGTGTCCTTAAACATTATATGTGGAACCCTTTTCCCTCCAAGGGACTTCATTGGACACAAACAATAATTTTTGTTCATATATTTTTTATGAAAACAAGTCATTATAAGATGAAATTTTGCATGAAAGTAGCCTCCATAACAATTTTTTTGAAAAATGTAGATTTAGTATGATTTATTTTATTATTTTGCCTAACTTTTATTTTCTTACTATGTGAACAAGTAAAAAAAAATAAAAAAATTGAAAAAGGCCATTCTTTGTATTAATGTCCTTCTTTACTTATGCATTACATAGAAACATATGAATAAATTATAAGTATTCTTACTCAAAAAAATAAATTAACAAATAAAATATGTAACCAAAAATTATCAAAAAATGTGTACCCTAGATATCAATGAGATAAAAAACACCTTATTAAGCAGTATTTACAAAGTGAAATAAAATATTTTTTATATTTTTATTTCTAAATTAGAAATATAATTGACTTTCAAAATTTCATGTCATTAGTTTATATTATCTTCAAAGTTTTAAAAGTTTGATTGCTGTAATTAAGGAATTTTGATTTTTTTTAGTAATTAGTTTATGAGACCTAGTTAAATGAAAAAGTGAGACATGCCATTATGTTGTCAGCCACTTTTAGACCCGAAATAAAGTCATCTACCATCATTGAATAGAAAATATTTCATTCCATTACATTGATGCCAAGATTCTAGATTATCTATGAGCATGCTCACATAATGTGGACTTGACTCAAGTTTAAGTTTTAAAAACTTAAATTGTTGATTCTCATCCCTTCCTCATAACTATTGGGAGTTAACCTAGTACACATGTATACAAATATTTGTTATGTGTTGGTATTTAAAGACACATATTTGAATATTTGAAAATAAGATCTTAGAACATCCAATAATAAAATTTCTAAAAAGGTTAATAAATTATAATATATAAAGAATTTGCATAAGACTTTTTAGAATTAATTAAATCTTGATAAAGATCTAAAAATGGATTATGGATTATGATTTTCAAGAGGAAAGAGACGTAAGGATATATATGAATAATTATTCACATACTAAATTTTAAGGATGGATGAGGAAATGATTTAGGATGGAAGATGAATGAGGATATTAATGGGAACTATTAATTAAATAATAAAAAATAGTAAATTAAATCAATATAATCATTAGGGATATGTATAATTGATCAAATATAAATGATCAATTTTAAAAGAATAATATTTTTTTTGCAAACAAATAAAAACCAATACATAATACTTAATATAATATTTGAAAAAATTAACTTAACACAAATTAAATATTACAAAGTGATGATATTGTTGGAAGCATAATTACTCTGAGAGGGGGGGTGTGAATCAATGTAATGTACAAATTTAACTTTTGAAACATGAAAAGTAGATATAACTCATGACTTTGAAAACAACTAAGTGAAACTTTTGATTGCAAAGTGAACTTTTAACAACACTGAAATTTTGAACAAAATGATTGTTTTCAGTGACTTTACAAACCATTTTCAAAGCATAGTATAAATTGTTCATATTAAAGTGATTGAACAATTCTCTATATAATGCTTTAGATTCACAAGATTCTATGCATTTTATGACAAATTGAACATTCTTGTATAATAGGTTGAACAACATACATTCATGATAGATTGAACTTTATACTTTGAACCCTTTCATAATGAAACATTAAACATGTATCAAAGCATTGCATGCAATTCTTTTGACATATGACAAAATGAAAACATAAATGGTTAAGCACATGAACTAAAATGCAAATGCACAAATTTCAACACATGACAAACTTGACATTGAAATCAACATTTTTCACCAGATCTTCACTTCCGTACACCTATAGAAGCTAAGCCATTAAGAATTTGAAGATGAAGAAAGCTAGTGATTTGTCATATTTTGTGTTGAGAATCTAATTATATTTAAAAAATAAAAATTAAAAAAAATTGTGAATTATTTTATGTAGTTTTTATTAACTTATTTTTTTTACTAAACATCATTTTCAAAAACTAATGCTTACTTTCGACTACATAACTTTTTTTTATAGAAATCATAGAATTCTAATTTTTTAAATACAGTGTTTTCACACCATTATCTAGGGGATGGATATTTTTTCATAATTTTTTGTTGCATATATATATATTTTAATTAATTTTCTAATTCAGAGTAATTATAATTTTGATATATTATGCTTTCAGCTGCATAACTTTTTTTGTATTCATTTGAATTAACTTATTATTTTTTTGTTGGAATTAGGACATCAATAGATAGTGTACATGGATTTTTAAGATTTTTTTTTCTCTCTTTTCCTATTTTTCTGTATGTGTGAAATAAAGACCTCGATGTTCATTGAAAACCTACATTCACAAGAAATAAAAAATAAATATAATAATAAAGCTAAATTTATTTAAAATTATACTTTTTGGGAAGCTTATAATAAGGACTACATGTTTACAAAAAAATAATTTTAAATAAATTAATTGGATCCCCTCAAAGGTAAATCAAAATTTATTTTTTATTAGCATTTTGATAGGTGTCAAGGAGACTCCATTATAGGTATGGTTTAAAACTAGCAGATTTCTATCCAAGTGGGGTTGATCAAACCCTCTTCAAATAAAACCCTTAAAATGGAATGTTTTTAAGGCCTAAATCATTATATTTTCTAAAAATATATGATTTCAGCAAAAATAAGGATGTCCCAAAAAGTGTAACCCATTATTGTGGCAGCACCCTACATTAATTTCCTGAGTGAAAAAACCCTCATGGGGTATAAAAAACCACTCGTAAAATGTTTCTTTTATTCATTCAAAGAGGAACAACTCTATAACAATGGTGGAGCACCAACTCAACACCGAAAAGACTAAAGCACCAACTTCAATAGGAGCACCAACTCCTAGTTTTTTCAAACTTAGGAACATCCATTCCAAGAAGCACCAACTTCTATTAATGCACTGCAATTATAGCATCCTATCAGAACCCTAGAAGTGCAGATTTTGCAACTATAGAATTTCAATAGAAGACTATGTATATCCTCATTAAGCACATTGAAGAATGTTGTGCATAAACATCTTCCTTTACAAAGTATTTGAGATTCAATGATTTTCAATATAAAACAATATCTTGTCACTGTAAGAATAAACCTTGATCTCTCACAACATTTATTTTCTCCATCTCTCTGAGAAATGCAAATTTTTTTTCTTAAAATACTCTTATGCCCACACAAATAGTGATCAACCATATCATTTATATGAATCTTCACCGAAAAATAATTGCAAAAACTATTTTTCTTTAGGATAAATGAATACATTAACTCTTTAACTATTTTATAAATAATAGTAAAGTGTTTCAAAGTAAAACAAAGTCATAAACCTTTGTAACTGAAATCTTATTGTCTTAACAAAAATGTCTTAAAGCCAAATGTCTCAAAGCACGTTAAAAAAAATATTTTACTTTAATCCATGTTTAAGGAGGAATGGAAATAAATAAAAAATAGAGGAACCAATTCCAAACTTCCAAACTGAAAATCTTCATCTATTACCCTCCAACTTCCTCAATCAACACTCTATCTTCTTCCACTGTCAAGCTCAAAAATTTTCTAACACATTTTCATGGTGGCGGTTAGGGTTCTGAACCCTTGCAAAAGAATGAACAAAAATATTTTCCCTAACTTCCAATAGAATGAAGAGATTCAATGCCTTTTCCAAAACACAATGAACTTTGAAGTCCGAAAGAGAAAAAAAACATAATAACATATTTAAATTTGATACTTCAACTCAAACACCATAATGATTTGGATTCCATTGTGAAAGACAAATAATGCTGACATCATCATGGTGTAGAGAAAAATTGTGATGAGTTGTTACCACATAAGCTCATTTTAAATGATGGTTGTCGGTCTGTTAATGCTTCAACCCATGCACAGGTATCACATTATGCCTGATTTCAAACAACTTAATCAATGCCAAATGAAACACGATACCAAATTGCCATATGAGTTTATAAAATCAAGTCCAATTTGAGTGCCAAAATACCAATAGGAAGTGCTCATTGAATTTAGCAACCCCAATCATCAATAATGTTAATCTCATTTGATACTTAATACCATTTGCTAAGAATTTAAAAAGTCTATTTCATTGACATTGAACAATTTCCTTTATCACATGCTTCAATACTCATTAAGAGTATAAAGTAAACACAAACATTTTACAAGGAGTACCAATCAAGAAAAGATATGGTGTAATCACCTTTTTCAAATGGAAGTCGAATTTAAATCAATCTCCTTATTACCACATCAAACATCGATGCAATGTGATTAAGCACTTATGCATTGTCAAACCAAAATTGCTTGAGTTATGCAATAAAATGTGCATAGTCAAACACATTAAGATGTAACAAGAAAGACCAAATAATTTTAGTCACCTGATAAATGATTGTATTTTCATACTAAACCTACAAATAATCAATCAAAATATCATCAAAATAACCTATGACATGCAACCTCAAATGGAGCCTTCAAATGATCTCAAAAATGATCAATCCTGTACAATTCCTTACCAACATTGTCAGACCACCATAATCATAAACACTGAAAGAATATCATGTAGAGTAGATCAAACAACAAAACCAAATCATATGCCACCAAGATTGGACCACTCCAACTATGTAAACCATGTGCATATAATATATATATTATCCAAACCAAGGAGTTATCTACATATCATGGGAACCAATCAATCCTAACAATCAATGAGTGAATGCATCTTGCCTCAAATGCTAAACAACCAATCTTGAGCATCCAATCATGAACATCAAACCATGTCAATCAAAGAACACCATTAGAAGAACCATTTTTTTCATCAAGGACAAACAACACAAACACATCAAATCAACAAACTCCCACTTTGTCCTCGACGGAAAAACACATACTTTCTCTCCCCCTTTTTTCCTCAATGAAAAATTATGAAATAGGATAATGTGAGATGTCATGAATATAAATAATTGAAACACCAACACAGTAACTAGCTACATTAAAAATACTCATCAAACAACCTTGGCCCCCCTAAACCACAACATTGAAATGTCACTGAGCCATGCACATAACCTGCCCAATAATACTAACAAAATTAGTAGGTGTAAGATTAAGCATAAAAAGCTTTAAGAGAGATTAATAATATGCATTTTCATTGATAGACCAAACAAACTTTGTCACTGTATTTTCCAAGCAACTTGTTAAAGATCCATATCCAAAACTTCAAACCAAGGCTAACTATTCCTATGTATCAATATTAGAAAACAAAGCATTGTTTGTCAATATCAATGTTACATCTTTAAATGTCAATTATGATATCAAACCAATCTAAAACATATGAACCAAATGAAAGAAAATGTGAAAGAGCCATGAAGATATGAAATGAAAAAATCATATGAAGAAACCATAACAACCTCATATACCAATGATGCCAAGAAGAAGATAATCAAATGGACCAAGTGCACTAATATCAGATTCCAAGATCAACTTGATAATAATCCAATATTAATGAAGTTATTATGCACCTAAACCAATATACTTTGTGAAATCATAAAAAGTGCCACTCAAATACCATGTGAGGACAACTTACAAGAAATCAAATTGAATGTACCACAAACTAAAAAATATCCCCTTTCTTATAGAAAAGTAGTAACAATGAATCCAAACTCAAACTGATAATGACCAACTTGATAAATATCAACTAAAACATTATACCTGAACATGTAATGGTGATCTTTTTCATCAAGGATTGAAGATCAGTTACTTGAACATACCACCTTTTTTTTCATGTTAAACTTAATCCTCCATTGTCTCCTCACAAAACAGAATACTTTGATTAGTATTGATACATTGAGTCACAAGAACATTTGAGAGGCTTTGCACTAAGATTCTTTCAAGAGAAACCATTACATCAAAACTCAAGCATCCAAAAATAAGCTCTTTTAAAATAATGTGCACTTTCATTACAAAAACTTCTTAAACATGTCAACCACTAGACCAAGCAAGATAAGTAACCATTGTGAAAATCATATAAAGTAGACCATTGCCCAAAATATGTCACTTTCCAAAAAGCAACATGAACCAATAGCATATAATGATTCAGAGCACCAAAAATGGACAAACAAGCTGCCAAAGTAAACCAATGGATCAAGGCAATGCATTACGAATCCACATTGCATCATCTTACCAACTATAAAAACAATGTTACTTGAATGGATAACCATGTACCAAAGCATAAAATATGATAGCATCAAATATATTATGAGCTTCTCCCCTAAACAAGATTCTCACTGGAAATTTCTTTCAAGAACAATACTATCATAAAACATGATACTATCACAATGTTACAAGCACTTTCATAGGAAAATCTCAAGACACTCTTACTAATATAATTTCTTGGAGTTAACTTCCATAACTCTTCATAATTGCTCCAAAGTATTGAACTTCTTGAAAGAACTTATCATTTATGTTCATTATTATTGATTTCACTCTCTAAATTGGTTTAAGCAATGTTCCTTGTCCTTCTATTGCACACCATAGAATTGACCCTTCTATGTAAACATAAACCATCACAGTATGTTGTCTAAAAAGAATCCAAGATATATATATAGCTCAAATATAACACAAAGATTATCACAACATCATTATCACTTATATCTGTGAGTCACATTTTCAACATGTCCTCTAGTATCTTTATCATCTGATATTTGAATAAGAACACTTAGCTTCAATCATGAATGTACAATATTCCAAGAGCATAAGTGCAAACATTTACAAATATTTATCTCTGACACTCAATGTAATACCCCTTCGTTTTGCTTCTTGTTCGGTTTGATTTATACTATGTTTGGTTGTAGTTACCTTGCTTCTGGATACATTTTGTTATGATGTTTTGATCGCTACTATTGAGCAACAACTATTATTGTGGGATGTAGTTATCTGATTATTGTTTCACATGTATTATGGATTAATGATGTTGTAGAGTTAACATGAGATGTTATTATGAGATTACTGGATTATGATGGAAGTGTCAGTTTCAATGAGTGTATTGGTGAAGAGGACAGTTTCACATCACTCGCTTGTGAGCGCCCTGCGAATCCGTAATGTCTTCTTCACGGTGTGTATTATATGCTGGATATATTGTATGATGTTGTTTACTTGGTTGCAGGATTGCAGGTACATGATATCGACTCCACCTGGTTTCACAGGTTCGAACATGTCGATCCAACGGTTAAGTTGAATGGGAGATAGTAGCTAGGTAACATGTGTCAAGTTTACACCCTAGTCTTAGTGTGTCATCAGTTGTGTGTGTCGAGTTATTGTCTGTCTTGTTTTAATATTATTTAATTCTAAAGGATTATTGATTTGGAAATAGATATTTAGAATAATTGCATTTAAATCATGTTGATGGTTATTTAATTTAAATAATGCAATGTAGATAAAAGTTTATATTTAAATTAATTAATTATATTTAGTTTATTTAATTAATTAAATTTGATCCAAGGGGTTGAATTTAGTTATTAAATAATTAAATTAATTAATTAAACGTGATGCAAGAGAATGAAAGGAAATAAAAGAATTAAAATTAAATTTGGAATTTAATTTCAACGTGTGGGAATTAAATTAGAAATTGTAATTAAATGTTTATTTGGGAAATTAGTTGCAACTTTGGAAATTAATTTATTATTTCAAATTGCATTTTAAATTGAAAGTGGGTTTTCAAAAAGTGAAATTGAAATTGAAATTTGAAATTGAAAGTGAAATTGAAATTGAAATTTGAAATTGAAATTGAAATTGAAATTGAAATATCTAATTTGCATGTAATGTGAATTAGGGTTTTATTAGGTATTTTTGATTTATAAAGAATACATGTTTTAATTTTTAGGGCAGCAGAAAGAGATTTAGAAAAAAATATATTTTTACAGCAGGAAAGAAATTTTGGAAAAATTTACACAAGGGTTTGAAGAAAGTTTGATTGTAGAATTGATTGAATGAAAGATTGTTTGCATTTGTTGGATTTTGGATTGGATTCTTTGGAGGATTGAAGAAAATTCAAGAAAATCTTTGGAGACTTGCATCAGAAATTCATCTCTTCCTGTAGCTTCTTGTATCAGGTTTTCCTCTTTGTGTTTTATTGTTCTTGATTGTTTTTTTTTAAATAGTAGTGATTACAGATTTGTTTGTTAAATCTGTTTTAGAAAACAAATTTGATATTAGAAGAAAATAATTAAATAAATTTACAACCTTTGCTTGTGAAAATTTTTGAGTGAAAATTGTGAAAACCTTAGTTGAATTTAAATTATTTGAGGAAATCGATTATGTTGTTATTGAAATCAAACATAGAGATTGAACAATGTATTTAGAATGTTTTTAGAAAATGAAACCTTATGTTTATTATTAAAAATTAGATTTTAAAATCTGCAGGATAGTTATATTTTTCATGGTAAAATGGTCTGGTTGCGTCACTTATAATTCCACTTACACAAATGGGGTTGTCAGGAAATTTAAAGGGTTTTTGCATTTTAAAATTTTCTTATCCCTGTCAAAAAATCACAAATACCCAGATCGCAGTTTTTGAGTTATACTTGAAACATGAGACTGTTGTTAAGTTATTTTCCCATGGCTCCTCTGAAAATAAAATAATAATAAATTGATATTTATAAATATTAATATTTTATGTATTGTTATTATAATATTAAAATATTATTTAATAATATTTTATATTATAATATATAATATTAAAGTATTATATTTATTTATATTATTTTAAATAAAATTTGTATATTAGATTAGTGAAATTAAAATTATAAACGTATGAGGAAATTATTGTTTATTTTAAAATGGCATGTTAAAGTTTAATTGAAGGAGTTAAATATTTGATTTAAATAATGCATAATTTAAAATTTAATTGTGGAATTTAAATTCATGTGTAAAAGGTCCAATTATTAATTTGATTTAATTGGAAAAATATATATATTTTGGAAAAATGATGATAAGGGATATTTTATTTTGAATTAAACAATTTGATATTCTGTAAAAAATAAAAGATATGTTAATAATTAAATATATTTAAATATATTAATTTATATTTAGTATATATATATTGAAGGTATATATCCATTTGAGAGAATAAATAATAGTCTATCTTATTTCATTTTGTTGTTTGCAAATTGGGTATTATTAGTGTTCTAAAAGAAATGATTAGTATGTGTAGAAAATGTATAAAGAAATATATTTTTTAATAAAAGTAATTACTTGATTTAAAAGGAAATACTTATTTTGTTAATATGATTGAAGAAAATATATTGAGATGTATATATATATCCATGAGTATTTTCAATCAGTATTTACCTTGTTTTATTTAAGTGCATGTAATTTAGCTTTGCATGAAGAGTTTAAAAGATAAGTTTTGAATGTATGGTCAAAATTGATAAGGAAAAAGATATTTAAATATATTGAAGAATTATAGACATATTTATATGTAAATGTTTGTTTTAATTAATGAGATTTAATTAGAAACAATATGAATGCGTGGTCAAATAGATAAGCCAAAAGATATTTTTATACATTGATGAAATTGCATGTTTTTAAATGGATAGATGAAGAGACATAGACTCTGGATAGAAAATTGAAAGGATTATTTGCAATAGTGTTAGGTTGCATTAGAAGTAAATTTAGGAACTAACTATATTGAAAAAGGCAAATAGTTATTATGTTTTATTTAGTTCCATAGAGTAATCTAGTCATTGTGAATGGAATATTAAAGAATATATGTAATTAAATTTATTAATATATATATTTGGTGTCTATATAATATGGAGCATATATATATATAAGTGTAAAATTCATTATCATATTTTATTTTAATGAGATGCATGCAATGTATTATTGAATAGAGATTTAAAAATGGATTGATTAGTGTATATGGAAAATGGATAGAGAAACAATATGTTATTATATTAAAGTGATTGAATGTTTTAAATAGAAAATTGAATGAGATGTAAGATTTGGTTAGGAAATGGAAAGAGTTTACTTGCATGGATTTGTGTCGATTTAAAAGTAAATTAAGAAGTTGTTTTATTGATGAGGCAATCAATTATGTTATTTATTAATTTTTATTTAGATTAATTGAATCATTGTGATTGGATTATGAAAGAGATATGGATTTAGTATATCCAAAAGTAGTATCTTCCTCATGATTATCTTAAAGGATTTAATTCTCTGTATTCAGTAAAGGGAAGTAAGTTTAATTGTTTTAGATTTTCAATAATGAAAAGGGAAATAGGGGTTATGATTATTTTAGATGATCTAGTTATCGTGTCTTTGACTTTGTCAACACTACCTATTGAATGAGTATGGATTTAGGAAATCCAAATATTAGATTTGATTGATGACTTGAATGCTTTTGTTGCAATGTCGTCAAGTTGCATTGTTGGTTTTGGGATTTAGTGTTAGTCCTAAATTATAAGTCTTCCAGAAGATCTTAGAGGATAAGGGTTGTTGAATCTTTATGCCATCTAGTTGTTTCCCTTGGGTAGTGCATGGCGTCTTTTCAGTTTTACGCGGTTTTCACGAACGGGGATGTTTGCACCTCCTTGGTTTAGGAGCGGATTATGGGATCCGTGTCTCCTTGTATGGAGTGACCTTGTTATGTGGTTTCATCTTGTTGCCTCCTGTGAGAGGAGTGGACTATGTGTTTGTTGCCTCCAAGACGTTTGGAGTGAGTTCTATCATTTGTATCCTCCTTGTGTTGGAGTGGATTATGATGCCTAGTTGGTATGCACTTATGGTTCCCTTGGTGGATTGTTTGAGTGTGTGTTGTCGAATAGAAGAGTGGCTTCTGTTAGGTGCCAGAGCCCAAAGAGGTAAATTGGATAACCTCTAGGAGTGATTTAAACAAGTGATAATTAAAATAATGTACTTAGAAGATTAGGACTAACTTCTCACTAATCAAGATAATTTTACCTCACTCATAGACACAAGGGCTTGTTTAGACTTGGGATGAGTAGGAAGACTTGGAATGGCAAGATCAACTATCTTGTCTGTACGAGAGATAATTGATTCTGCATGAGCGAGTATGAGGGTCGGGATTCGGTTGAGGCCACCAGGATTACTTGTGCTGGAGCCTATGAAGAATGCCCAGAGGAGATCTCATGACAAACCTTGTGATGACACTCTATCTAGGACAACTGTTGTTAATTGTTTATATGTATGGCTCTGTGAACATACTTGATCTACTTTATGTCTGGAAGCAATGTGACCTATGTCAGTGATGTAAATATTGTACTTGAGTTGTATTGGATTGTACTTGATTATGGTTTTTTGGTTGGTTAATACAGTATGAGTCAGTATGAGTCTGCCTTTGGTTAGAGGTAGTAGAATCTTTGTCCATGTTACTTTGTTAGTATCTCCTAGCATGGGGGGTGGGCCTTCGAGTACCACATTGGTAGGGTGGAACATGTACCAAAATAGTTGGGTACCCATCGATCTTCAGTACTTGGTGGCGAGACATCCAGATGGACAGCTCACGGTTCTTGTTGTAATTTCTTGCATTGTAATATTTCAACTTGTATAAGTTATTTTATCCCTCTTATGTTTATGAGGTGCAGTTATGTAATTGTGATATATTTGTACTATTGCCTCATTCTCGAAATGAGTGATGTAATTATTGGATTAAGATAATGTTTATGAGATTGTATCTTGGTTGATTATCTTATTATGTTATGTGCTATTCTTATGATGTATGATGTTTATTTCATAAAGTTCATAAGGCTATGGTTATATGTAATATGTATGTGTGGGTTTAAGTAATCCTAACCTTGTAGCCTTAGAGGTTGTTGTTAACTAGTAAGTGAATGTGTATGTTAAATGCACTTTATAAAAAAAAAATTAGTTCGCTTAAGATGTTAATTGCAACTTCCTTTAAGGTTACATGGCAAGGCATTACACTCAACCAATCCTTCTTAGAGACAACAAATTTTTAAGATGCATTCAAGGTTTGATTAGAAACAACCTTAACATAGTAATTCTTTAAATGTAGCCATAAAGGGCTTTAGACAGTCTATTATCAAGTTTTTCATAAAAATCACCAGTATGTCAAGAACAAAGGTAGATTTAACCAAATTTTGACTTTTTATGTAGATGCCAAATATGCATGACCCCATATGATATTTGCAACTTTTGAATGATTAAACCAGAATACACCAAATTAATGAATGATTTCAAGATATCAAATAAAATAAACTTAAACACCTCTTGTATGGATTCAACTTGCACCTAATGAATTGATCCATCAAAGTAGCAAACTCACCTAAGGGTTGTCAATGTACTTCAAACTTGAATTCCTTAACAATTTGTAAAGCTGATCAGTTATACATAGAGTGATAATCATGATGATATCTGTTATATCCAAGACTCTCATAAACTTCCAATATCATATGCAGACCTTCATAATTAATTCAATCATAATAAACATAATAAAATATTGACATTTACAAACCACTTCTTTACTTCTTTTATCACCAATAGAAAATGCATTTTTTCATACCTCATTCTTGACTTCATAGGGGTAAAATATGTTACCATAATAGACTCCCCTTGAGTCTTTTCTTCTTTTCAAGACCTAGATGGTATCACATGTGCAAGGAGAGCACAAGAATTTTTCACACACTCATCTTTATTGTTCTTCTTGTCATCTTGATTGCTCTTTCTTCTCCACACCAATGTAGAATTTTTCACTTGTTTGCTTAAAGTACTTGTCTTTCTATTAAATTTGCATTGTTGTACTTTATGCCCAATGTTATTACATCTGAAACAAATGAATTTGTGATTGTTCTGAGGAACATAATTTTTCCAATAGACATTTCCAGCATTGTTCCCTACATAATTATCACTTGTATTCATCCTACAATCTCTTCTTAAGTGACCAAAATTGTTACAGTTGTAACACACCATATTCTCATTTCTAGAGACATTAGAATGATTCTTATTTGACCATCTCATACAATTAATTTCCTTATGACCAAAGTCATTACAAACAGAAAAATATCCTTGAAAAGAATGATTGTACCTAAATGAATGATCATGCCAAGGATGTGAAGATCCGAAGACATTTCTCCTTTCTCTATGAGTACCTTTATATTGTCTTCTAGCATCAATGATATCCTCTGATTTTTTTTTCTCTTCACTCTTCAGCGCAACAACATGGTGACCAAGATCAACCTTCATTCTTGGTGTAAACATTTTTACTTTTGCAGTAGTAAACACTCTTTTAGATTCTTTAGCAGAGCCTTGTCCAGCCTCATATCCAAATCCTATAGGATCCTTAGAACACTTTTTCCTGCCCAATATCTCATTCAATAGATTAGTACTATGATCAAATTTTTGATTTTTACCTAATTAAACCTTGACACTTTCAAGCTCTTTCCTTAATGTAACGAATTATCCTTCAAGTTTTAGACATTCAATCTTCTTAACCTCCAAATAAGACCTTACAAAATCTGCTATCCTCTTACATCCTTCAATCTCAAATTTTTGACTTATTATCATATCATATTTAAGAGTTAGTTATTTTAACAAGGAATCATTATTTGACCATTTCTTTAAAGAAGCAATCTTATTTTATAGTTTATTGCATAATTCATCCTTTTTTTTAACTTGACTTCCAATCCCTCTCCAGTCCTTTTTCTATTAGACATTTGAGCTTTCAGAAATTCAATAATCATTTTATCCTCATTATGATTTTGTATTACAAGTTTATTGACATCAACACTTTCTTGTAAGCATACCTTGAGGTCCCGATTTTCTTGTTTAAGCCTTTTAAGTTCATCTAAGGTAGCAAGCAGTTCTCATTCTAGATCAACCTCATGCTCATCATCTTCATTTTATTTTTCATCAAATTCTTGTTCAAAGTCACTTACTAAGTGATATTCTTCTTCACTAACTACAAGATCACTTTTAGTATCAACTGGCAAGGATTTGATGAAGGTTGATTTATCAACATTTTGTTGGAAACTAGGAGCTTTATTTTGAACTTTGTTTCTCTTGCACTTACCCATGACAAATAATTCCACGACCAAGAAACCCTAAGTTGGTTAGACTTATGTATGGGTATGGCTTTGATACTAGTTATTGGAAGCAAAATTAATCTGACAGGGGGGTGAATCAGAGTAATGTACAAATTTAACTTTTGAAACATGAAAAGAAAATATAAATGATGACTTTGAAAACAACTAAGTGATAGTTTTGATTGCAAATGAAATTTTAACAACACTAAAATTTTAAATAGAATGATTGTTTTGAGTGACTTTACAAACCATTTTCAAAGCATAATTTAAACTATTGTTCATATACATGTGATTGAACAATTCTCTATATAATGCTTTAGATTCACAAGATTCTATGCATTTTATGACAGATTGAACATTCTTTTATAACAGGTTGAACAACATACATTCATGACATATTGAACTTTATACTTTGAACCCTTTCAAAATGAAACATTAAACATGTATCAGAGCATTACATCCAATTCTTTTGACATATGAAAAAATGAAAACATAAATAGTTAAGCACATGAACTGAACCACAAATGCACAAATTTCAGCACATGACACATTAATTTCCTGAATGGAAAACCCCTCATGGGGTATAAAAAACCACTCATAAAATGTTTCTTTTATTCATTCAAAGAGCACCAACTCAACATCAAAAATACTCAAGTACCAACTTCAATAGTAGCACCAACTCTGAGTTTTTACAAACTTAGAAACACCCATTCTGTAACACCCCACCATGCAACCCTAGAGGAAGTTAAGATTAACTACTCAAACACACTATTTTTTTTGTTTTAAGTACAAAAAACATGCAAGTTCACTACCCATTGCCAACAACCTCTAAGGTTACGAGACTGAGGTTAATTGAGAACCTCACCAAAAAACATGAAGTGAAACCATAACATTTATTTACTTAAGAAATTAAAAACACATACATTCCATACATGATAAATTACATCAAAGAATAAGAGATAACATGCGATTTCATTTAACAATAATTAAACAATATGCTTACATCTCTCATTCCCCAAATGAGGTAAATCCAATAAGCATGATTACAATTACAACTTTCCACCTCAATAACAAATGAGGGCTAATAAATCACTAGATCAACTGAAATGAATAAAGCATGAAATGGAACTGGATCCCACAAGCTCTACAACTGGAAATCTCGTCCACATGAGCAATAAGAAAAAACCAATGGAGTAAGGTGCCTGTTTCACCCAACCAAGTGGTACTCGAAAGCCCAGCCCCCGTGCTAGGAGATAGTAACAAGGATTCCTAGCCAAGACCATCTACCTCTAGACACAAGCTAAAACAAAACTAAATTGAAGCAAATACAAATACAACATTACTTAACACAATGGTTACAATGCTTCCATAGTTAACAAATTAATGACATCACCGATACATACATACTATTGACTTAGGAGAAGTGTCATCACAATGTTACATGGATTATCTTAGTAAGTCTTCCTAGGTCCCGACCCCCATCTCAAGTTATCCTGAAAACCTCTAACGACTCCTGACCCCTCATGCAAGCCAATGTAGAATCAGTTATCTCTCGTAAAGACAAGATAACGATCTTTTCACTCTAAGCCTTCTCGTCCCATCCCAAGTCTATACAAGCCCTTGCATCCATGAGCGAGGCATAATTATCTTATTAAGTGTTTGATACTACCTAATCCTATAATCAGTTTATTTACATTATCGCTAGATTAACTAGCTTACAATGAGCTATCCTAGCACCACTTTGTGTGTCGGCCCTCATTGCAAGCCACTCCTCTAAGACAACACATGGAACAACTCCACAATCCAAGGGTACATAAGTGCGACCTAAGGATATTAAATCCCCATCCATGACATACAGTCAACACATCCCTGTTCGTGATAATCGGGTAACAAACTGGATACAATTAGATGCACTACCCAAGGCAATCCAAAGGTTGACTAACATAGTATGACAACCCACATAACTGAAACCCCATTTGGAAGACTTATTAACCCCTACCACACAATCTCCCCCAAACAGAAACAAAAACAGTTTATAATTAAATCGAGCAAGAAGACAGGAATTAAATCTACTTTGGATTTCCTAAATCCACTTCTTTTATTAACATTCAGTAATTTATTGCCTTAATAAAACTGAATTAATAACGTCTCTTCGAGACAAAAGATGAGATTTAACCTCAGTATTTAATTCCCTAATTTCTTTTAAATAGGAATAAAATAAACAGTACTTATGTGATTCAGAACATATCATTTTAAAATAACTCTTTGTCCTTGCAAAATAAATCATTGTAAAAACAATTAATCTCACTATAAAACACATTACTGATAAATCCAATATTTGTCCTTTCAACTATATTTTAAAAAATAAAATAAAAATAGTAATTTGAATATGATCATGCCGTTTTAAATTTCTCAATTACATTTAAATCATAGCATCATTTAAATCAATATTTTAATATATGTATATATTTAAAGATATATATACATATATTAAAATTAAAATAAAACCTAACTATATATATATAATAAGGTATAGATACATACATAATATATATATATACACCTATGTATATATTGTATACATATATATTATTACTTAATATACATATATTAATATTTTAATATTATATAAAATAATATTAAATATTAATATATATTCTATCAACATTAATATATATTAATATTTTAATATTATAAAAATATAATAATAAAATATTAATATATAGTTATTTATTATTCTTTTTGATAAAAATAAATAAATAAAAGTCAAACATGCATAAATGTTAGAGCGCATTTTCAGGATGCACGCACTAAACACAAGGGTTGGTTGGTTGTGTTTACACATAGTCGACCCCCATTACTAGGGGTGACTGCGTGTAAACACAGTCGACACCCCCAAAGGGGGTGGCGGATGTGTTTATACACAGTTGTTCCCTAGCAGTGGTTGTGGTTGTGAATGGGTGTGGGGGTTGCGTTGGGCATGACACCCCCACAACACCTTCCATGGGGGGTGCAGTGGGGTGAGCCCCCAACGTCCCTCCCTGAAATCTTCTATTAATTTTTATTAAAAAAATCATTTTGTTTTGTTAAAACCCCTACGGATTTAATCTGTGATTTTGACAAGGGAAGACCTCTTTTTTTCAATTTTTTTAACAACATAACACTTAAATAATAAAATCCACAAAAGGAATTTGCATAATCAATTGAGAAAATAACACTTAAAATGATTATTTTCAATCAAGAACACAATTTTTTTCTTGAGAAAACCCAAATAGAAACATAGGTTTACAATTTGATACAAAATTTAACATGAAGTTTTCACCACAATACAGAATTTGAGTTTTCCAATTATGATTTTCAAACAGTAAAACAAATACATATATTTAAAAAAAAAAAAAATTAAATTAAATTTAAAAGCATGAACCTGGTATTCTAGTGTTTGAGAAGATGCCAGATGGTGCACAGGTTCTTCCTCTGATCCCAACTCCTACTCAACAATTCCACAAATCCAATCCAAAACCCACAACTAGCGAAAATTCCTCTTCCTCCTCTAGTTTTCAATTTTCCATCCTTCTTGAAAAACTCATGAAAATCCAAAATAATAAGAAAAAATGAAAATATCTCATCAACCACCCTCATAAATTTTCAAAAAATAGAATTTAAAATATCTCTATTTTTCGAATTTTTGCATTCAAAATTTTTCTAAAAATGAGATTTAAAAACCTTTTCTTTAATTTTCAATTTCAAACAATATATCAATAAATTTCAATGAATAACTTAAGTTATTTCAATACAATTAATTTAATTAATCAATAAAATAAATCTAATCCAAGATTAAATTATTTATTAATTACATTAAATTAATTAATAAATTAAATCACATTTCTAACATAAAACCAGACAAATTAAATCAACAACTTAAATACAAAAGCATATTTTTACCTTTATAACATGCAATTATATAATCAAAGTGAGTGAACAATATTAAAGCAACTTAACCCAACTAAAACCCAACAACACACTATGACCAAGGTGATGACTTGGCACAAAAAACCTAGCTACTATCTCCCAATCGAATACTGTTGTGTAATGGACACACTCAAACCTTTGAAACCAGGTGGAGTCGATATCCTATACCTATCAACCTGTGAACAAAGAGTATAATTAACATGTATATATATCATAATAAAACACACCATGAAGAGGAAATTGTGGAATCGCAAGGCGCTCACAAGAGAGTGGTGCAATCCCGTCCCCTTCACCAATACAATATTACTAACAGACGTATCTAACATCAATAATTTAATCAAGGCATAAAGCATCATTAATTCAAATAACCACTTAGCTAATCTAAAGCATGCCACAATGATAACATCTAAAGAAAATACCATCACATCAAAATATAACATTCACATCACTTTATAGATAGCGATCAAATAGTAATCAAGTACCAAAGTCAAAGTACTAACAGAAAACACAAAATAAAGGAGAAGAACATTGTTCACACAACAAAGAAAAATGGAGGGGTATTACATCCTCCCCCCCTAGGTTCATGCTTACTCTTGGAAGCCTGCGAAAAAATAGGGATAGAGCTCCCTCTTTCTAGCTGCATCTTCCCAAGTGGATGACGTGTCATCTTGAGGATCCCATTGGACCCTAACCTGATCAATATCTCACCCTCGAAGAGTGAGCATTTTACGCTCCATTACGACCATGGGCTCCAAAGCCAGTTGTTTGTCCTCTACCTGTAATTCTTTCCAATCAAGGACATTAGAAATGTCTGGATGGTATGGCCAAAGAACTGAAACATGAAAAACATCATGAATACGCGAGAGACTGGGTGGTCAAGAAAGACGGTAAGCAACTAGAACAATCTTATTGAGTATCTCGAAGGTCTGACAAATCAAGGCACCAACTTAGAGCCCTTGCCATAGTGGATGGGACCCTTTCATGGATGCACTTGCAAGAAAACTCTATCGCCTACAAAAAATTGATGATCCACTCTATGTGCATCTGCATAATTCTTTTGCCTATCTTGCACTACCACCAAGTGCTCTCTAATCCTATCCACTTGCTGCTCCATATCCTGTAACATCTCAGGACCCAAAACTACTCTATCCTCCAATCAATCCCAACTCAAGGGAGTGCGACATGGTCTCCCATACAATGTCAGGAATGGAGGCATGCCAATCAAACTCTGGAAACCATTATTATAAGTGAACTCTACCAAATACAGATAGTCTTCCCATCGCGTCTGCTGATCCATCACATACACACACAACATATCCTGAAGGATCTGATTGACCCTCTCAATCTGTCCATCTGTCTCTAGGTGATAAGATGAACTGAAGTTCAACTATGTCCCCATCGCATGCTGTAATGAAGTCCAAAGAGCTGAGGTGAACACTGGATTCCTATAAGAAATAATTCAACACAGAATACCATGTAACCTCAGTATGTCCTCCATGAACACTCTAGCTACGAATGATGCAGTAAAGGAAGAGCGAATAGGTGAGAAGTGTGCCACCTTCATCAACCTATTAACTATCACCATAATCGCATCATTTTATCTCGAAGAGTTAGGTAAACCAACAATGAAATCCAATGAGATTATATCCCACTTCCACTCTAGTACTAAATTTAGTTGCAAAAGCCCCGTTGGATGCTGGTGTTCAACCTTAACTCATTGACACTCTAGACATCTCGACACAAAATCCACAATATTGCATTTCATCCCTGGCCAGAAATACAGCTAACATAGATCTGCATGCATCTTCTTCACCCCTGGATGGGCTGAATAAGGTGCAAGATGTGCCTTAGTCATGAACAAGGTGTGAATATCACCTAATGAAGGAACGTATATGTGTCCCATGTGTCTCAATATCTCATCCGGATCTAGAGAATATCCATAATTCCTACCCTCAAGAGGTCTGCCTACCTCCTGATACCAGCTATTTGTTGGATGGGCAAAAATAATCTAACTCTGGAAATCTACAACAAGAGTCAACTTAGATATCTCATATTTGCATCTACTAAGTGCATCCGCTATGACATTCTCCTTTCCCTAGATATACTTCACTTCGAAGTCATATTCAAAAAGAAGCTCCATCCAACGCCTGTACCTAGCATTGAGGTTGGGTTGTGTGAAGATATATTGAAGGCTTCTATGATCACTATGCAACTCAAACCTATGGCCAAGAAGAAAATGCCTCCATCTCATTAATGCATGAACAACTGCCACCAACTTAAGACCATGTGTAGGGTAGTTCAACTCATGATCCTTGAGTTTTTGTGATTCATATGCAATGATGTGGCCCTCATGCATCAACACTGCACCTACTCCCTCCAAGGATGCATCTATACAAACTAAAAATTCCGCAGTCGGATCTGGTATAGCAAGTATTGGTGCACTGGTCAGCTTCTCCTTAAGATTCTGAAATGCTTCCTTACACTTCTCTAACCACTCAAATCTCTTCCCTTTCCTCTGAAGGGTGGTGATAGGATAACCTATCCATAAAAATCCCTGCACAAAACACTTGTAATAACCCACTAGCCCCATAAATCTACATATCTCTCCCACATTCGTGGGATAGGCCAATCTGAGATCGCTTGGATCTTTGCAAGACCCATTAAAATACCTTCCCCTAAGATCACATGATGAAGGTACTGGACCTCAATCTTGAAGAATTCACACCTTGACAAATTAGCAAAAATTTGATTATCCCGTAAGCACTATAATACCTATCGTAAATTTTCCTCATGCTCTACCACTATCCTGGAGTATATCAAAATATCATCAAGGAACACAAGGACAAATCTATTTAGGTACGTATGAAATGCACCATTCATCAAACTCATGAACACAGAGGGTGCATTTGTCAACCCAAATGATACTACTGTGAACTCATAGTGACCATGCCATGTTCCAAACACCATCTTATGGATGTCTGAGTCGAAGATACAAAGCTTATGATATCTCAACTTAAGATCAATCTTCAAAAAGATCATGGCACGCTTGATCTGATCGAATAGATTGTCAATGCTAAGAAGTAGATCTATTGATTCCTAATGTTCACTTTATTCAACTATCGGTAATCAATACATAACCGAATTGAACCATCCTTCTTCTTCACGAAGATAACTGGTGCTCCCCATGGAGAAACACTAGAGCAAATGAAGCCCTTTTCTAACAAATCCTCAAGTTGCAAGTGAAGATCTTTCAGCTCCTAGGTGGTCATACGATAAGGAGCTTGTGAAATGGGTTTCGATCTAGGTACAAGGTCTATCTTGAAGTCTATGTCCCTCTGAGGTGGCATCCTTGGAATCTCATCTAGAAAGACATCGAAATACTCCTCGAGAATGGGGTAACTATCGAGAGAAACTTTCTCTTCTCCACCTCCTAAATCCAAATCATCCACTGTAACAACAAACAATTGGAAACCCTAACACACACACCTTCTCAATTGCATAACTGAGATGACTCTCAAGGAAATCGGCCTCTAAACTCCCACTATCTCTACTTCTCTGCCAGATGCCTCAATGCATCAAATCAACTTACGTCAACAATCTATGACCGCACTATGCTCCTCTAACCAATCCATCCCTATGAAAATTTCATAAGAACCCAAAGGAATAACTCAGAGGTCCACTATAGTATAGAGAGGTCCAACCTCCAATCTACACTCTGGTACAAGGGAATGTGCTCTGAATTTCGCACCTAAGGCTAACTCAACCTGCCACCTATCATCTTTCCTTACTGCACCCAGTCTACATTGTGTCATGATGGAAGAAGAAATGAAGGAGTCTAATTCTCTAGAATCAAACAAGATAGTAACTAGGTTACCCAACAACATACCATATGTCTCAAACATGGTACCTTGATGCTTTGCCTAGCGGTTATCAATCAATACAAATACATGATGCCCTCTGCTTGCATCATTGACTGTTGGCTCAGATGTCGCTGTTCCTTGTGAAAATCTAGATGTGCCCCTATTAGGACACATTATAGCTATGTGACCCTTCTGGACACATGCAAAACATCACGTACCTCTACCATAGCCCCTGCCTCCATGTGGTGTGCTAGACTGCTGTGCACTACCCCTGAAGGTGGACTGAGAAGTTTGCGTTGGCCGCTCAAAATTGAAGCATTTTACAGGCCTCCAATTTTTGTCCCCCTACCTCTGTTGGAAACCTTTACGTTTCCCATGAGAAACCTGTTGCTGCTGGCCACTCTACGATAGTCCTTGTTGAGTCCTAGAAGGTACACCTCCTTGAGCACTAGACCCTGCTGTTGAACTGTTGCCAATTTGAACACCCATGTGACCTCCTAGTGCCATGGTCAAATTATCCTCTACAAGACATGCTTTCTCCATTGTTGTCTCCATGGTTTTGGGTTCAAAAACCCTCACACCTCTGCTAAGACGAGAATTTAAGCCTCTGAAAAAGTGGTGGACCAACATAATCTCATCATCTCCTATCCCTGCAAACTTCTTGAGCTCATAGAAGTGTTGCTCATACTACTCAACTAACAAGGCTAACTGACACAAAGTGTGACACTCATTGTCTCTACGCTGATGCCAATACTCAGATAGGAAATGAGCTTTGCATTGCTCTAGGAAAATCTCCCAAAACACTGAATTAATATCAATATGGATCTTCTTCTCCTCCAATCTCCACCATGTGGATGCGAACCCTCGTAGGCACATGATAGTGCACCGCGCTTTGGTATTACTGCCATACATGTGCATAGAAAAAATCTATCAAGGTCTATTAGCCAAGTCCTGGCCTCTAACCCAGTGCCTGCTCCATCATACATGGGTGGATGTACCTTGAGAAAATATCTCATATGCACCTCTGACGGATATGGGACTTCCCTCACAACAAGATTACCCTGAAGCTCGACCGACCTCTGACCAGGGAGTGACAATGGCTCCTCAAGTGCTCTATGCGCAACGTCAATCCCTAGAGGATTCTGTTGATGATCACTGCCCCTGGGGCATTCTGTGATGCCTGATATTCTTCGTGATCTAGAATAAGTGGAACATGAGGAGGACAGTCATGCTAACTCCCATCATGACCACCTACATGGTCACATCCACACCCTCTACCTCTTCTGTGTCTCGAAGGCATAATCCTACAAAGACACATCAATGTATTAGATAAGGTACACAACTTAAAAACCTACACAACTAAAAGCCTAATGGGTTCATTATAATCCCAAAGTACCCAATGTTTAAAGTACAAACAACCCTAGAGGAAGTTACAATTAACTACTCAAACACACTAATTTTTTTTTTGTTTTAAGTACAAACAACATGAAATTTCACTACCCATTTCCAACAACCTCTAAGGTTACAAGATTGAGGTTAATTTAGAACCTCAACAAAAAACATGAATTGAAACCATAACATTTATTTACTTAAGAAATTAAAAACACATACATTCCATACATGATAAATTACATCAATGAATAAGAGATAACATGCGATTTCATTTAACAATAATTAAAAAATAAGATTACATCTCTCATTCCCCGAATGAGGTAAATCCAATAAGCATTATTACAATTACAACTTTCCACCTCGATAAAAAATGAGGGGTAATAAATCACTAGATCAACTAAAATGAATAAAGCATGAAATGAAACTAGATCCCACAAGCTCTCTAACTGGAAATCTCGTCCACACGAGCAAGAAGAAAACCCAATAGAGTAAGGTGCACATTCTAGCCAACCAAGTGGTGCCCGATGGCCCAACCCCCATGCTAGGAGATAGTAACAAGGATTCCTAGCTAAGACCATCTACCTCTAGACATAGGCCAAAACAAAACTGAACTAAAGCAAATACAAATACAACATTAATTAACACAATGGTTACAATGCTTACAAAGTTAACAAATCAATTAGATTACTGATACATGCATATTGTTGACTTAGGAGAAGTGTCATCACAATGTTACGTGGGTTATCCTAGTTAGTCTTCCTAGGTCCCAACCTCCATCTTGGGCTATCTTGGAAACCTCTAACAACTCCCAGACCCTCATTTAAGCCAATGCGGAATCAGTTATCTCTCGTAAAGACAAGATAATAATCTTGCCATTCTAGGCCTTCTCATCGCATCCCAAGTCTATACAAGCCCTTGCATCCATGAGTGAGGCATAATTATCTTATTAAGCATTTGATACTACATAATCCTCTAATTATTTTATTTACGTTATCACTGGATAAACTAACTTACAATGAGTTATCCTAGCACCACTTTGTGTGGCAGTCCTCATTGCAAGCCACTCCTCTAAGACAACACGTAGAACAACTCCACAATCCAAGGGTACATAAGTGCGACCTAAGGATATCAAATCCCCATCCATGACATACAATCAACACATCCCCGTTCGTGATAACTAGATAACAAACTAGATACAGTTTGATACATTACCCAAGGCAATCCAAAGGTTGACTAACATAGTATGACAACCCACATAACTGAAACCCCATCTGGAAGACTTATTAACCCTTACCACATAATTTCCCCCAAACAGAAATGGAAAGAGTTTATAATTAAATCAAGGGGTGAACACTTTTGTGGAGGAAGGGAAAAGTCATTTTTTCCCTCTACACAAAGTGAAGGGGTTCGACCAAACCAAATTGTTCGACCGAACCTTTAACATGGTTCGCTTCAACCACAAGGTTCAACCGAACCCTATGTTCGCTCGAACCCCATTGACATGCGAGCAAAAATATTAAAATAAAGGGGTTTGAGCGAACTAGGGTTCGATCGAACCCCCTTAATAGGGATTTAAAAAAAAAAAATTATCATTTTCCTAGACCCCCTAAATTTCCCTCATTATTTTAAAGGGGTTCGAGGAACTAGGTTCGACCAAACCCCTTTAAGAGGTTCGACCGAACATATATTCGGCAAAAATGTCGTTCAAAGCTCAATTTGAAAATGAAAATGTAGAAAAATTCAGAAACCCAACTAGATAATGATAGTCCTCAGAATGAGCTATCTTTCAAATATAATTTTAATATGGTTTGATTTTATTATGTATTTTATTTTTTAGTTTTATTAAACATAGGTTTTTCACTGAAAATCAAAATCTCTGGTCTGCACATGTGGAAAAATGGCAGATTATCAAAATAAAATTTTTAAAAATATGTTGAGGCTGGGTATTGATGTTCTTGATCCATTAAAAAAAAAATGAATTTCGATTCATACAAAAAAAGTTATGTTGTATACAGTCCACCTATGTTTGAATTGCAATTGGTTTGACTTTGAAACTTGATTAAGGAAAAAATATTCAATTAAAAACTATGAGACCAAATGAAAGTGCTAGATATCGTAGTTGAAAATCTAAATTCGAAAAAAATAGAATTTTATCCTTCATACAAAAAAAATTATGTTGTATACAGTGAGTGTCACTTTTTAAAAATGCTATTTTCTGAAAAAAAACCAATTTTCGTGGGGGATGGAAAAAAAAGTGCAATCTGATTCCAAAAAATTTGAAAAAAATATTTTTAGAATCTACACACAAAATGTGATGAGACTCTAGTTTGCATCATTTTCAAATTCCTCATGATTTAGCCACAACAAAAGCCCGAAAGTGAAGATTTAGTTAAAAATAATAATTGCAGTGTCCACTTTGCCCAAAAATTGTAAACCACTATTGTGGGATCACCCCAAGCAAAAGGACAGGAATTAAATCTACTTTGAATTTCCTAAATCCACTTCTTTTATTAACATTCAGTAATTTATTGCCTTAATAAAATTGAATTAATAACGTCTCTTCCACACAAAAGATGAGATTTAAACTCAATATTTAATTCTCTAATTGCTTTTCAATAACAATAAAATAAATATTACTTATGTGATTCGGAATATATCATTTTAAAATAACTCTTTGTCCTTGCAAAATAGATCATTATAAAAACAATTAATCTCGCTATAAAACACATTACTGATAAATCCAATATTTGTCCTTTCAACTATATTTAAAAAATAAAAATAAAAACAATAATTTGACTATGATCACGATGTTTTAAATTTCTCAATTACATTTAAATCATAACATCATTTAAATCAATATTTTAATATATGTATATATTTAAAGATATATATACATATATTAAAATTAAAATAAAACCTAACTAACTATATATAATAAGGTATATATACATAGATAATATATATATATACACCTATGTATATATTATATACATATGTATTATTATTTAATATATATTCTATCAACATTAATATATATTAATATTTTAATATTATAAAAATATAATAATAAAATATTAATATATAGTTATTTATTATTCTTTTTGATAAAATAAAATAAAATAAAAGTCAAACGTGTATAAATGTTAGGGTGTATTTTGGGGATGCGCACACCAAACTCAAGGGTCAGATGACTGTGTTTACACACAACCGACCCCCATTACTGGGGGCGACTATGTGTAAACACAGTCGAGATCACCAAAGGGGGTGGCGGTTGTGTTTATACATAGTCGTCCCCTAGCGGTGGCTACGGCAACGAATGGGTGTGGGGGTCGCAATGGGTGCGGCTCCCCCACAATGCCTCCCATGGGGGGTGTGGTGGGGTGAGCCCCCAACGTCCCTCCCCCAAACCCTCTAATAATTTTTTTTTTTAAATCATTTTTTTGGTTAAAACCCTTGCAAATTTAATCCGCTATTCTGACAGGGGAAGAGCTCTCTTTTTCCAAAATTTTAATTGCATAACACTTCAATAATATATATATAAATATATATATATATATATATGTATGTATATATATCAATATATATATATATATATATATTATACATCTATATATTTAAAAATCCACAAAAGGAATTTGCATAATCAATTGAGAAAATATTACTTAAAATGATCATTTTCAGTCAAGAAAATAATTTTTTTCTTGAGAAAACCCAAATAGAAACAAAGGTTTAAGATTTGATATAACATTTAACATGAAGTTTTCATCACAATACAGATTTTGAGTTTTCCAATTATGATTTTCAAACAGCAAAATAAATACATATATATATATATATATATATCTAAATCAAAATCATGAACCTAGTATTCTAGAGTTTGAGAAGATGCTAGATGGTGCTCAGGTTCTTCCTCTGATCCCAACTCTTGCTCAACAATTCCACAAATCCAATCCAAAACCCACAACCAACAAGTATTCCTCTTCCTCCTCTATTTTTCAATTTTCTATGCTTCTTGAAAAACTCATGAAAATCCATAATAATAAGAAAAAATGAAAATATCTCATCAACCACCCTCATAAATTTTCAATAAAAAGAATAGCAAATATCTCTAGTTTTGTATTTTTGCATTCAAATTTTTTCTACAAATGAAATTTAAAACCCTTTTCTTTAATTTTCAATTTCAAACAATATATCAATAAATTTTAAAATGAATAACTTAATTTATTTCAATACAATTAATTTAATTAATCAATAAAATAAATCTAATCCAAGATTAAATTATTTATTAATTAAATTAAATTAATTAATAAATTAAATCACATTTCTAACATAAAAACGAATAAATTAAATAAACAACTTAACTACAAAAGAATATATTTACCTTTATAACATGCAATTAAATTTAATCAAAGTGAATGAACAATATTAAAGCAACTTAACCCGACTAAAACTCGATGACACACTATGACCAAGGTGATGACTTGGCACGAAAAACCTAGCTACTATCTCCCAATTGAATACCATTGGGCAATGGACACGCTCAAACTTGTGAAACAAGGTGGAGTCGATGTCCTGTACCTGTCAACCTGCAAACAAAGAGTATAACGAACATGTATATATATCATAATAAAGCACACCATGAAGAGGAAATCGCAGAATCGTAGGGTGCTCACGAGTGGTACAATCCCATCCCCTTCACCAATACAGTATTACTAATTGACGTATCTAACATTAATAATTGAATTAAGTCATAAAGCATCATTAATTCAAATAACCACTTAGCTAATCCAAAGCCTACCATAATGATAACATCTGAATAAAATACCATCACATCAAAATATAATATTCACATCGCTTTACAGATAGCGATCAAATAGTAACTGAGTACCAAAGTCAAAGTACTAACAAAAAAAATATATAAAGGAGAAGAACATTGTTCACACAACAGAGAAAAATGGAGGGGTATTACACATTCCAAGAAGCACCAACTCCTATTAATGCACTACAATTATACCATCCTATCTGAACCCTAGAAGTGTAGATTTTGGAACTCTAGAATTTCAGTAGAAGACTATGTATATCCTCATTAAGCACATTGAAGACTGTTGTGCATCAACATTTTCCTTTACAAAGTATCTAAGATTCAATGATTTTCAATATAAAACAATATCTTGTCACTATAAGAATAAACCCCGATCTCTCACAACATTTCTTTTCTCCATCTCTTTGAGAAATACAAAAAATGCTTCTTAAAATACTCTGATGCCCACACAAATAGTGATCAACCATATCTTTTATATGAATCTTCACCGAAAATTGATTGCAAAAAATATTTTTCTTTAGGATAACTAAATAAATCAACCCTTTACCTATTTTGTAAATAATAGTAAAGTGTTTCAAAGTAAAACAAAGTCATAAACCTCTATAACTGAAATCTTATTGTCTTAACAAAAATGTCTTAAAGCCAAATGTCTCAAAGCCCGTTAAAAAATATATTTTACTTTAATACCTATTTAAGGAGGAATGGAAATAAATAAAAAACAAAGGAAGCAATTCCAAACTTCCAAACTAAAAATCTCCATTTGTTACCTTCCAACTTCCTCAGTCAATACTCTATATTCTTCCACTGTCGAGCTCAACAATCTGCTAACACATCTTCATGGTGGGGGTTAGGGTTTTTAACCATTGCAAAAGAATCAACAATTATTTTTCCCTAACTTCCAATTGAATGAAGACATTCAATGCCTTTTCCAAAACACAATGAAATTTGAAGTCTGAAAGACAAAAAAAACATAATAACATATTGAAATCTGATACATCAAATCAAACACCATAATGATTTGGATTTCGTTGTCAAAGACAAATAATGTCAAAATCATCATGGTGTAGAGAAAAACTGTGATGAGTTGTTGCCACATAAGCTCATTTTAAATGATGGTTGTCGATGTTAATGCTTCAACCCACGCACAGGTATCACATTATGCCCGATGTAAAACAACTTAATCACTGCCAAATAAAACCTGATACCAAATTTCCATATGAGTTTATAAAATGAAGTCCAATTTGAGTGCCAAAAGACCGATAGGAAGTGTTCATTGAATTTAGCAACCCCAATCATCAATAATGTTAGTCTCATTTGATTCTTAATACCATTTCCTAAGACTTTAAAAAGTCTATTTCATCGACATTCAACAAATGCCTTTATCACATGCTTCAATACTCATCAATAGTATAAAGTAAACACAAGCTTTTTACAAGGAGTGCCAATCAAGAAAATATATGGTGTAATAACCTTTTTCAAATGGAAGTCAACTTTAAATCAATCTCCTTATTACCACATCAAACATTGATGCAATGTGATTAAGCACTTATGCATTGTCAAACCAAAATGCCATGAGTTATGCAATAGAAATGTGCAACCGAAATGCCATGAGTTATGCGATAGAGATGTGCATAGTCAAACACATTAAGATGTAACAAGAAAAACCAAATGATTTTAGTCACCTGAGAAATGATTTTTTTTGTCAAACTGAACCTCCAAATGATCAATCATAATATGATCAAATAACTTGCGACATGCAACCTCAAATGGAGCCTTCAAATGATCCTGAAAATGATCAAGCTTGTTCAATTCCTTACCAACACTATCAGAACACCATAATCATAAACACTGAAAGAATATCATGTAGAGTAGATCAAACAACATAACCAAATCATATGCCACAAAGATTAGACCACTCCAACTATGTAAACCATGTGCATATATATTGTCCAAACCAGGGAGTTATATGCATATCATGGGAACCAATCAATCCTAAAAATCAATGAGTGGATGCATCTTGCATCAAATTCCAAACAACCAATCTTGAGCATCCAATCGTAAACATCAAACCATGTCAATCAAATAACACCATTAGAAGAACTAGTTTTGTCATCAAGGACAAACATCACAAACACATCAAATCAACAAATACATATTAGTCTTTTCCTATTAATTTCTATTACGTGTGGAACAAAGTCACTATAGAAGTTGTCATGCTATCATGAATTCAAGAAATTAGTTTTGAAATATATTAATATCAGACTTTGTTAGTAGAGATAGGCCCATAGTGGAGCACCCTAACTTTGGAGGTCCATGTGGCACATCACATGGACCAAAAAACAAAAAAATTACCTACCACATCAACCATTCCATCATGGAATCGAATATTTTTTTTAAATTTCGCCAACCTACCATGTGTCACACTCTGATTAGTCCAAATTGCTCCCAACGAGCCCATTTTGAGGTCTGACTAATCATCTTTTAGGACCATCTCTCCAAAGGATATGCAAAGGGGAAATAGCAGTGGGTTGAATGGATGCATGGCAATCGAACACCTTTCCATCCCGAACTTCTAGTTGAGAGAATTAATCATACATCATCCCCTTTATTAGCTCCATTCAAAAAAGTGGCTTATGCATTCCTTCCCATTACTCCACATAACAAGTGCATTATTTATAGGGCAAGGTTCACTCAATGCTCCAAATTCTTGCATATCCCACTCATTGGCATTCCTTTCATTTGTGTTTATTTTGGAGTTTTAAATTGGCTAGGCACCCACACATGTTTGGTTGTGCACTCTCCAAAATGAGCTTTCACACCGATTCATTTGTTGAACTCAGTCAACTGATGTTTTTTACCTCAATAGGCCTATACCATTGTCTTTCATTACAATAATTTTCCATGCACTTATATTATTTTTTTCTTCATTGCACAAACTTTCACTATACAATTTAATTTTTTTATTTGATTTCTATTACAAAATATGATAAGGGTTTCATTGGTTTTCATTTTGACTACATTCTGCCATGCACTTGTAATATTTTGTTCTTTAATGCACATAAATTAAATATGTAAATTTATATATAATTTATATTTTTTTTGTATTATTAAATACGATAAGGGTTTCACTGGTTTTCATTTCGATGATTTTATGCCATGCACTTCAATTATTTTGTTATTCATTGTAAAAAGTTTCATTGGTTTTCATTTTGACTACATTCTGACATGCACTTGTAATATTTTATTCTTTAATGCACATAAATTAAATATGTAAATTTATATATAATTTATATTTTTTTGCATTATGAAATACAATAAGGGTTTCACTAGTTTTCATTTCGATGATTTTATGTCATGCACTTCAATTATTTTGTTATTCATTGTAAAAATATTCACTCTATAATTTGCTTTGAATATTTGTTTATTACTACAAATTATGAAAAGGGATTTAGTGCTTTTCATTTTGATGGTTTTGTCTCATGCACTTCGACTATTTTGTTGTTCATCAAATGGGAAAACCATAGAGTATTTAGTTGGCGAGATTTCAAACAAAGCAATGAAATTTATTGAAGAAGCTAACATGTTACTAAACAATTTAGAATATAGGAAAAAGGAGAATAATGATGATATCACAACCTCAAATCTCAAGAAAATGATTATTTAAAGGTGGAAAAACATTTGAAAGAAATGATAGATTTGGCAGATGAAAAATTGGTTGATGAGAAAATTATAACTCATGCTAATGAAAAAGATGCATCAAATGGAAATAGAGCATAGAGTGGAAGATTAATGCTTTGAGATAGAATGTTCAATAACAAAATAAATTGTTTAGATAATGCCAATAGATTATTATTGAAACTTAAAATAACTTTCTTTATATTAATCTAGGAGATTAGTTGAGTTTACAAATCATAGAAGGGTAAAATTATAAAGTGTGTCACACTTTTATATAGAATACAACCAGCATTGATCCAACTTTTAAACTTGAATCATTAAAATGTTGGATATATACGTTTTTAATTTTGAAATGATGTAAACTAATAATATGTGATTTTTTTTAGTTTGTTTATGTTTATATTTTTTGAAAAAAAAAAAAAATTATTTGAATATATTTTTATAGTGTATTTTACTTTTTATTCAATATTTTTTGGGTATTTATACCTTGAAACTTTAGTGCATGGATATATTTTTCCTAATTTTGATAAAATATATATTTGTAAATAAATATTAAAATGTGTGTATTAAAACACAACTATTTCTATTTGACATCAACTTTCATATGTATTAACTATTTATCTAAAATAGAATGAAAATTATACCATCTTGATATAGATTCTTTTATCTATTGCATCATTGTTTTTTCAAAAAAAATTATTAAATTTTAGTATTTTTTCTTGACATGGTAATCAACCTAATATGTTTGTGTTGATAACCTACTTTTATTAAAAATAAAAAATATAATACATAACTTTTTTAAATAATTTTAGTTTAATGATAAATTGGCCTCAAAGTGGTGCTACATATGCATTTAGCCAACAATTTTAGTTTGAAAATTTGTCGAGATATCTAACTTAGCTAAAATGAATCTTACTAGATCATATGTTTGACCAAAATTAATTTTTAGTTTGAAATACTTAAATTCACTTGTGTTGATAAATTTACTAAAGGTGTGACATAACTTTATACTATTACTCAGAATCTCAAGCTTGCACTAATAAATATAAGGTAAAAACTAAGAACTTCTCAATTTGTCATCCTTTTGTGTTGACAACATTGAAATAATAAGTGGCATCAATGTAACCTCAAGATATAGTGAATGGATTGTTTGGAAGCCCATTGGACTAGGTCGAAGTAGATATGGGTAACAAAGCTTTATGGAGATTAAGGAGTGAGAACATCATTATTCCTAAGAACAATGAATTAAGCACAGTTGTTAAAGTGTTTTGAATATTCAAGTCCAAGAGTGCTACCATAATGTCCCAGTTCCTAAGAAGAGAAAGGATGCCACGTATGCAAATGATATGTTACCTCATCCTTACACTTAGTTGTCTTGTTTATTTAAATGTTAGAATCCTCAATATTTGGGGGAGTCTCTTTGTATTCCAAGAATCATTTAAGAAGTTTCACTTATATTTTTATGATGTATATGCGATGAAAGGACATTTTGGGGTTTGGTATAAGAATGATTGTAAGACTACAAACTCTAAAATTTTAGATATTTTGAAAAAAATTAGAAGTATTTGTGTTGCTATGTATTTGTGTTGTCATTTCTTGTGTGAACGACAAGTATTTTAGATTTTGATATTCTAGTAGTAATAATCATCGTCCTCAAATGATTTTGAGTTTGTTTTTCAAAATAGTAAATTGTTCTATGTAATTTAACTATTTTGGGATTCAAATCTTTGATGTTATGCAAGATTACTATTTTTTTTGAAATGTTATTACATGTGGATGGATAGATCAAATATTTAAAATTTATTTGTATTCACCTTTCCTACTTTTTGGTTAAAATAATATCTTCAAATTGAATTTTAATAATAAAAGGGAGTTATACCTCTAAAATTTAGAGGAAAGTTATTTAGAAAATTTATCCAACTATTACTGCAAAGTTATTATGTGATGTAGTATAATTTGATAGCAATCAATCTGTTAACCAACAGAATTTTGGTGAGTCTATTGTGGAGAGAAGGATTATACCCAATAATAGTTAAATGTTTAGATGCATATTATTTTTGTCCTAAAAAATCATGGATTTAAAACATGAGGAAGCACCAGTAGTACAACCAATATGAAATTGGTGGGGTGGTGCACTCCCAAAAGATATTATCTCAAATTTTTATATAATTGCATAGAGAAGAAAAAAGTTTGTGAAAGGAGGAATTTGATCACCTTAACCAAATCAAAGAGAAGTAACCAAAGCAACAAGTTAAAATAGTTTTTATTCGCACAAACTAAATCTAATTAATGTTATAGAAATCAAATTGAAGCCAAATTAAATATTTTGGATCTAATTTTATTATAATTTAATAATCATTCTGTATATGCATAATATTTAAAAACCTGGAAAGTCATGAATAAACGCTCCAACGTCCACGTTAGAGAGTAACTCTTAAACAATTTTTTAACATATTTTGTTTTGGGTCCCGGTGTCCCCTAAATGTAGCTAGCCTACCCCAAAACCATGGGTCTTCATGCAAACTTATTGCCATATAATTGTACTCTACTTACCCTACTGTAAACTTATTCTGGTTTCCTTGTTTGTTTGTTTGATGGTACTTTGATCTTATTAGTTTGCTTTTATCAAAACTATCATCTCTGACCATTTATAGCCCATTTATAGCCTATTATAGTATGAATGCCATTTCTGTTTTTTGGATTATAATGTGAATGAGTTATCCGATTCTATAGTATTTTGTCAAGCGTAGTGAATAATTTATTTATTAAGTATGTTTCAAGTCTATAGAAGGTTGAGAAGATAAGAAAGATGGAGGAAACTATGGTTCCGACGCAAAAATAAGAGGATATCATATCTTCACAAATAACATATATTTGTAGCTCAATTACATTAAAAAAATTAAAATCTATTAATATTGTTTTGCATGCCCTAACTCTAGTGTAGGCAGTGTAAAAGGTCTTTTAATAGTAGTAAATTTTGAACAGAAACTAGTGTAAGAGGAAACCAGAATATATAGTACATCTCTTACATGGCTTTCATTTTCTTTGCAGAAATGGGACGAAATGGCTTTCCAACTCACAGGCAACTTCCTAGCCTGGAAAATCTCTCTCCAATAATTCACTCATGACTGACCACATCTCTTACACACAGGCTTTAACGTGGTTTCCTCGAAGGCGTTACCACTCCACTACTTTCACTTTGCATTATAAATAGGACTCTCAGCATTTAGTCCCTCACCCACTTCTCTGCATTTATCCCTTACACTCTTTATTGTGTTTTCAAGGTTTTTCTCTGAATATCCTGCAATCTCATCTTTCCTATCTCCCGTAGTTTCTTTGAATATGTCTTCTTCATCTTCGTCCTCTAATACGTCTTCCCAACTCATTGATATATGCAATGTATCACTTTACTTCATGAAGGCTGTGGGCTCTAGATTTTTGTCATTCCCCATTTTCAATAGCTTGTTTACAAGATGAGAGAAGTTACTTGAACCGAGGACTCAAGGTTGGTCTTAATCTATGGTGTGCATGCTACAAGCGGTGATCCCAGACTCATATAAATCTGCTTCGCTTTGATACCTTCTTGCAGCTTTCAAGGCCCTAGTGAGCAAAATTACTGGTTGAATTGATAGGCTTTTATTTATGATATAACTCCCCTGTTTTTCATGTCAAATTCAATAAGTGGTATATTTAGATTGAGATTTTTTTTTTGGAGTAGATTTCTTTTTGGTTTAATCTTGTATGGATAGATTTGTTTTCCAATCATCGGGATCTTACGAAAGATTCATTGTTATTTTACTCTGCAATGTCAAGAAATGGGTAATGGCTGATACCAATCTTTAAATTTTATTTTTTTTAAATGCATTATATCATACCACAGTGGATCCATCCATCCTCTGTAGTTGTCACAATATGGCAATTTTTTTATAGCTTGGATTAAGACAAGTTAGATTTGAAGAGACTATAAATCCCCTATACCATATAGAACAGTTCAAAGTCTACACAATTGCCTATTATTAGCGTAGACAGAAAGATTAGGATTCAAATTCTTTTGGAATTTTTTTTGAGTTTCAATGTTTTTTCGTTAATTAAATTTGTTTTGATCTTTCATTTGCTTTTGTCTAGGATTTATATTGATTTCACCTTTCGGAATCCAAAACTCACTCAAGATTTGTTATTGCATCTAGGCTTATACATTTGGATACTAAATTTAATTATTTTCTCCGGTACAGAATTACAATGCCAGTGTTGAGTTCTTTTGGGTTCCATTTGTTCAAGTGTTGAGTTGATCTGGACAAGAATATGTTGTGAATGAAGTATAAAGAGGTCTTCGAATTGAGTGCATTGAAAACAGTGCAAACTACTGGAGACGGAGAGGCGTCCACATCCTTATATTCAATTCAAGTTTAGCCTGCCAGATCCTGTTTACGATATAGAAGCTCAGGGGACATACATTCACCAACTTTATATCAACTATTGAGGTTGCTGGTGTTTCAACAAGCAACCACAAGCTTGTGAGTTTCTGAAAAAAAGGAAGCAAAGACTAAGCTTGCAAATGAGAGATATTTTGAGCAATGGCCTGTCAATTTAAATCACCTAAATCATCACTATCACAGTTAGTATCCTGATTTATGTATTGTGAGAGACAATTATTAGTAGAGATGACGAGACCAGTTCATATAGAAAAATTATCTTCGAATCAGTAGAAACTCACATGCTTGTGGTTTAATGGCCATCGATGCTCGTTGATATAAAAATTGGTGAATGTGTCTCTCCTAGCCTTTTGTATCTGTAAATCGGATCTTGCAGGCTAATTATTTGAGCATAAACTTCAAGAAGATTCTTCCACAATCTAATATGTTCTGATACTTCAGCGCACTATTTATCTGGACTAATTATTATATAAGTTTACACAATGAAGTATTACATCAAGATATATTATATTTGGAGCAACTGTGGTCAAACAAAATTACAACTGGTAGGGGCGTACAGAGAGCAAGATAGTCGATGGCAACCAAGGAGCTGCATGGAGAGGGAGGCACGCTAGAGATTCCAAAGGGGCGCTGAGAAAGGTGAGTAGTAGGCACAATATTCCAAACTGTATCTTTTCTTTTTCATTGTTTGTTTTTCACAACATTAACCTTACAGTTTCAAAATCTGATTTATTTTCAATGTTGTTTGACAAATTGTGTTTCTGCATGCAAAAATTCAATAATTTAATTTCTATAGTTCATCAATACGAAGTTAAAAACTTTTTTCAAGAATCGAGTTTTTAAACCCTTACAATAGTGTAGATTTTCTGGTTCAGGGTTTATACTTGTGTTCTTAAATCTGATATGATCGAGGAGCAAATGAAAGATATGTGATCTCATGAACTGCAACGATTGCAGAATATCCACAAACTGGATTTGTTGAAAAGGCTTTAGAAATTTCCAAGCAAATGCAATTGCCATGTTTAAAGCCAAATTCTGCAACCTTTGATAGCATCCTCCCTGCTCATGCCAAAATGGGAGCTTTGGAAAATTGTGGACATCCATTAAAGCATTAAGCATAGAGGAACTTTGTCGGATATTTTAACTGCAAATGCCCTAGTGGACATGCATGCAAAAAGCAGAAGCATTAACAAGGCACGAGAACTGTTTGACATGATACCTGAAAAATATATCATCTCATGGACTGCAATGATTGCAGGATATTCACAAAATGGATTTGTTTCAAAGGCTTTAGAAACTTTCAAGCAGAAGCAATTGGCAGGTGTAAAGCCAAATTCCACAACCTTGGCCAGTATCCTCCCTGCCTGTGACAAAATGGGAGCTTTGGAACAGGGTATGGACATCCATCAAAGCATCATAGAAGGAGAATTTTGGTAGAGATGTATGCAAAATGTGGAGCATAGAAAAGGCACGTTAACTGTTTGACAAAATGCCTCAAAGAGATTTTGTCTCAGGGAATGCAATGATTGCAGGATATGCACAAAATGTACTTTTTAAAAAAGCTTTAGAAACTTTCAAGCCAATGCAATTGGCAAGTGTAAAGCCAGAATCCACAATTTTTTGGCAGCAATCTCCCTGCCTGTGCCAAAATGGGATCATTGAAACAGGGTATGGAAATCCATCAAAACTTAAAAGAATGGAGGAATTTTATCAGATATTCCAGTTGTAACTGCCCTGGTGGACATGTATGCAAAATGTGGGCACGTGAACTGTTTGACAAAATACCCCAAAGAGATGTCATCTCATGGAATGCAATGAGTGCAGGATATGCACAATATGGATTTTGCAAGGATTTTCTGAAAATCTTTGAATTAATGAAGCACTCTGGAACATATCGTGACATTATAAGGAGGTTTAGTGGATGAGAATGGTTGTGTGGATTTATTTTCTGGGTGACTGTAGATTGCATATGAATATAGGCTTAGGAGTATTTATAGCAACAATGCTTTTTCAGTTGGATCTTAAAAATGCTGCGACATATGTTCTCTCAAACATCTATACACAAAAATGGGTATGTGGGGTGAGATTCAAATGACACGGAAATGGATGAAAGATCGAGGAATTCAAAAGATCCATATAATTGGATTGAAGGCCATAAAATGGTACATGTTTTTCATGTAGGAGAGATAACATCCACAAACACAGAACTATGCAACAGTCATTATTCTTCCTACCTCAACTTTTAGACTGCTAACGATTTCAAGAGATAGATAGGATCCTTTGTAAATCTCAATCTAAGTTTTAAACTCTCATTTCATATATATACATGTTCTCATATCATATGCATATCAATGAAATGTGTATATAGCAATTCAGACTTGCTAAAAAAAACTTATCAAACACTACAAAAAACTATAATTCCAATGAATATATATTCTTTTTTATATTATAATATAATTTAAGAAAACTAAAAATCCCGTGAATATACACATCCCTTCTTTTATATATATATAAGTGGGTATTCAACAATCCAAACTTCTAGGAAACTTTTTAGCATTGAAGAAAGCTATAGATTCTGTAAATATATTCAATTTTCTTCAAGACTCAATAAAATTCCCTGCAAGTCTTATTGTTGAATATTCATTTCATTGATATACATATGGGAACAGGTCTTTAATTCTATGTTTGTGTGTATGTACATGTATAAAATGTAAATATATTGGACCTTGTGATTAGCATACCTAGTATATTCAAAGCTTTGATGGAAACCTTCCAGTCTTATTGTTGAAAATCCATTTAATTGCATATCCATATAAGCATGTGTATGTATGTCTTTGCCTATTTATATTTATATGTATAATATGCATAAAAATTGGGCCCTTAGAGTAAGGCTTTTTTGGAATCCTTGTAAAATGGTTTATAATTTTATTTAGTATTGGATATAATTTCTTCCAAAGTCTTATTTCTAAATACCCATTTCATTGATATGTCTATATTTGTGTGTAAATAATGTGTATGAACATTTGGTCTTGTAATTAGAGTATGCATAGCATCGTTAATAGGATCTCACTTGGTTGGGGATATAACACATAGTTTAGTAGGCTTGATAGGACAATGTTTCTACTTTTTGAATACCCATTTGATTTAAAATTTAACTTTGCATCTACATGCATGAGGAAACACAATGGGTTCTATGGTTAGTTCAAACAAGTTAGTTTGGTAGAAATCATTGTAAGTTTGGTTTCTAAATACACATTTCATTGATAGGCATATAACATTAGCTTATATGAACATATACATGTATATATGCTCATTGATACAACACATAAACATTGAAGTTATAGTGTACTTATCTTTACTTCAAGTCTTGAAAGGATTTTGTGCAAATTTGGTCCTAAATTCTTCTTTGATTGATATCCATATAAAATTGTACATGTGCACTTCTAGATCATGTGTACAAACTTGATCTTAAGAACATAGTACATAGCTTTCTTATCTCAATAATACAAGAAATAAAGGATGTTACCACATCAATTTAATTATTTTCACCCCACAATTTTCTATCTACAATAATATTATACTAGTAATCACACCTTGGTGTATAATGGGTACATCAAAGAGATGTGGGTGGTCCTTTTGGAAGCAAAATGTTCTTTATTTGGGGTACATTTGTGTAATGAGGGTCTAAATGGAGAAGTGATATGCATCCATTTACAGGGCTCCAAACATGAACAAAACAAAACCTTTGAATCAGAAAAATAATCATAGTGTCACCCACATTGCCTTACCCACTTCTTCTTCCATAGGCAAAGATTCATCTGTCAAGCTACTCTCATGTATAGAACTTGTACCAGATATCACAAGGTCATCTAGAGGAATTCTTTTGCTAGCTTTCACAATAAAAATGGTGTTAATTTTCACATCCTTAATAGGCACTTTTTCCCTCATTTCCTTGATCACAACTAATATAGCGTTTCAAGCCTATATAGAAGTGAAAGGCTTCATTCACTCAAACTTTAAGCTTGATCTTTGTGTTTCACTTTCCACCTACCCTTCACCGAATTCGATGTCTCTTTTGAGCAATTTTTTCTTATGGATGGATGATAATTCTCTAATTGTCTTGCATCCCTTCTCTAGCACTGCATGGATGAGAATGGGTATAAGGAAGATAATGGCATATATACAAAATGGATAAATGTTGAAAAGGCTTTAAAAACCTTCAAGAAGATGGAATTGGCAGATGTAAAGTCAAATTCCACAACCTTGGCCAATATCGACCTTGCCTGTGCCAAAATGGGAGCTTAGGAACAGGGTTGGACATCCATCAAAGCATCATGGAAGGAGAATTTTGGTAGGCATGTATGCAACATGTGGAAGGCTAGATAAGGCACATTAATTGTTTGGCAAAATGCCTCAAAGAGAGGTTATCTCAAGCAATGCAATCATTGTAGGATATGCACAAAATATATATTTTTAAAAAGCTTTAGAAACTCTTGAAAGAAAATGAAATTGGCATGTGTAAAGCTAGATTCCACAACTTTTACCAGGATTCTCCCTGCTTGTGCCAAAATGGGATCATTGAAACATGGTATGGACATCCATTAAAGCATAAAGAATAGAGAGATTTTATTAGATGTTGCAGTTGCAATTGCCCTAGTGGAATGCATGCAAAATGTGGGCATGTGAACTATTTGACAAAATACCCCAAAGAGATGTGATCTCATGGAATGCACTGATTGCAGGATATGCACAATATGGATTTTGCAATGATGCTCTCAAAATATTTGAATTAATGAAGCACTCTAGAACATATCATGAAATTATAAGATTTTCTTGTGTTGTATATGATTACAACCATGCAAGTTTAGTGCATGAGGATGGTTGTGTGGATTTATTTTTTGGGTGACTATAGATTGTATATAAATATAAGCTTAGGAGTATTTATAGCAACAATGCTTTTTCAGTTGGATCATAAAAATGTTGCGGCATATGTTCTCTCAAACATCTATATGCAAAAATGGGTAGGTGGGGTGAGGTTCAAATGACAAGGAAATGGATGAAAGATCAAGGAATTAAAAAGATCCATATATGTAGTTGGATTGAAGGCCATAAAATGGTCTATATTTTTCATGTAGGAGAGATAACATCCACAAATATAGGAGAACTATGCAACAGTGATTATTCTTCCTACTACAACTTCTAGACTGCTAACAGTTTCACAAGATAGATAGGATTCTTTGTATATCTTAGTCTAATTTTTAAAATCTCATTTCATATATATACATGTTCTCAATCATATGCATATCAATGAAATGTGTATATAGCAATTCAAACTTGCTAGAGAAAAGCTATCAAACACTATGTAGAAAACTATAATTCCAACATGAGTATATATATCCTTCTATATTATGATATAATATAAGAAAACCAAAAACCTTGTGAATATACATATCCCTTCTTTTATATATATAAGTGGGTATTCATCAATGTCATCTTTTGGGGGTTTCCACTAGAAATAGATCGAAAGTGGATTATGGAACCCAGAGAAGTTCGGGTAGAAAATCAACAAGATGGCATAGGGGGCATGAATGCAACCAAAACATTATGGATGGGACCCCAAAAACTATCCCGGAGATCTGTCAGATGAGCACCCCATCAAGAAAATGAAGTTCATGTCTTGGAATATCAGGGGGCTAAACAACTCCCACAAATAAGAAATTTTACATAATTTTGCTAGGGATCATTAGCCTGATATTAATATCATTCAGGAAACCAAAATGCCTAAAGAAAGGGTGGAGAAATTGATTTTTTTTAAGAATAATGGTGTTCAGGGTAGGAGCTTGGAGGGGGCCTCTAGTGGGCTTGCGATGTTTTTGAACCAAAATCATATTCATGGCACCCTGTTGTGGGAGGATTCTAACCATGTTGCTACTAAATTTAGGCATATTAGGGATGAACTTAGCTAGATTTTGTCTAATATTTACACCCCCAACAATAGGTCTGCCAGAAGAAAGTTTTGGAGAAGACTTGAAGCTTTTAGGAGTAGTTTCCTTGATGAGAATTGGATTATGATTGGAGACTTCAACACTCCATTACTTGATTCTGAAAAGTTTGGAGGATCTCATATTCAGATGGAGAGTAAATTGGACCTGATTGACTTTGTCAACTCTCAGTACTTACATGATTTGGATCTTAAGGGAGCTATGTTCACATGGACTGATAGGAGGGTTGGTTCTGACCTCATCCAAGTGAGGCTTGATAAGGCACTCATCTTAGATAATTGGTTGAAGGCTTACTTCTATTCTCTTACTGCTCTCTCTAGGATTGGTTCAGATCGTTATCCTATTAGTTTTGTGGCTGATTCTATCACAGGTAAGAGAAAATTTCCCTTCAGATTTGAAAAAATATGGATGTCTCACCCTCAATTTTCTAGTTGCATTTATTATTGGTGGAATATTAAGGTTAGTGGTACAACTATGTTTCATGTGGCTAAGAAATTAGGGGCGGTTAAAATGAATGTAAGGCGATGGAAAAGAGAAGTCTTTGGTGGCATTTTTTCTTCTAAGACTGTTATTCAGATGGAGCTTAAAGAAATTCAGGATAGGATTCAAAAGGAAGGCTATGAGGGAGATCTACTACCTAAAGAGAATGAAACTCTTACTAAGTGTCATGTCATTATCTCCAAGGAAGAAGAATTCTGGAAACAGAGATCTAGGTCGGTCCGGTTGTCTTTTGGGGATAAAAATACCATATTTTTCCATATGACCACTATGAAGCATAGAGTGTCTAATAGAATTACTCATAGTTTGAAGAATGGTATAAGAATTGAGAAGGAGGATGAGATAAGGAGTGAAGCTATTCAGTTTTTTGGGAATCTTTTATCTAGTGATGATAATCTGGACATGGATGCTCAATAGAGCCTTATTGATGTAATTCCTAATATTTTGAATGAAGATCATAACAAAGCTCTGATTGCCATCCCGTCTTTGGAGGAAGTCAGAAAGGCTATGTTCTCATTTGAAGGTAATAAAGCCCTTGGGCCTAATGGATTCCCTATGTTCTTCTTCCAAGCCTTCTAGAAAATTATGGGTGAGTATGTTGTGAATATCTTCAAAGAATTTTTTGGAGCTCGAAGATTGTTGAAGGAATTGAACTCCACCTTTATTGTGCTCATCCCTAAAATCCTGGGTGTGGATTCATTTGAGTTTTTTCGATCTATTAGCCTCTATAATTTTGTTTATAAAATTATATCTAAAGTGGCGACCACCAGAATGTTGGGCTTCCTCCCTTTGCTCATCTCCCCTCAGCAGAATGGTTTTGTCCCTGGAAGACAAATTGTGGATTCCATAATTATTGTTCATGAGAACATCCATTTCCTTGAGGTGTCCAAGAATCAAGGTTTTCTTCTAAAGCTGGATATGTCTAAGGCTTACGATAGAGTGGAATGTGATCTTTTACTGAAGATTTTAAGAGCTTTTGGGTTTCTATCATATTTGTCCAATTGATTAAGGAATTGATCTCCACCACCAACACTATTGTTATTGTTAATGGATCTCCTTCCAAATTTTTTAAAGTCACCAAATGAGTTAGACAGGGAGATTCTATTTCGCCTATTCTCTTTACTCTTTTTGTGGAAAGTCTTGGTAGGCTATTGCTTAGAAAGGCTAGTGATGGAAGAAAGGACTTAGACCATCTTCTACTAATATTGTGTGTTCTCACCAACAATTTTTTGATGACACCCTCCTCATGGGGTGTGCCAATGTTTCTGAAGCTAGAGTCGTAAAGGATTTCCTATCTTTGTATGTAAGGGCTTCTGGCCAGAAAATCAATAGGGAAAAAAGCTCTATTTTCTTCTTTAACACCCCAGAATGAAGGCAAAGGAAGATTGTTGAGATTCTTAGTGTTGCTATTAAACCTCTTCCCTCTACTTAACTGGGTCTTCCTTTGGGATCTAAACCTCTTGATTCTTTTTGGATTTCTTTGGTTGACCGGTTTAATCATAAGATGGTCGGATGGAAAGGAACCCTTCTTAGTCAGGTTGGAAAATTTCTTTTGCTTAAATCTTCTCTGTGGAATCTTCCGGTTTATGCCATGAGCCTATTTAAGATTCCTTCTAAATATACTGAGATTATTGAAAGAATGCAAAAATGTTTTATGTGGTCGGGAGTTGAAGATAAGAAGCGTGTTTCTTTGGTCTCTTGGGAGAGTGTGTGCAAGCCTAAAAAGTATGGGGGTCTGGGGTTATGAAGCTTGAATGTTTTCAACAAAGCCCTTCTAGCGAAACAGGTGTGGCAGACTTTCTCTAAAGTTTGTGAGTGGAACTCTATTTGGCACCATAAATATCTTTAGGGTGTTGCTTCACTAAATGAATTTATTTACTCTCCTTCTCTCCCTCAGGGTTCTTTTCTATGGAATAATGTTATCAAGGCTAGGGATCTTGCTAGAGTGGGAGCTATGTGGAATCTTGGAGATGGTAAAAATATTCTTTTTTGGGAAGATAAGTGGGTGGGTAATGTGCCTTTTTGTGACATTCTGGCCTTTAGGAACCACATGGGGGAGTGCAAAGCTAGATTTGGTAGTTTTGTTGGGGACTACTGGAGGTTAGACCAGTGGGTGGGTGTTTCTCTTATTAGTTAGAATCTTTCACGCTTGCAGACCATGCTTAATTCTATTGTGATGCTTCCCAGGGGCCAACGGGATCATCTTATCTGGAAACTACCTCCTTCGGGGATTTTTTTTGTCTCTTTTGCCATTGCTTCTTGCTACTATGTCTCTCCCCCTCCTATATGGGTGAAGGCCTAGGTGCATAACCTTAATCCTAAAATCATTTTTTTTTTATGGATTATGCTCCAGAACAAAATTTTGACTAATGATAATCTTTGTAAGCGTGGTTTTTCCTTTCCCAATCATTGCTATCTCTGTTGTGTTGATGTTGGAAGTGTTTCACAACTGTTTCTTCATTATTCCTTTGTCTATAACATATGGTGCATTATTTTGTAGATGTGGAATCTTAGTTGGGCTTTTCCTAGTTCTATTATGGATTTCTACAGTCAGTGGAAAGTGCCCTTGAAAAATAAAGTGTTGGATTTTCTTTGGAAATATATTTTTCCACATGTTGCTTGGGGAATCTGGAAGGAGCGCAACAAAAAAATATTTAGGGACTCTACCCTCTTGGAGGAGGTGGTCTTTGAGAAAATTATCAGAGCTTTGAGAGAAAATTTCAACTTGATGAATGGAAACATGAAGGTTAAAGGTAAGAACAGTTGTCAAGATAATGATATCAGAATTGTTGAAGCATGGATGATCAAGGCTGAGGTGGTTCCCAAACCTATTAAGGGGCCTAGGGATGGAGTCTTCTGGAGACTCCCTCCCCTTGGATGGGTTAAAATAAACTTTGATGGGGTGGCCAAGGGTAATCCTGGGCCTTCTAGGTGTGGGGGAGTGATTAGGGATGATAATGGCAACTTCATTTCAACAGTGGCGCTCCCCTTGGGCATCCAGACTAACCACCTTGCTGAAGCCATTGGGGCTTACCAAGTCCTCAACCTTTCCAAGGAGTTGAATTGCAAGAATGTGTGGGTTGAAGGAGATTCTAACAATATAATCCAATGTATTGAGGGGTCTAAAAATTCATCCTGGACTATAGAGAATTGGGTTAATTTATCTAAGGAAATTATTAATTCCTTTGAGAACTACTTTGTCACCCATGTCTATAGGGAGATCAATACGGCAGCAAATTATTTTTCTAATATAGGGGTGAAGGTGAATAAGAAAGTGGCATGGCAAAGAAGTGATGGTCTTGAGGCTGACATCATGACCTTAATCATGTATGATCAAACCCATGGGAAGGTTTAATTCCCATCACTGAATAATGATTAAGGTGAAGGCGGGTTTTCCTAAGTAGCCTTGGTACTACTGTTTCATCATTTTTCTTCAAGGGATGAAGTACCACGATTTTTATATTCTAGTTAATCTTTGGGGCTTCGCACACTTTCTGGGTATTTTTACGTTTATGAAAAGAGGACTTCTTGAGTATTCGAAGAAAGTGTGCATTGCAGACAAAATGGGTGGCGAACGTTGCAGGTTGGAACCGGTTGATTGCAGTGAGTTGAAGACCAATGAAAAATTATGGAGGGTGCTGGAGAAGGGTGGCATTACGAGCTATATGGAGAAGCTCCATGGTAGGGATTAGGAGATTACCAGGATTTTTGCAAAGGAGTGGAACAATGGCAGAATTAATTTGTTTGGTAGGAAAGTGAAGATCGATGAGCAATTAATTTCTGAGGTCACTAGGATGTTGGTGGAGGGTCTCAAGTTTCATAGGGACAGGAAGCTCTCTGACCAAGCCATTAAAAATTTCCCTCGCACTGACAAGGAAAGGGAGGACTTGTTGTGGGCTACTAAGAGTAGCTATGATGCTACAAAAATCAAACTATTGTGGAGGGAGGTGTTGAGGGTTATTATTGAGTATATCACGTTGGATGGGAGATACACCAGAGTTTTTGGGTATCACTTTTTGCTCCTAAACCATTTTAGGCACCAGGTCAGGGTTTCCCTCCCTTTTTACCTCTCTATTTCTTTAAATTTGAGTCTTCAGGACCATGCGTCTAATCCGGTTAGATACCCCATAATTCATGAGGGGTTACTTGTTCTCATCTATGAACATTTTAGATATTTTCCAGCCATCCATCAGTCCCCTTCTCCTCACTCTGTTTCTAATAAGGACGAGTTGGGTGATAGCTATACGGACAAAGATGAGTGGGATACTGAAATGGAGGGGGAGGAAGAGCACCCTGTGGTTGTTAAGAATAAGGGCAATGCCAAAAGCAAGTCTAAGTCTTGTGCCCTCCCTAAACCTAGTGCAATGACATCTATTAGGAGGGCCAAAATTATTTACCTTGGGTCTAACATTACTAATTTGAAGTCAAAAGGCACACCTTGTGTTTCTCATAAGGGGAAGGGTAAAAGAAAAATGGAGGAGGACCCTTCATACAACATTGAACAAGAGGAACCCTAGCAAACCAATTCTTCTGAGACTTCCAACTATCCTCCTACAAACAGGAAGGATAGACCTCGGTACCCCAATGACCTTAAGAAAGATGACCACTACTTCAAAGTTGAGTGTGAGTATCCTGGTGATATCCTAGCTATTGCTCGCAATGGTTATGTTGATTTTTTGTGTCTGTTTAGGTGGGCCTTTTTCGATATTAAGGAAATAAAGCTTAATCAAAGGGGTTATAATAGTAGGTTGGAAAAGGTGGAGGGGGATGATAATGTGAGCAAGGATAGAGGCATAGCTAAGGACCTGTGGATGGAAGATGAAAATAAATATATGGTTGAGTGCTTGAAGAAAATTGTGGAAGATTTGGAGCATTTCAAGAACAATCATGATGGCAAAATTTCTAATATTGAGGGGAGGCTAAAGAATGTTAGAGAATCTATTCAGAAAGTTTTGGAAATGAGCCACAAAATTCTTAAGTCCACTACCAGTACCATGAACATGATGGTCGAAAACTTGGAAAAGGCTTGTCAGGTAAATTTTGTAGTGGATGTGGAGGAGGCTAAAGAACTAGGCCAGGCTGAAGGGGTTGGGCCCAGAAGACACACTAGAGCCAATTTGAAAAGAAAGCTAGACAAGCCCCCCATGGACATAAAGGACATGAAGCAAGTTGTTATTAACATGGACAATTTGGAAAAGGAGGTTGCTGAAATCCTAAGAAATCTGGCCTAGTGGTTGGTTTCATGTAGGCTTTCTGCTGGTTTTTTGTTTTGTGTTGTCTTTCCGCTGGTCTTTGTTTTTTCTTTCCTGACAGCTTTTCATATTTTGTTGAACTCTTAATGTTTTATCCTTTCTCTATCTATTGTTAAAGGGTTTCAGAGCCCCTTCAAAACCTTCTTTTACCTTAATAAAAAACAATACAAACTTCCAGAAAAAATTTAGCACTGAAGAAAGCTACAGATCTTGTAAATATATTCAATTTTCTTCAAGACTCAATAAAATTTCCTACAAATCTTACTATTGAATATTCATTTCATTGATATACATATGAGCACACGTCTTTACATGTATGTTTGTATGCATGCATGTATATAATATGAAAATATATTGGACCTTGTGATTATCATACCCATTCTATTCAAAGCTTTGATGGAAACCTTCCAATCTTATTGTTGAATATCCATTTAATTGCATATCCATATAAGCATGTGTATGTATGTCTTTGCCTATTTATATTTATCTGTATTATATGTATAAAAATTGGGCCCTTAGAGTAAGGATTTTTTGGAATCCTTGTAATATAGTTTATAATTTTATTTAGTACTAGATTGAATTTCTTCCAAAGTCTTATTTCTAAATACCCATTTCATTGATATTTCTAGATTTGCATGTAAATAATGTGTATACACATTGGGACTTGTAATTAGATTATGCATAACATCTTTGATAGGATCTCACTTGGTTGGGGAGAGAACACATATTTTAGTAGGCTTGATTGGACGTTGTTTCTATTTTTGAATACCCATTTGATTTAAAATTTAATTCTGCATCTACATGTGTGAGCACACACATTGGGTCTTATGGTTAGTTCAGATGAGTTAGTTTGGTAGAAATCATAGTAAGTTTGGTTTCTAAATACACATTTCATTGATAGGCATATAACATAGTCTTATATGAATATATACATGTATATATGCTCATTGATACAACACATAGACATTGAAGTTATAGTGTACTTATCTTTACTTCATGGCTTGAAAGGATTTTGACCAAACTTGGTCCTAAATTATTCTTTTATTGGTATCCATATAAAATTGTACATGTGCACTTCTAGATCATGTGTACAAACTTGATCTTATTTTCATGCACTTCTCTAATTTTCTTGCATCCCTTCTCTAGAACTGCATGAATGAGAATGGGTATAAGGAAAATAATGGGATAATGTAATTTAAGATGCCATAGTAAATGGCATATGTACAAAATGGATTTGTTGAAAATACTTTAAAAAATTTCAAGCAGATGCAATTGGAAGGTGTAAAGTACAATTCCACAATATTGGCCAACATCTTCCTTGCCTATGCCAAAAAGGGAGCTTTGGAATAGGGTATGGACATCCATCAAAGCATCATGGAAGGAGAATTTTGGTAAACATGTATGAAAAATGTGGAAGCAAAGAAAAGGAATGTTAACTATTTGGCATAATGCCTTAAAGAGAGGTTATCTCAAGAAATGTAATGATTGCAAGATATGCAAAAAAACGTATTTTTTAAAACGTTTTAGAAACTTTCAAGAAAATGCAATTGGCAGGTGTAAATCCAAACTCCACAATTTTTTCCAACATTCTCCATTCCTATGCCAAAATAGGATCATTGAAACAAGGTATGGACATCCATCAAAGCATAAAGAATAGAGTAATTTTATCAAATGTTGCAGTTGCAACTACCCTTGTGGAGCATATGCAAAATGTGGGCACATGAATTGTTTGAAAAAGATACCCCAAAGAGATGTCATCTCATGGAATGCACTAATTGTAGGATATGCATGATATGGATTTTGCGAGGATGCTCTCAAAATCTTTGAATTAATGAAGCACTCTAGAACATATTGTGACACTTTATGCTTCTCTTATGTTGTATATGAATGCATCCATGTAGGTTTAGTGGATAAGGATGGTTGTGTGGATTTGTTTTCAGGGTCACTACAGATTGCATATGAATATAGGCTTAGGAGTATTTATAAAAAATAATACTTTTTTAGTCGGATCCTAAAAGTGCAGCGACTTACGTTCTCTCAAACATCTATGCAAAAATGGGTAGGTGGGGTGAGGTTCAAATGACAAGGAAATAGATGAAAGATCGAGGAATAAATAGATCCATACATGTAGTTGGATTAAAGGCCATAAAATGGTACATGTTTTTCATGTAGTAGAGATAAAATCTACAAACACATGAGAACTATGCAACAATGATTATTCTTCCTACTATAGCTTTCAGACTGCTAATAGTTTCAAGAGATAGATAGGATTCTTTGTAAATCTCAATCTAATTTTTGAACTCTCATTTTATATATATACATGTTTTGATATCATATGCATATCAATGAAATGTGTATATATAGCAATTTAGACTTTCTATAAAAAATGCTATCAAACTCTACAAAAAACTATAAATCCAATGAATATATATTAATTTTTATATTATAATATAATATAAGAGAACTAAAAATCTAGTGAATATACATATCCATTATTTTAAATATATATATAAGTGGGTATTCAATAATCCAAACTTCTAGGAAACTTTTTATCACTTAAGAAAGCTATAGATCCTGTAAATATATTCAATTTTCTTAAAGACTCAATAAAATTCATTGTAAGTCTTACTATTGAATATCCATTTCATTGATATTGTTGGAATGTGTTGAGATTTGATGTTGTTGATTGTTGTCATTAATGGTTGTAATTGATGTCAACATATCTTGGTTGATTGATTGAGGTTCAGTTTTAATGCTTTGGTGATCCAGATTGGCATGGTTTCAGATGTTTTCCTATAATGATCTATCTTTGGTCGTGTTTGTCTTGGTCCCATTCTTTTTGCAACATAATGAGATACACTTTTATGGGTCCAGACCAATCTAGAAATTGGTTAATGTGCTTTGGAACATTGTTTGCATTGTAATGTGTATATCCTATTCTTTGGTTCTAGATATCATGATAAATATATAGCGTGTTTGATTTGATCAAGGAGGTTCTGTATTGTCCATGTTTCATTCCTTTCCTCCATGGGGATGTTTTTGTGGTGACCTAATTCAAATTGTGTTGGGTTGACTTAGGAGTTTATGGAAGCATGGAATGGAATTGTGTTTGGTTGAATTAGGAGTTTATGGAAGCATGTAATGGTATGAGTAAAAGTTGATTTTGTTTGATGGAAGTAAGGGTGGTGAATGTGAATCTAAAAATAAAAACATTGTGAAGTATGAAAAAGTATACGATCAGAGGCAACAAATAATGAGATTCTATCCGATGTCATTATTGGTAATAGTTATTTCAGCGGTGGATTCCCTTTCATCATTTTTCTGGCAGTGAGCCTTTCTCTTTTGGTAGTGATCCTTTTTTATCTTTGTCTGTAATAGCCGGGCAGTGAGCCCACCGAAAGTGAGCCTTACCTGTAGTGAGAAATTTGGCATTGAGCCCTTGCAAAAATCACCTTAATCAGTGTCGCCTTAACCAGTGTTCTAAAATTGAGAATTAACATTCTCCATGGTTTTTCCCTTCTTAGGTTTCCACGTAAATTTTGGTTTTCATTGTGCATGGTGTTGTTATGTGATTTCATGTTCATATCTGTTAGATTATTATCTGATTTATTTAAGCTTGCTCTGGATTAATTAAAGTCAAGAAAATTGTTTTATAATAATTGATTCAGCCCCCCTCTCAATTATCCGGACTTTTCAACAATTGGTATCAAAGATTTGGTTCCTCGAAGAAGAGCTTAACTGCTTGGGGTAGATTTGATGGTGCAAAAACTAACAATTCCTATGCTTGATGGATCTGACTACAATTTCTAGAAAGTGCAAATGAGAGGTTACCTAATCTCTCTAGGCTACAAGAATTGGAAATTTGTTGAGACAAGATATGTTGAACCGAAAAAGGGTCCTACTACTGCGGATGAGATTTCAGCCTATGAAGAGAATGAGAAGACAAGGTATGCAATCGTTAGTGCTTTGTCTACAATTGAGTTAACATAATTTAATTCATTGGGAACCACTTATGAAGTTTGGGAAAAGTTGAAATAAATCTATGAAGGAAATGATAGAGTCAAATTATCAAAGAAGTTGAGAGCTAAGAACAAATATGAAAACTTGAGGATGGAAGAAGGTGAGGATATAACAAGCTACTTTCAAAGAGTTGAAAGTGTAGTAAATGAAGTCAAAAATCAAGGAGGCACTCTGATAGATGAATATGTAATGGAGAAGATTTGGATGACCCTACCAGAGAGCTAGAGTGACAAGATCCCAACTATTGAGGAAGTTTATGATCCAAAGAAATTAACTAGAGAGCAACTATTTGGTACCTTGACCTCGTTTGAGATGAGAAAATTTGGAAAAGAAAAGGAGAATTCTAAAACAACCTTTAAAGCCACAAAGACATAAAAAGATCCAAATAGTGAAAGTTCAGATGAGTTGGAAGAAAACCTCACAAGGAAACTAGAGAAAGGTATTGGAAAGTACAAAGGTATGTTACCTCTTAAATGTTTTAGATGTGGAAAGATTGGTTATTTAGCAACTAAGTGTCCAGAGAAAGGAACAAGGTAAAAGTTTTAAAAGATCAATAAGAAGGCCTATTATGTTAATGAGAATGCTAGTATTTCAAATGATGAATCAAATCATGAGGATTGTTTATTTTTGGTGGAAAAGGATGAACCTAGATTTGATATCTCTAATATTTTTCCAAAATCTAATGATAACACTGAAGCTGCATTATTTGTTAAAAGAAATAGAGATGAATTTTTGATTGATAGTGGATGTTCAAATCATATGACTTGTGATAAAAGTAAGTTTGTGAAGCTTGATAAATATGATGGAGGTTCTATTAGATTTGGAGATGATAAAACAACACAAATTGTTGGAATTGGCTCTATTACCTTTGATAGAAAGCATAACATTGACAATGTTTACTATGCGAATAGTTTATATCATAATATTCTGAGTGTTGGATAGATGTGTGAAAATGGCTATAATGTGGTGTTTTAGGATGATGGTTGTGAGATCTGGAAGAGATCCAAAACTGTTATTGCAGTTGGAGAAAGAACACGTGGGAATATGTATCAACTGGAAGGGGCTAGAAAGAGATGCTCATTATCTTAGTCCAATGACAGTTGGCTCTAGCACTGAAGGATGTGTCACATCGACTTCGACAATTTGGTAAGGATAAGTTCAACAAGAGTAGTCAGAGATTTTCCAAGACTGACCAAACCAGATAGCACTATCTGCAAATGATGTCAAGAAGGAAATCAGACCAAAGAAATGTTCCGAAGAAAAGAAGAATCATCTACTAGTTTTTTGGACGTCTTACACACTGACATATGTGGTCCAACTTGAACAAGAAGCCTACAAGGTGAGAGATATTTCATGCTTTTAATAGAAGATTATTCCAGATTAACCTAGGTTTCATTTTTAAGAGAAAAATTAGAGGTTTTAGAAAGATTCAATATTTTCAAGGCAAGAGTTGAGAATGAAGTTGACAGGAGAATCAAGTGTTTAAGATCTGATAGAGGAGGAGAGTTTACTTCTGATGAATTCAACAAATTCTGTGAAAAATATGGTATCAAAAGACAACTATCTACCCCTAGAACACCACAACAGAATGGTGTAGTGGAAAGAATGATTCGAATAGTTCAAGAAGCAACTAGAAAAATGATCATGGAAGCTGGTTTACCACAGGTGTATTGGAGAGAAGTGATACACATAGCATTATACACTCTTAATAGAGTACTATTTTGAAGGAAATATGGAAAGACATCATATGAGCTATGGCATGGAAGAGCTCCCATAGTAAAGTACTTCAAAAAATTTGGAAGAAAATGCTACATCCGGAGAGATGAGGACAATCTTGGAAAGTTCGATAGTAGAGCTGATGAAAGCATATTTTTGGGTTACTCTACAAGAAACAAAGCATATTGGTGTTACAACAAGAGACTGAAAAAGATAGTTGAAAGTGTGAATTTGAAAGAAGATGAAGATGTTCAAAGAAATCCTCACAGGCATATTGGATATGAATTAGATGACTTAGATGACAAAGGAGAAAATGATAAGAAAGAAGAAGAAGAGAAAAAGGAAGCTTCGACAAGTACAACTAAAACCCCAAGGTATGTACAAAGAAACCACTCAAAAAACCAAATTATTGGAGATAATTATAAGGGAATCATCACAAGAAGCAAAGCAGCTCAAGAGAAAGTATTATTGTGTCTACTCTCAGAAACTGGGCCAAAGACCGTGGAAGAAGCATGCAATGATCAAAATTGGGTGAAGGCAATGAAATAAGAGCTTGATCAGATAGAGAAAAATCAGACTTGGGAACTTGTGCCCAAACCGACAAACAAAAATGTAATTGGAACAAAGTGGGTATTCCAGAACAAGTTGGATAAATACGAAAAGGTAATATGAAGCAAGACAATATTGGTTTGCAAAGGTTAAACTAAGATCAAAGGTATTGATTTTGAAGAAACATATGCCCCTATTGCCCAGATGGAAGAGATCCGGATATTCTTAGCTTTTGTAGCTTATAAGGATTTCAAAGTCTATCAAATGGATGTAGAATATGAATTCCTAAAGGGAGAATTGAAGGAAGAAGTCTACATTGAGTAACCAGAGGGATTTAAGTCCGGAAGTAACCCAAATGTTGATTGTAGTTTCAATAAAGATTTATACGGATTGAAGCAGGCACCTAGAGCCTGGTATGGCAGATTAGACAAGTACTTGATTGTACAAGGATTTCAAAAGGGATCTACTGGCAGTAATTTATGCTACAAAATTCACTCAGATCAAATGTTTATTGTTGTGGTTTATGTTGATGACGCAATATTTGGAGGAAATGATGATATGTGTAGAAAATTTGCAAATAAAATGTAGAAGGAATTCAAAATGTGTATGATAGGTGAGTTAAATTTCTTCCTTGGATTACAAGTAAATAAAAATAGCAAAGGAATTTTCATTTCTCAGTCCAAGTATACCAAAGAATTATTGAAAAAGTTTGGATTGGAGAACTCTAAATCAGTTTGTACACCTATTTTCACCGGATGTAAGTTGACAAAATAAGATGATTCACCTAAAGCTTATGCAAGTATGTATAGATCAATTATTGGAGGATTATTATATTTGATTTCTACTAGACCAAACATTATGTATGTTGTTTGTCTAGTAGCTAGATTTCAGCAAGAGCCAAAGGAATCACATGTTGTTGTAGTAAAAATAATCTTTATATATTTGAAGGGTACATAAAACATCGGGTTATGGTATCCAAAGGGCTCAGATTTCACTTTGACAGCTTATACTGGTACTGATTGGGCTGGATGTGGATATAACTGGTAGAGCACAAGTGGTGGAGCTTATTTCCTTGGCTCCCAATTGGTTGCTTGGTCAAGTAAGAAACAAGATTATGTATCTTTAGCTATTGTTGAATCTGAATACATTGCAACATTCTCATGTTGCACTCAGTAGTGATTTTTTTAGTAGCTAATATTCGCCAATTGGCTAATAGTTTGAGCTACAATGTGACTTGAATTGCCACATTTTTACAAAATTTTATTATAGTCTTATTTAAATCGCCAAATAATTTATTTTATTAAAAAATTTAACACAAAAATTTGCCACAATATTCGATACATGATTAGATCAGATTCGCCTTAATTTTTTAAATTATTGGAGAAATCTATATTAATTCGCCAATAGTATGTCATAACTATTAGCTTCTTTAGGACCATATTTCTAATCTTTAGTTTCCACCATTGATTTAAATATAATCTAATGGCCCTTGCTGTATTCCATGAGGTAAAATGTACACATGATCTGTAATTCTCATAGGGCCCACAATTTTGGGTATCACAAGAATTATAGATTATGGGTAAATTTCACCTTATAGTGTACAACAAGGGTTGTTAGACCAATTATCTAAAATCAGTTTTGAGCCCCTATGAGAATTATAGATCATGGTTACATTTTACCTTGTAGAATATAATGAGGGCCATTATATTATATTATAAAACAATGGTACAAAGTAAATATTATAGTCTACCCCTTCAATTCGTCGATAATTTCCACCCTCGGGCCCCTACTTTTCCATGAGAATTAATTTTAGATTGGATAGATTCGCCATCACAATTAATGCATTTTCCTATTATTTTTCAAGATTCGCCAAAATTTTCCACAAAATTTTAGTGATGTAAAAAAATCGCCAATAAAACTAATATTTTTTTTTTAAAAAAGGAAAGTTTCGCCAATAGAAATTATTATTTTTTCCTCAAAAAATGAAAGATTCATCAGGATTTTATATCTTTTTTTGAGGGAGGTTTCTTAAAGGTATCATTGGCACTCAGGTACTGTGTATGAAACAAATGTTGAAGGACATTGGCATATCATTTGATGAATTGATCTCAATTATGTGTGATAATACCAATGCAATAAATATTTCCAAGAATGTGGTGTAACACTCCAGAACAAAACATATATCCATTAGATATCATTTCTTGAGAGATAAGGTTTTGGACAATGAATTAATACTTGAATATGTACCTACAAAAAAGAAGATTGTAGATATTTTCACAAAACCATTGAGAAAAGATACTTTTGAGTATCTTCGGGAGAATTTATGGGTTTTGCCCCTTCCTTCTCTACAATAATTTACACCATGGTGTGCATTGGTCTAGGGTACTATATTCTCACTCTTATTTGGATCAATGCTTGGTGGCTTACTCATAGGGGGAGCAAAGTAAGTTTTTCATGGGAAGTTTTTCCCTTTGTCTTTGATGTCAAAGCGGGAGAAGAAAAGAAGACAAGAAGTTGCATTGTTTGGTTTGTTATTGATGAATGTTTCCATCAATGAAAAAGGGGGAGATTGTTGGAATGTGTTGAGATGTGATGCTATTGATTGTTGTCATTAATAGTTGTCATTGATGTCAACATATCTTGGTTGATTGACTAAGGTTCAATTTTAATGCTTTGGTGATGCAGATTGGCATGGTTCTAGATGTTGTGTTGTAATGATCTATCTTTGGTCATGTTTGTCCTGGTCCCATTCTTTCTGCAACATAATGAGATACACTCTTAAGGGTCTGGACTGATCAAGAAATTGGTTAACATGCTATGGAATATTGTTTTCATTGTAACGTGTATATCCTATTCTTTGGTTCTAGATATCATGATAAATATGTATCATTTTGATTTGAGCAAGGACGTTCTGTATGGTCCATGTTTCATTCCTTTCCACCATGGAAATGTTTTTGTGGGGACCTACTTAAAATTGTGTTTGGCTGACTTGGAATTTATGGAAGCATGAAATGGAATTGTGTTTGGCTAACTTAGGAGTTTATGGAATCATGGAATGGAATTGTGTTTGGCTCACTTCAGAGTTTATGGAAGCATGGAATAGTATAAGTAAAAGTTGATTTTGTTCGATGAAATTAAGTGTGGTGAATTCAAATATTAAAATCCATACATTGTGAAGTATGTGAAAGTATACGAACAAAGGCAACAAACAATAAAATTCTATCTGGTGTCATTGTTGGTGACAATTATTTCAGTGGTGGATTCCCTTTCATCATTCTTCTAGCTGTGAGCCCTTTTCTATTGGCAGTGAGCCTTTTGCTTTTGGTAGTGAGCCTTTTTATCTTTGGCTATAATAGTCGGGCAGTGAGCCTTACTTGTAGTGAGAAATTTGATAGTGAGCCCTTATAAAAATCACCTTAACTAGTGTCACCATAACCAATGTTCTATAATTGAGAATTAGCATTCTCTATGGTATTTCCCTTCTTGGGTTTCCACATAAATTATGGCATTCATTGTGCATGGTGTTGTTATGTGATTTCATGTTCATATCTGTTAGATTATTATATGATTGATTTAAGTTTTCTCTAGATTAATTAAAGTTGATAAAATTGTTTTATAATAACTAATTCACCCCCCTCTTAGTTATTCAGACTGTTCAACAGATATACATATGGGCACATGTGTTTAATTCTATGTTCGTGTGTATGTATGTGTATAATAGGTATATATATTGGACCTTGTGATTAGCATACCTAGTATATTCAAGGCTTTGATGGAAACCTTGTAAGCCTTCCTTTTATTTTCAACCAGTCTTATTGTTGAATATCAATTTCATTGCATATCCATATAAGCATGTGTATGTATGTCTTTGCCTATTTATATTTATATGTATAATATGTATACAAATTGGGCCCTTAGTGTAATGCTTATTTGGAATCTTTATAAATATGGTTTACAATTTTATTCAATTTCGGTTAGGATTTATTATAAATTCTTATTTCTAAATACCCATTTCATTTATATGTCTAGATTTGCATGTAAATAATGTGTATGCACATTGGGAATTGTAATTAGAGTATGCATAACATATTTGATAGGATCTCACTTGGCTGAGGAGAGGACACATAGTTTAGTAGGCTTGATAGGATATTGTTTCTACTTTTTGAATACCCATTTGATTTAAAATTTTACTATGCATCTACATGCGTGCACACACACACTGAGTCATATGTTTAGTTCAGACAAGTTAGTTTGTTAGAAATCATTGTAAGTTTGGTTTCTAAATACAAGAAAGAAAGGATGTTACTACATCAATTTAATTATTTTTATGCCACAGTTTTCTATATTAACAATTTTCTATCTACAATAATATTATACTAGCAATCACACCTTGGTGTATAATGGGTACATGAAAGAGATGTGGAAGGTCCTTTTAGAGAAAAAATTGGTCTTTTTTTAGGTACATGTGTGCAATAAAGGTCTCAATGGAGAATTTATATGCATCCCTTTAGAAGGCTCCAAAAACGAATGAAACAAAACCTTTGAATCAGGAAAATAATCATAGTGCCACCCCACATCATGTTACCCACTTCTTTTTCCACATGCACAAATTCACCTATCATGCTACTCTCATGTATAGAACTTGTACCAGATATCACAAGACCATCTAGAGGAATTATTTTGCTAGCTTTCACAATTAAAATGATGTTAATTTTCACATCCTTAATAGGTACTTTTTCCATTGTTTTCTCGATCATAACTGATATATCCTTTTAGACCTATGTAGAAGTGAAAGACTTCATTCACTCAAACTTTAAGCTTGATCTTCCCATTTTTCTTACTAGCTACCCTTCATCGAATTCGATGTCTCCTTTGTACAATAATTTTTATGAATGGATGAAAATTCTCTAATTGTCTTACACCCTTCTCTAGCACTGCATGGATGAGGATGGGTATAAGGAAAATAATGACATAATGTAATTTAAGATTCCCAACAATGTAAAAAAATGTGAACAAGAGAAGTTAGAAAAATTATATAGTGGGCCAATCAAAATGGTTTGAAACAAACAAACATGTTATAACTTAGTACATATTCAATGAAAAATGACATGTCCTATAAAATTTCCTTTAAGTGGTTTCCCCCTTTGGCCCTCTCTCCTATAGAAAATCCACCTTCCTAATTAGTACAATTGTGAATGACATGCCAAATGCTGTAGTTGCAAATGTTGGTATATGAGCTCTATAATAGTGTATGGCATCTATCACAACATAATGGAAGAAGATTTTTTAAGATGAACTATAGATAGAATTTTAACTATTAATCTCTCTTCACTTGATATATATTTCCTTTTATATCTTAACTATCTCTCCCTCTACCTCTTGGTCTCTATATCTCTATCTTCCCTCTTTGTATATCTCTCTCTCTTTCTCAAGTCATGTCTCTATTTATTTTTTAAGTCTCGCTCTATTTTTTTCCTTTATCTCCATATCCCCCCTTGCCCCCCTCTCTCAATCTACTACAAACATAACATAAGGTTACTAGTAATGGATACTAATTATCTTCCTTATTTAGAGGTTTTGCTTCTATTGTGTTCGGTTCCCTATAAAAGAATGCATAGTTGATTTGAAGCTATCATTTTTCCATTGAGACCTGTGTTGCACAAACAACATCATTCGCTAAATGACCTACCAACTTCCCTCACGTACTGCAAAATGTTTGCACAAAATAGACCATTATTTTCTTAATTGACCAAGTCCTCACCTCTTCGGCGTACCCATTGCACACCAAAGTGTGATATCTAGTTAGCTTACAATATGTAAAGACTTTGATTTTCTATCAAATTAAAATATTGTGATAAATAAATGGTCTACCTAGTGCCTACATGATATAAAATATAGTTTAAACAACAAAGTATTATATCAAAATAAATTATATCTGGAGCAACCATGGGCAAACATATGATTACAAATGATGAACATAAATCAAATAAAGCTGATTAGCTAACAATCTGCACACATTTTGATTTTCTATCAACTTAAAAAATGTGATAAAAAAAATATCTTCCTAGTTCCTACACATGTGACATAAGTTATAGTTTAAACATTAAAATATTATATCAAAAGAAATTATATCTAGATAAACAATGCTTACACATACAAATACAATTGATAAACATACGCCTATTAAAATGAGTTAACTAACAATTTGTGAGCACTCTAATATCACATTTAGTACAATATTAATACACTTTCATATGTAGTTTATTACATTATGTCAAATAAATTAGTCAAAACATGCTCGAGTGTAAACAAGGTGAGGAAGGATGACGAGGAGGTAAGGATATGCCCCCTTGAGAGGACAGGCGGGTTCAAATAATGCAAGTGTGCTCTCAAAATGGATGAGAGGATGAGAAGATGAAGGACAAAAGGATAGACGAAAATAGATAAGGATGATGAAGATGCAGAATAAAGAAATGTTAGAGAAGAAAAGATGAATGTTAGCACATAAAAGATGGATGTTAGCATAGAAGACCTAGATGTTGAGATAGTGCTAGTTGAGATAATTTGCAGATATATATTTTTATATGCAAGGCTTTTGCATTTAATCATCATTTGGCAGTAAAATATGAAAAATGGACAACAAACACCATGGTATGACACATAACAAGGTGTGCAAGGTCATCCATCTATAAAACATATCGTCACAAACAAGGAATGTCATAAATCATACTAAGGGTCATGTTGCCCCAATATTTTTGTCAAGACAAACTGCAAAATATAATCAAATAAAAATGAGACATGAAACATCATCTCTCCTCTAAATCCTTGAGGTGGCTAGTAACATGACCGAAGAAAATACAAAGATAAGAAAAAATAGACCAACAAGATCAACAATCATTCAGATTGTTTTCCAATAAGTATTTTCTAATGTGTTAAGGGTTGAAGTGAGTGACGGGTAGACTGTTTTGACAAGGCCTAGTTTTAGGAAAATAAACATATCGTATAAGATGTCAAGTCTAGTTTTCATCATGTAACTACCTGTATAAGGAAAATGACAAAGTGTGATAGTGACAAGGTCTGGTTTCAGGAATGACTCATCTTATAAAAGACCCTTGGTTTTTATTGATTTGACTGTTTTGATCTAACACTTTGATCTACTTTACCGAACATTCATCAATATTTATGCTCACTAAAGTGGGGGAAAAATGTATAGGACTGAATTTGCACACCTTAGGAAAATTCTCCTTTCATATACCCTCACCTTAGAAAATCAAATTCGAAGGTGAAATTCTACATCACCCATCTACCTTCCTTCCACTTGGCATTTGTCTTGTGTGTCAGTGAGATAATATTTGTCGAGGACGCAAGTGCGGCACACAAATTCCTATGTGGCATGTTGTCATCCTTGAAGGATTCCTGTGTTTGAAGTTGGTAGAGGCATTACACACCCAATTGGGGGTGAATTGTAACATCCCCCTTCGACCAACTGACCTGAAAATGGCCTATTCTTTCTCATCCTAGATTCAAAAACATTATTCATTCATTCATTCCATCCTCTAAGCAATATCTCAACTTATTTCACTTGCACTCGATCTCTACATTCAATCTCTTTCACTCTCAAGAAACATTCTAGCATTTCGTTGTGAGAATTGTAGTAGCTTTGAAGCTCCATCAACTCTACATTGGAAGTGTGATGAATCCATAGAAGTGTGAGCTTGGAGTCTTGCAAGAAATCCCTTCATCATTGATGCGACTGTGGTGACTTTTCCAATTCCATACTTTGCATTGTCCCTCCATTGGCTAGTGAGAATTTTGGTGGAGGTGGTAACACTTCACTCCTCTCCTTTGTGATTTGATAGATTAGCATTCTATTTTTTTGTAGTGTTAATTGCAATCTTTACTTTCTAATTTTTTTATCACATATTCTACTCGATTTATTTTTGGTTGTCCATGGAGGTGGAAAGACCAAAAAGGGGGTCTAACTAACACAGACCCCTATACAGCCCCAACAATTTTTTGCTTCTTGTTTGTGTGTAGGTGAGCATGCATGTGGAGCTAGCTGGTGAACTGACACTTTTGTGAGATTATCTTTGTCACCCTAGCTTTCATTTACTTGCTGTATCATCTTCATCTTTATTTTTTATACTTTCTTATTTTGTTTTTCCCTATTAAAATCAACTAGATAGTCATCAATAGGTTTTTTGGTAGTTTTTACTATACTTGGTGTTTTCCAGTTGTATAGATGCTAGCACACCACATTGTTGTCCTATAACCACGATGTCTTCCTCAGACAAAGAGTTTTCTAAGGTACAATACTGACTCCAAAAACTAGCTTGCCTAGCCTAGACCCAAAATCTGGGTCTATAGAGTGACATAAGTACTACATAGTGCTCTTCATTCTCGATCCTCATCCCTTTAGAGTGAGGTAAGTTATGGAAACCCTTCGCTCTTGGCTCTCCATGACCTGGAGCCTTGACATGGTTGGTCCCCCTCTCTTACAACTGTCATTTCACAACATTAACCTTACTATTTTAAAATCTGATTTATTTTCAATGTTGTTTGAGAAATTGTGTTTTTGCATGCGAAAATTCAATAACTTAATTTCTATAGTCCATCAATGCAAAGTTAATTTTTTTTTTAAGAATCCCATTTTTTAGACCATTACAATAGTCTAGATTTTCTTGTTCAAGGTTTATACTTGTGTTCTTGAATTTGATATGATCAAGGAGCAAGTGAAAGAGATGTGGTCTTGTGAATTGCAATGATTTCAGAATATCCACAAAATGGATTTGTTGAAAAGGCTTTAGAAATTTTTGAGAAAATGCAAATTGACATGTTTAAAGAAAAATTCTTCAACCTTTTCTAGCATCCTCCTTGCTCATGCCAAAATGGGAGCTTTGGAACATTATGGACATCCATCAAAGCATAAAGGATAAACAAAATTTGTCAGATATTATAGTTTCAACTTCCACGCATGCAAAAAGTGGAAGCATATACAAGGCATGCAAACTGTTTGATAGGATACTTGACAAATATGTCATCTCATGGACTACAATGATTGTAGGATATGTACAAAATGGATTTGTTGAAAAGGCTTTAGAAACTTTCAAGCAAATGTAATTGGTAGGTGTAAAGCCAAATTCCACAACCTTGGCTAGTATCCTCCTTGCCTATGCCAAAATGGGAGCTTTGGAATAGCATATGGAAATCCATCAAAGCATCATGGAAGGGGAATTTTAGTAGAAATGTATGTAAAATGTGGAAGCATAGAAAAGGAAAGTTAACTATTTGACATAATGCCACAAAGAGAGGTTATCTTAAGGAATGCAATGATTGTAGGATATACATAAAATGTATTTTTTTTTTTAAGATTTAGAAACTTTCAAGAAAATGCAATTGGCAGGTGTAAAGCCAGACTCCACAACTTTTTTCAGCATTCTCCCTGCTTGTGCCAATGGTATCATTGAAACAATGTATAGACATCCATCAAAGCATAAAGAATAGAGGAATTTAATCAGGGTATGGAACATATCGTGAAATTATATCTCTTGCGCATCTCCACATCTCCAATGGTAATCCATGAGATATGAACAAAATAGAGAAAAATGTACATGAATATCTTTTTAGTTCTCAATTTATTCTAAAATAATTGTTGAATTATTTTTAAAATAATATTTAGTTTTATTTAATTTATTTGTATTAGATAATTACTATAATTTAAATGATTATTTTCAAAACTAGATAATAAATACTTTATAACTTTTGTATAATTAATTCTAAGCTTTACGAATATTGTGGTGATTTGATCAATTATTTTTCATGATTAATAATTCTAACCCTAATAATACTTCATTTCACATACAAATAGAATTCTATATTAAAATAGTTATTTTTTTTCTAAATATTTTTCATTAATGCATAATTTATAAACTACTATTAAGATATTAATAATTCTAACCCTAAGAGTACTTAATTTCATATACAAATAAAACTATATACTAACTTCTTTTTGTTTAATATATATCATTAAAGTCAAATTTATAAACTAATGTTAAGAAATAAATAACCTTAACCCCAAGATTTATACTAGAACTCTAATTGAACCCTAAACCTAACACTAATCCAACCGTAACAATAGGATTTAATTAGGGTCAGGGTTAGGGTTAGAGAAAAAAATTAATTATGGTTAGGGTTAGGATTAGAATTGGGGTTTAGTTAGGGTTAGGGTTAGGATTCAATTACGATTATAGTTAGGGTCAAATTTATAAACTAATATTAAGACATTCACAACTCTAACCCTAACCTAACCTTAATCTTCATCCTAGAATGCTAATTGAACCCTAATTTAACCTTAACAAGGTTCAATTAGATTCAGGGTTAAGGTTCAAATAGGCTTATAGTTGGAATTAAGGTTCAATTAGGGTTAGGGTTAACATTCAATTAACTGTTTATTATTAGTGTCAAGTTCAAGTTACAAATACGGTTCAATTAGGCTTATTTTCGTTAATCTTACAATTAGGGTCTTGTAGACACTCAAAATATTCTAATCGATATCATGCACTTGATTTTGATTAACTAACACTGATTCTTCCACAATCACTTCCACACTAACCAATTAATTGAATAATCTTTATTTAATTAATTGAATTCATTAAATTTCTTCCTTTAATCAAATAATGAACTTTATTAGATTATTTCGTCACCTCCAATCCTAATGTTCTTCTTTTAATTAAATAAATCAATTTAATTAATTAAAATCCTAAAGTTCTAACATCATCTCATTTGATTTTAAATAAACTCAAACATTTAAATCAAATATCATAAATCAACTAGTTTCGCCTAAGTTAATTAATCCTAAATTAATTAACTCCTAACACTAATCCCCCATTCTTCTAGCTTTTAACTCCACCCTAGGGTAACTCAACCTTGGTCAACTAACCAAGTTGCACATGAAAATAAAATTTATTTAATTTACTAATTACCCTATTTTTATTCAAAACGGCATATTTTTTTAATATTCCGTCCACTTAACTTTTCCCTCCCAAAGGACTTTTGTCCTCTTTTTGAGCCACCTTTGCATTGATGACTCTTACATGTCCTTCTCTTTGAACCATTTTGGCATGAAAGGCTCTTAAACTTCCTCTTACACAAGCCACCTCTTGGCATTGATTCCTCTTACACATCCCATCTACCAAGATGTGCTCACACATGTGTGAGTACATCTCCTCCAAGATTGATTGGCATGATGACAAGTGGCACAATGCCATTGGTCCAATTTTTAATCCCACATTCTCCCCATTCTTCACTCTTCAAACCTTCTCCCTTATAAATAAAGGTCTTCTCTATTGAAAGAGGAGACACATTTTCATGCAAGGTTATTATCCACAATATCAACCACAAGTTAGATTACTATAGGCATAGAATTCATCAATAACAGCTAGGTTATTGACAATTTGCATCAAGAATCACACATTTCATCCAAGATCTTATTCAAGGGATTGGGAAAGTGCTTCTTTCCACATCAAAGGAGCGCCAATCCCCCTATGGGATGCTGGTTTGGGCATTAGAATAGTGTTTTTATTATGATTTACTTGGTATTTTGTTTTGTTTTCATTATTCATATGTTCAAAGAATCTTATAGGGAATTCTTGTTTACACTTTTTTATTGACTAATGATTGTTTGTTTGTTCATGTTTGAGTAGGTCTAGGTGAAGCATTCACATTTTGGCGCTAGAAGGAGGGCACAAATCTCCAAATTAACATGTTTTTTCTCCATTTCCATTATTTTTTCTCTTTTCTATCTTTCCAAGACACAATGATGCTGAAAAGACAAACATTGATATAATCGTTTCAACATCACTATATAGCGATGCTGCATGTGTCGAAAAGGTGAAACTATGTTGATGTTGTTGAGACCGAGTTGATCAAATTCCAAAAGGCGATGCTGGAGGAAATATCGACGCAAACACGGTGTCTATTTTTCCATAGAATGATGCTAAATTTAGCAGAGCTACATTGAAATCCTCAAGTAGTGACACAACTATGGAAAATGATGTTGGCTCTAGGTTAGGTGACAAAGAAGAAGAGGAAACAAGGAAAAGGCTTCTTATGACACTATTTCATGATTGTAACAAGTTTTTTTTAACACTTTGGGGACACCTATAACCCAATATTTAGAATCTTGTTATCTTTCAGTTTAGGACTCAACTACATCTCATTTGGGTTTTAAAAAGAACACACAAAAGGTTAAAAAGAACATTAGAAACTCACTAGATTTGATTTTGGGTCTTAAAAATTGAACAAGAAACTTCACATTTAGTTTTTGGTACTTTAAAAAGAACTCATCATTTCCTTTGAGGATTTAAAACAAACTTGTGTTTTCTTTGATTTGTAATTTTTTTTGTAATTAGTGTCATTCGAATGCGTATGCACTTCTCTCGTACTTCATGGTGATCTTGAGAATCAAAATAATTTTAGTGACATTGATTGTCTAGAAAATTACCTACACATTTTAAGTTTGGGTTTTAAAATTGAACAAATCATGCTAGTGTGAGAAAGAGACACTGTGTTTGCTCCCTCCTTACACTTTACGTGAACTGAGTGGTCAAAATACAAGTGTATTCCCTCGCTTTTGTTACCTTTAGAGGGGCTTTCTTAAGACCAATTTGAAGGCTAATCCAATCGGTTTTTCACTCAAGTTGGTATATAAATGGATAAGATTAAATTGTCAAGTCCTCATTGTATGTAGGCCTTAGTCGTACAATGTCTATTAGAATGGGGTACTACTGTAAAAAGTATAAGAGCCCCTAGTAGGATTGATTAAAGCTTTTAGTGGCTTGTTGGATGCTCGAAAGGTGCCATGTCCCCGATTACCCTGACTAAGAACCAATTTGTATAGAAGCCAAAATCCCTAACTATTTGTTGGTGCAAGAACAGTCACTCTAAAGCCGCTTCACATCTATACTATTCAATAGTAGAAATAGAAAAAATCCTTTTGATCTCCAGATTTTAAGGATTTTGAGATTTGGTAGTCTTGAGAAGTGTGTGCTGTGGAGGGGAGCTAGTGTTGCTAAATCTCTAACTGTTCGCTTTGTCTAGTGTTTGGAGAAATCCGAGTGGAGACTCAAAAAATATTGTCTTTTCTATCCTAGGGTTGTGCAATATTTGAGTCAATTAAATGCATTGCTTGAAATATCAAAACTTAGAAACAAACATTCAAAAAGATCATCAAATTTCAAACCCTTTGGAAAGATAAAATACCTTTGAAAGGTCCAAGCATTACTACTTGTCCCTAGAGATTCTATCCTTAGAGGCTTCTAAGTATTTGGGCCTATATCTCAATTTTCTTTCTCTAAAGTCAACATTAGGGAAATATTGCCTTGATTCACTTTATTTCCACATAATGGACCTTGTTGGATGAAAATAAATTGAGACATAGGCATTCAGTTTGAAAAGATAAGCAATAAAGTGTGGATGTGGTAAAAATAATTCATTAATAAAAGACAAAATAAAATTGAACCCCACATATGTGCTTGTTCTCATGATTTCCAAAAGGTTAAGATCCCAAAAAAAAAGTCTTTGTGCAAGAGTTTCAAGTTTAGGTTTCACACTCAAAAGGTTATCAAGAAATACATTAGTAAGTGCAACCAAAAACAACATCTCAAGATAATCAAGAAGTTCACAAGGTTTTATAAACTCATCCCTTTGAAGAATCCAATTATGTATGCTCAATTTGAACCACTTCTTTAGAAGTATAGTATGTTATTCAATACCTAGGTCTTGTAAACAAAAGTCTCTCTAGGTTCAATCTAGGATCAAAATCAACACTTTCATCCATCCCCCAAACATCAATCAAATCCCATCTCACAAACAACTCATAGAATCTTGGAAAAATCGTTCATGCAAGACTTTTTGTAATCCTTCAAATCAAAACCAAAATCATCTTGTTTGACTAAGTGTGTATGGATGAATCCTTCTTCATACACTTACTTAAATTATCATCCTTGTGGAAAATTTTATTCCAAGATAACATCCAACATCTCGGGGTTTATGAGTTCATTATCCAAAATCCAAATCAAACCCAAATCAAATCTAAAATCCAAAATCCAGAAGTCCTAAAGTCTAGTATTTCGCCAAGATTTCTCAAAGAGTTCAATCATTCACACCATCCATCTTTCATTTGACCTTAAAATTTGAAGCACTCAAAGATGGAATCTTTAAAAAGTTAGTGAGCATAAGATGCAGTAGTACTAAGAGTCTAGTTTCCAAATATGTAATTTATTTTAATACCCAGATGATACAAATTGATTTTCAATAGGCGTTTCTAGAAACCACTGTTTAAAAGCCACTTCTTTTTTACTATACCATACACTGTATGTCATCCATATTTTGACCTAAATAATCATATTTTTCTGAATCCTTTTGGGAAAATATTTGTAACTCACTAAAGCACACTTTTGATATTTTTTGTAATTTTTTATTGAATATTATTTTTGTTAATTTTTTATTGTCCATATTGGTTGTTTTGAAAAATCGTCGTGTACATCACACCTAAGATGACCTAAACTTATCATTTTTTGATTTTTTTCAAATTGAAAAGAATTGCCTGAAGTACACTTTCATACAATTTGTTTTTCAAAATATTATTTTAATAAAAAGTTATTAAAATACTAAAAACCATGATAATTCAAGTTTATGGACGAGTATCATTAGAAATTAATTGAAAAATGGAAAAAATTATCCAATTGTAAAAAAATTATCTATTTGGAATATACACTGTCTCATCTATAATGGGATTTAATTTCATCAAAAAATTATGTAAAACAGGTCTTTAGACATATGCCCAAAGTCACTATTTTTTTGTAACACCGAAAAGATGTTCAATTTGTAGGTCAAACCAAGTCCAAAGCCTAGGTTTGGGTCCCCAACCCTTTTCCAAAACAAGTTAATGAAGCAAAAACCCGACTTGAAATTCAAATTTTACAAATTGGGATCTCGTTTTGTTTATAAATGGGATCCCGTTTTGTTTATAAGGAGGATCTTGTAACATACTAAATAGGATCTCGTTTCTTATATTTATTATTTTGTCTATTCGAAAAAGGATTAGGATGTCATTTACTATGGGATCCCATTTACTAAATGGGATCCTAATTTATAGAGTGGGATCTCGTTTAGTAAGTGGGATCCCGAGTTATTTTTTACTATTTTTTTATTTTTACTATTAAACAAGTACATTTTCAGTTCTGCAACTTGTTCTATATGGCTGATAGCAACAATTTCACTATTTTCTATCAACTTTTGTGTTGTAGAGGCTCTTCAACTTGGGATTTTATTTGAATTTTGAAAGGAGGCATCATTGGGATAGTGTTTGAGTGGAATTTTGTTCAATTGCTACTTGGTTGAAGGAGGAAAAAAGAAGGAATACTTCCAAGTTATTGACATTCATTTATACATACTTTAGAATTTTTTAATCAATCGATCAAAATGCTGTAATAAGAGGAAAGATAGGAAGGTATTGACCCCTGAAGAAATTGAAGCAAAGAGAGAGGAGGCAGAAAGACAAAGAGATCAAATAATCAGGTTCAATCAAAAGATAATATTGATGCATCCAATTCCACAACTATTGAAGATAAAAACATTGAGGAGACCATGGATGTAGATGATACAAAATTTTAAGAAGTGAATGTGGAAACTAATACGATTATATAAACTATTCTTGGTATGTCTTCAAATCCCCCTTCCAATGCTATGAAGAATGTTTCAATAGGCACAAATCTAGGTATGTCTTCAAATCCACATTTGAATGATATGAAAACTTTGTTTATAGGAGATTTAAAATATGCTAGATTTAAGGATGTTGACATTGATAATATTTGTATGGTTGAAACTTTTAGAAATTTCGTTGAAAAAAAAAAAAAAATGAAAATCGTTTTGTTGTTGTAAATGAAGATTAAAATAGTATTTTTTTGTCTAAAATGAAAATAAAAAACCTTTTATTGAAAATGAAAATGAAAACCGTTTTGTTGTTTAAAATGAAAAATGAAAACCATTTTGTTGATGAAAATGAAAATCGTTTTGAAATTGAAAATGAAAATTAAAATCCAGGATGTGATGTTGAAAATGAAAATGAAAATCTAGTATGTGATGTTGAAAATGAAGATATTTTTTAAAAAATTGAAAGAGATGTTTTGGATAATCTTCTTGGTAAGATTTCTTGGAGACAAATAAGAACACATGCCAATAGATTATACAAGGAATTTTTTATCCTAAGAAACTATCATTTCAATGTCAACTAATGATGCAATTAATGTGAATGTGGAAAATGAGAAAAGTAATGAAAAATTTAGGCTATGTCTATTGTTTTTGTAAGGAAAGCTTAAGGTGCGGAAAAAAATCTCCCAATGTCAAAACTTAGAGAAGAATGGAGAATTTTTTTTATAATTTCGCAATTACAGTCTATTAAAATGCACATGAAAGGAATAGAAGAACAAAGAAATAAACATATACACAATTGAACACTAGATTTACATGGGAAAACCCTTATGGGAGAAAAACCCACCACACCAAAGAAAAAATATCTTATATTACATAAACTAAATTACATACAAGTTACATACTCTCCTTTAAGATAATCAATCTCACAGTAGCAAAATTTACCTGATCAACCTCGCACATAACAAATTCTGATCACACTTCATTATGTCTCACTATTACAGTGCATATACAACATATAATGAATAACAACCCACTAATTATTCAACCATCCAACCATCGAACTCATAATAGTTAGAGTATGTTGCAATGTATAGAAACAACCATGATCGATTCATTCTTTGTACAGACGGTTCATTTTAGTTTCCTCAATTGAGTAACTGTCAAACTTACCAGTCACTAAATGACCATCTCCAAGTTAGCACCACCCTCCACTGTTTAGCGTACACCGCAAAAGTCAACGAAGTCTGTGCTCATTCACCCATGGTATATGTTGATTCCAAAAATTGGCAAGGTAATAGGCTTTTGTGGGAAACTTAGTTAAAGGGGGGACCTATTGCGCTAAATTGAGTGACCTCTGAAATTTAAAGAAGTTGGCTCTTCTATAACTGGGGTTTTGAATGGGAAAAGGAAGCAGGTATAAAACATAAAAGTATCTAACTAATGCGATGCGCCGAGACTTAGATGTTTAAGCACGATAGACCTATCTTGAAGATCCAATCTAAGGGCCCATTCAAAAATCTACTATGTCCAAAATGAAAGGAGTTTAAGATAAAATCTAAATGATTCACTTTAATGACATAAAATAATAATCATATGTATTTATTGAAAAGAGGAGTCGAAGACATGATCTAAACCAACAAACTTGCATTCAAATTATATAAGTTTTGTAAATGAAACATTTAGTACCACAACGACACAGTAAAACTTTATCAAAATCTTCAAGAAAACAGAAAGGCCGAACAATGGCACAGTTTGCAAGTCTTTACAATAATATAAAAAGTGGTAAAGGCCTGGTTCTTCTACCAATATTTTTTTTTCAAAAAATATGAACCCTTGCTTCAATGGAAGAAGTAGTATTTATAATAAAACCTAGCTCGGTGAGCCAATAACAAAAAAGATCCTCCGATCATGAGCAATGATGCATTTAGAAATGATTTCCCCTTGCCGTTACAACTAAAAATATTCGACCCATGATTGAGGACACCCTAGAGCCAAATGCATCCCCTACGAATGATGGAAGTGGTCCCAAAAGACCAGAGCACTGCCATGTACAATTTTACTCATGGTAATAGTTACAGAAAATGGCAATTGGTGATACGTTGTTGCCTACATAGATTTCCCTTGCAAGTAAGTCTTTAGAAGATCATGTGGCAAGCAATCGGGACCCAATGCTTGTTCCTCCCTTTTTTCTATGAAAAACCTATGATTTGAAGACACATGGGGGTCTCTGAACATATTGCGTTGAAGGTGGGGTCTGCTACGGAATGTGTGTGGACAGGTGCTACGTGGCAAGCAGTTGGGGACCGAAAGGAGAGTAGTGCAAAGGGGCACAAAAGATTGCAAACTGTTGACACGTGGAAGCACGGTGCAAGATTTTGAAAAGATTGAGTCCAAGAAACCATACGAGGAGTGCTTGGTTGACAAGTGGTGGCATTCACAATGAGACTTTGCAAAAGGAGCCCGGTGTTTCTTTTTCTTTTAGAAAAGGGTGCGGAAGGTACTTAGGCAGAATAAAATTACCTGAAGGGAGCATGTGAATTTTGTATTCATATCTCTTGTTGACATATTAGGGGCGTTTCGCCTACAGAATGAAGAACCCAAAAATTTCTAGTTCGTAGACCAGAGACCTATCCATCGAGTGGTGTGATAAGAGCTTAGAGAGGGCGGTCTGAAGAGGAAACCATTCATCCTCGAATGAAGTCGATATGTCACACAAATTCTCTTGCACTTCATGCAGATCAATAACGTCTTTGTAAGACAGCACCGACAATACACCGACCCAAAATTCGAGTTGGAAAAGAGGTTGTGCAATCAAATGAATGACACTCTAAATATCTCTTGCAACAAGGAGCTGACTGAAACTTTGAAAAGAAGACACAACTTGTAGCTTCTCCTTGATCTTCACTGCAATATGCTCTATCGTGGCTACTAAATCATCTTTAAGAAATGGAGATGGTAAGCCCATTTGATTTAGGTGACAGAACCTAGACTGCATGCTGCTCATGAGCTGATCCAATTCGGTGGCACACTCATTAGCATGCAGGATAAATTTGTGGAAGTGGATGAACCGGTTTGATGTTTTAGCAATGGCCTTTCTGTCGTCAATCACTAATCCTACGAAGACTTCATCTGGGACTTGATATAGCTTGTCCAGTAATCTTTTGACCTTCGGGACCCTTTCGGTGATGGACTGTGGGAACTACCCGATCGCTGCATGAACCTCTCCGACTAAGGTTGTTGTCTTCGCCATAAATTAGAGCATTAGTTGTAGAGTTAGGCAGAAAGCCTTCACTCTTTCCCAATGTGAGACATATAACTATTGTGCCATCTGAAGAAGGTCTGTTCGATCGACAGGGGTTAAGGCAGAGTCCTTCAATAAGGCAATCTCCACATCCTTTTGCTCTATATCATGTGCTAGCTCCGTAATATTTTGGTTTTCCATGGTGAGTTTTCCCTATAGAAACTGTGATTCCATAACCATCTAGCTTCAGCCCGCTCCTTGTTGGCTACTCCTTGCTCCAATGAAGAATTTAGTTATATAATTTCATTTTCTAATTGAGCTTAGTGGATATCGAAATCTGCATCCTTCTGTTGTATTTGCAGCTCTAGTTGAGTGCATTGGTGATGAAAGTCTTCATCCTTTTGTTGTACTTCTCTCTCCAAATTTACTAATTGGTCTTGATACTTCTTGTTCTTTTGTTGCAGCTCATCAATCAAGTTAGGAGCGAGGGATTGAAACCTCACTAGTTCTTCTCGGAGCTTTTCTTGTTCCATATCCGCTTGTTGGGATAAGCGCTTGAATTCAACCTCCCTTTCATTTTCCTTGGTGAGAAAGACCTCGACTTTACTCTTTATGCTTTGTATCTCCTCTTCCCTATTCTTTAGCTGTCGATCATTCTTAAGAAAGTCGATTGTCACCACCCGCTGTATCTCCTCCATGAGTTCCACCTTGTCTTGAGGCTGGGCTATGCTTAAATTGACCCTAATGGCGTACATGTTGTAGTCATATGGCTGCATTTCTTCTTTTGGCTTGCTGATAGTTGGGTACATAGTCACAAAATGTAATGACTATTGAGCTTCATTAAAAATTGTCTGTACCTTTGGCTCTGCTAGCTTCTTAGCATTTTTAGCTCTTTGTCTTTAGGCTCTGTTTACTCATGTTTGCCTTGTTTTATCACCTTCTAATAAGAATTCCAAGGGTGACCTAATGAGCTCACCAACAAAAGGTGCACCGGGAGGAAGGGTTAAAAGGAAATGAAAGGGTGTCGAGAGATTTCTTCTTTGGAACACTAACTATCTAAGGAAAAAAAGGAGGGATACTCTAATACTCTAATTGAGGACCAGTAGGAGGACTTGTAGGAAGTGGAGCCATGACCATTTCTATCTTCTGGGAAGAGTAGATCGGCTCTGACATTGTTGAGGCAGGAGATGTATCGATGGAAGTAGTAGGGGCAGAGTGTGTGATGCTTTGGGATGTGAAATGGGCCTAGGTGAATGCTATGAGGTTCTACAGAGGAGTAAGGGAAAAAGGGGGCGCATGAGAGAACTATGCAAAACCATCGACTCCTATTGGATAAGAGGCCGAAATTCTTTGTTCGGTGCATGAAATAAGAGGAATTGTAGACACAACAAGGGAATCTAAAGTTTGTGAAACCAGAGAAGAGGGAGCAAAAGATACCTGTGGGGTGGATGATTGTTGTCCTTCATCTTTTGCCAACTCTTTTCTTGCTTCAAGGTCTCACCAACACTCTCTAGATTATGCCTCAATTCACTATCACTTTGTTGGTGGCAAGTCACCTACTACTATGGTTTTGGATTGTTGCGGAGAGGTTTCCCTGGTCCTCCTTGTGGTCCAGGTGTGAGTCAGTGAAGACCTCGCACATGATATGTTAACCCACACATTAGAGGATACCCTGTTGGGTTTCTTCATGACTTTTCCTTTTGATTGAGCTGAGACATCTTGCATCTTTGTTTCTAGTTCTACTTCCTCGCTTGATTGTGATTCAGCCGACTTTGAACTGGAGTCCTTTTCACCACTCTTTTCAGAATCTAGATGTTTGTTGTTCCATAATTTTTTGAACCTGTCATCCATATCTTTGGCATCATAAGGGGCCTCATTTTGTCAGGTCTCCTGGTGATATATCCAGAAATCATAGATCTTCGCCTCCTTCCAGTTGTAGTTCTTTAACAAATTGTTGCAAAGATTAGTCCCCATTTTTCTTGTCTTATCATACTATGCAGTGGGGAGGTAGAAACCAAGCCAAGGGGGTCGACCAACTTCAGTAGGAATGTATGCTAGGTCAACAATGAAATCATCCACATCCAACATTGGGTTCTAATGCTTCTCCCAGTAAGGTTGGGGGTAGTGTGTCACTCTGACATACTTGTTTTGAAAGTCATCATTGGGGTTATAATTCTTTTTATTGCAAATCCACATCAACCCCAAATGAGCCAGCTTTTCTTCTAGTACATTATTTGCCTTTCTCTTGGCCATGACTACGGTTTTGTAGTGCTTCAGGCATTTGAGAAATCCCTTCCTCTTTGCTTTCCTACTGCAAAAGGTGACATTAATAATAAATACTTGGCATAATAATTCAAGTTCCAGTATTCGATCCATAAGACATTTAGGAAGCCGAAGGTGCTCACTAGTGAAGCCACACAATCAGACGAATGTTGAACCGTAAGATAGTGTTGTCTCCTCTTAAATCCTGGAAAATTGTATATAAGAAATAATCTGAAAATGTGTAATAGTCAAATGTCACAAAGAGAAGGGGAGTCCATGTGGAAACATGCTTCCTCTTCTGATTTTTGTCAAAAATCAAGAGCCCTAAACACTTCTGGAATAAATCTAGATTTTGATGCAAGAACATGTGTGCGAGAAAGCACGGGAACCTGAACCTCTATTTAAGTGGGTACTCTACTATCTGGGTGAGCATCTCTTGCATGAGGAATTCAACAAAATCATAAAAAAAAAAATAATGTTGCCTTCGTAACTGGAAACCTAAATTGAGTTGAAATTTTTGGACCTCTTTGTTAGTGTTTAGGCCGCAAGCAAATGCCATCATAGTGAAATAATCCTTCATATCATCCTTGAAGCCCTTATGTGTCGTTGGGATCTACATTGGCTTATTAGGAGATTCTTTGAGTTTTTGAGTCTTTGTGTTGTACAAATTCACTACAAGGTCTCTGGTTCTCCAGTAGTTTTCCCCTTTTGCTGGAGTGAAATTCTCCATTTTAGGCACTTTGGAGTGAAACTTTGGGAGACAGAGCATATTCCAGATAGCCTCCTTACATATAAATACACTCACCTCCCGATCCTCAATGGTTTTGGTATCTGGGTTGAAATGTTTGATGGCCTCGTCAACCAATTCAGGGCAATAGTGCACGAGTGGGACCATATATTGTGGAAGCCCACTGTACCAACATTTATGTGCCAAGGAGTTTGGGTCGCTACTCTTTCTCATCCTCTCAAAGGTTGTTTCCCTCAGTAATTTGGGATTTTTTGCAAGAATGGGGTCATAAATATTTTCCCATTCCTTTTTGATTTGTTTCTTATCTTTGTGAGGCTTCTTCTTTTCTACAACTCGCGTGTTTACCCAGGTCAACTTTTCTAGAATTCTGGGTGAGGCATAAGAGATATCCTTGAAGACTTCAATGGCTAGTGCCACATGCATGATATTAAATAAACTCTGAGTCTCTTCTTTCTACATCTCAGCCTGAGAACTTTGAGCAGTTGCCATAACTTGCAATTTTTTCCCAGAAAGCACATTGAAGTGGTATAAATGGAACCTAAAACACAACACAAGGTTTATGGTTCCAAAACCAGACAACCTTTTACTTCAAGTTTAATTTACATGAGGGTAGTGAATTCTTCGTGATTACTCCTATGTTCAGCCTCCTTTGCTATGAAGTTGCACCACACCTGGCTCTTTAACAATTATGTTTTTCTAAGTCTTTTTGCTGCTCTTGAAGTTTTATACTCTGTATGATTTTTGCATGCGATACTTAGCTTTTCTGCCTTCAACTGGTAGACAACAATTTCCTTTCTTCATTTAATTTGACATGTACAACCAGCTCCTCACTCCACGTGAAATGAACTACTTACCATTTTTGACAAGACAAGAATTCATAATAGTGTTAGAGATAACATCCCTTCAACATGATTTCTATGGGAAATTGAGGTGTCGGATCCCTGCTTTTCACCTTCTCACTTGTCCTTTCCATTAATATCCTTAAAAGCACAATTAGGTTTATGCCATAGTGAGTAATTTAGAAAGAGTCATGCTCAACTTTGGAGCTTGAAAAGGCCTACATGCTGACACCTAAGCATCTGTCTGTAGGATCCATCACCTAAGCTCACCACCAATTTGCATTAATTGGTTACCGATCCTTGATCTTGCATGTAGCAATTCGTACCTACGGATGCAATCGGGTTGGAAAATTGAGTTGGACTTTTGGGTGGGATTCTTGAGCTAAACTCGATTACCACCATGCTTGGGATGCAGACTACCTTAGATGTTTCTATAAAAGGGGCTTGTCATAGCAACAAAACTATACTTAGTGATTAGCAAGAGCATTAAGCATTTTAGATAGCATAATTGCTTAGGCCGCTGAGTAGGCTTTCATTTTGCATAGTGCTAAACTTAGGTGTTTTGAGTAGAGGCTGACATAATGAACACTCCAATTAGGATAGTGTGCAACAAGTCTCAGATGACTTTCCTAGGAGAGATATCCAATAGGTGTCGGAAATGTATGACCAAAAACAAACACTCACTGCACATTATAGCCATGAAATGGGTTTTGGACAGAGATTATATTGAGTATGAAGATAAATATTGGGTGAATACTAATATATGCTCCCACTTCATTGCCTCGTTGCTTGACATTCAGGCTCTGAAACCCATGATACTTTGCTTGACGCTTCAGATTTTCCCAAAGAGGTATCTCAGAGGTCTTGGTGAAGTTGTATCTAATGTAGTGTATGGTTTGGGCCTTTTGATAACAAGCGACCTGCAGAGGCATATTGAAGTGGATGCGGTGGTACCATGGGTACCATTTCTGAGGGGGTTCTAGCTCCATTCGCTTGTTGAACACCGTGAGAGGGCCACCCATGCATGCCACTTCCTATTGTGCTACAACAACATAGTTCTATTCTATGATGTGGACTAGAACACTGACTTCAAGAACCTTGTGTTCCCTCCATTGCTTGTTTTGAGTATTGGCGTTGCTATACTAGATCCCATTTCTATTGATGATAAACTTCTTGTTGCCCCTGACAATGTTCTAGTTGACGAAGAAAATGCTCACATGGATGGCGACAATGTCCATGCTCTAGCTGCTTTAAGATAAAAACATCCTTTTCTCTTTTGTATATATATACCTGAAAGAGGGCTTTCATATACATCTATATAAGGAAGCCTTATATAATGTCATGTTTTGAGTGTATGGTCCCAGAGCCATTTTTACAATGTTTCTATCAAAGTATATATATAACAAATATACTTGCTATCTTCAAACCATTGTCTTCCTTCTTTTTCTCTCCACAACTTTTATGGAATTCTCCATATTCTAACTTTGATTTCTGCAATATGAGTGATAATGTCCTTCTTGCTTTCTGTAAAAATGGGTCTTATGGATTTTCCTACTTTTGTTAGTGTAAAATGTTGAAAAAGAACCGGTTGAAAAAACAAGAAAGGGAAAATAATTACATTAATCACATATTTACACTTGTATGAAGTATCTAAAGCTTAATTGAACAATTTTAGGTGAATTCCATTAACCGGATTTCCCAGTGCTTCTTGTTCCATGTTTTCTAGTTCAAATGCATTATTCTATTTGCACTGAATTATCTTGAAAGGGCCTTCCCATAGTTTGTCGAATTTCTCATCTTGGTCGGGCTTTGCGGCTCTTTCATTGAATTTTAGTACCAGGTCTTTGCATTTCAAACCCTGGTCTGAAGCTTTCTTGTCAAACCATATTTTAACCACCTGTTGGCAGTTAATCATCGCTATTAGGACTTTTCCCCTTTTCTCTTGTACCTCCAACAATTCGGCCAACTGAAATTCCATAGCTTCGTTTTCTTCAATCTCTAGAGACTTGAGTAATTGAAGTGTAGGTATCTCTATAGATATTGGTAATAGTGCCTCCTTCCCACATACTATCTCATACGATGAATTCTTTAGGGCTTTCTTATGAGTTGTGTGGTCTACCCCTAATGTTGTTTTGTGATTTTTATGCCATTCCCTCTTATAATCTGAACTGATCCTTTTGATTATTCAGACTAGATTCTTGTTAGTTGACTCAACCAAGTCGTTTCCTTGTGGTTAGTAGTTTGAGGATGTTTTAAAAAATATGCCATGTTTTAATGTGAACTAACTTACCTTGGAGCCTAGGAAATCTTTGGCATTGTCCGAGATGATAGTCTTTGGCATGTCGAATCTTGTTGTCAACCCTTTGAGAAAATATACAATTTTTGCTTTTGTCACATTCTTCAAGGGTAGGGCTTCGATCCATCTTGTGAAGTAGTTAGTGGTTGTTAGGATCCATTTGTTACTTGTGTTGGAGGCAAGGTTGATCATCTCGATGAAATCTAGTCCCAATTGTATGAACTGTTCATCCACTACTATGGGATTGAGGGGCATGGAAAAATTCTTTCTCCTCCCTATGTAGAATTGGCATTCTTTGCAAGCCTTTATCATTTCGTAGAATTTATTGAACAATGTAGGCCAGAAGTACCCAATGCATAAAATTTTGATGGCGGTGGTCTTCACAAAGAATTTTTGCCTTTCGAGCTATTGTGAAAGGAGTTGAGAATTTTCTTTGCTTGCTCCATGGTGACACATCACAACATGATGCCATTGAAATTTATTTTGAAAAATATTCCTTCAATAAGTGAGTACCTGCTATTTTGCAGCCGATAGAATGTCCTTCTTTCAGACAAAAGTCTCGATGGATACTTGTCAGTATGCATATATCTTACCCTATCCATTAGCCAACAACCTTCAAGTTCAAACTCGTTTGTTAAGACTCTCTCCACTTGTTCTTCCCCAATTTCCATCTTTTCATTGTGTACCAAATACTCGCACATGCCTCTTTCTTTGACATTCTTCATAGGTTTGACTCCAATGTCATATTCTAGGATCTTGGTGATCTAGTTGGCTCTTTTGTTGGCAATTTCTCCTTCCATGATGTACTCCCGCACACTGGAATGTGTGACGTAAACAATTAATTTAGTGCAAGCTATAAGGTGTCAAAACTTTTTAGTCCCTTCACGATTGTGAAAGCTTGTCTTTCAATGAAGTTATAGTTCATCTAGTATTCCTTCAAAGTTCAGGAATCGAATGTTATAGGGTGTTGTCCATTTCCTTCTGTAGACACCTAAATTTGACCACTTTCATATGGTCATAATCCCATCATTTATTCATCTAATCCATCTATATTAATTAAATGACTGATTTAATTAATATTGTCCCTTTTCCCTAATGTTCCTAAGGTATTTAATTTAATCAATTAAATATTTTATACATAAGCCCACTTCATCTCTAAATCAAATAAATGCAATAAATTTATTTAATTTAGTCATTATCATTTTCATTTTTATTTCATTATTTCTCTCTCCTTGTCACATCCTCCATAACCTTCTTCACTAAACTGGATTAATTTAATTAATCCTCCATTAAGATGTGCATATCTTTAATTAGGATTAATGTCATATCCTCCATAAATTGCCACTTGCCTCTAATCATCATTAATTAATCTAATCACCAATTTGCATAATCCTAATCCTAATCACTTACCCCTTTTAACATTTCCTTAAGTCAACCTTCTTGGTACTTACTTTTTTTGGGTTGACCTCTTCCCCATGTAAATTAAAAATTCACACTTATTCCCCCCATGCATTTGTCGTCCCCGTGACATCTCATATGTCACATCATACCCAAAGGACAAAGACCTCTTTTAGAAAAATCTTATTTTACCCTTTGGTCTCTTCCAAAAAGTGAATTAAAAATTCACTTTTATTCGTCCAAGGCCATCTCCAATCCCCATGTTGATAGATGACTTTCTAAAAGTCATCACTTGTCACTTTTAGCCCCACTTGGGGACATGGAATTAATTTTTGTGGAGATTCTCTCTCATCGCAAGTACCTTGGGACCACATGGCCTCTTCCATATCATTTGTACCCCTTTCCATCTCACCTTGTCCTTTGGAAAACTCACCCGCCACATGTCCAAATGTGAGGGCTTGTGAGTCCTCAACTCACCATAGCCCTCCATCTTGGCCATGGTGGTTCAATCTTGACCGTTGAATCCTCTAGAGAATTCAACTTCTCCTATAAATAACCCCTCTTTTCCTTCATTAAAGGATCTTGCATCTTCTAGTTAGAAAGTGATTGCCTTCTTAGCCAACTTATGATCTTAAGCCATTTGAGCCTCCATAAGCTTTTATCACATCATTTTCCATTCAATCTTCATCCATCTATGCCATTTAGATCTTCATTTGTATTTCAGTCATTTTGCACCACTTTTCCATCAAGGAGCACATATTATCAATCATCAAAGGGCCAACCAAGAATCAACACGAAGAAAGGTTCAGAAGGTTCGCTTGTCAAAGACATAAAATAAACTACTGACATATGTTTTGCAGGTGGAAAATGGTGTCCAATTAGTCTTGTCTTTCCATTTTTTTTTAAATAGGAATATAGGACTAATTAAAAGGTCAATGAATTTGCTTGTCATGTTTGAAGTGGGCTATTGATGTATCCAATCCCCTTGCACTATTTGGCGATCCTGGGTGAAGATAAATCATAGCTCACTTAGTCCATTTTTGTATCCCTTTTTCGTTTTGTTAGCGGGACCTGCTTGGGGATTTCATCACCCCGAAAGATGATTCCAACCACGCATATCAGTAGGGTATATAAAATGTAGCTCAATCTAGTCATATCATAATTGGTAGAGCGTTGAAGCTAGGGTGACACGTACATAGACATGAAGAGTTGGTTCAAGCTCCCAGTCTCTGGTTGGCTACTCCCGATTCACGCTTGTGATGGAATGGTGTTCACAGTTTGGGCCCCACGTATCGTGCGTATATCGGGGACACCAATAGAAAATTTGTTAAGCCTAGATAGAAGACCGTGTTGGCCATATCTTAACACTAAAATTAGGCTTGTGTTGCTTGAAGTGTCTTCTTGTGAGAACCAATACTTGTCACTCAGGTTTATGGTCTTTTTACTTGCTATTTCCATCATTTGCCATCACTATTTTTTACTAGGTTAGGTTTAAATTAGTTTACAGAGGTGGCCTTGCCCTCTAGAGGTGACCCTAACCTTTGTTTGGGTGGCCTTGACCTAAAGGGGCAGCTCTGTCTCCCTATTTCAACAACTATTTAGCCCATTCAAGTCAAAATTTGGCTAAGTCTTTTTTGTTTGGGCGGCCCTAACCACTGTTTGGGCGACCCTGACCTCTGTTTGGGTGGCCTTGACCTGAAGGGGTGGCCCTAATCTCTGAAACAATCATTTTAACCTTCGTTTGTTAGCCGTTACCCTGTCATGAGAACCTATTTACTAGTTCCGATTGTTGGGGTACTCGACTGCCCATCCCGGCCATTTGCTCGTTTCGACCATCGTTCCTCCTTTTCAACAAGTTGTTCACCAGTTCCAGAAAGTTGTTTGCCTGTTTCGAGTGGTTGTTCTCCATTCCGAGCATCCATCAACATTTTCTGAAATTCATCATTTCATCGACCAGACCGCATAGGTGCTTCATAGAATATCATTGGAGTCTATATATATCATCAAATCATCCATCCCAATCATCTAGACTTCGTTTCGAGGGTTTTGATTTCTATGTAGAAACTTTCGGAGGCCATAAATTTTGACTTAGATGTGGGTTTTGGCTGAAATCTTATGGGTGGTTGCATAATGATGTGGCATGTGGATTCCCAATGACCCTATTTAGCACATTTTTGAGACCTCAAAGTTTCATCTTGACCCTCAAAATCGCAATTCAATATTTTTTTCCAATTTTTGAAAAATCATTTTCGTTAATAACTCAGAATGCATGTCTCAGATTTGGGATGTTAGTTCTCAATTCATCCTATCTTAGTATTGGGTATTTTTGGAAAAAATTGGACTCTCAAGGGTATGCTTATGACGTTTCCTAAAATGGAAAAATCTGACAATTTTTGAAAACTATTAAATCTGGCAAAAATCTAATTGTCAACACCTTACGTCCTCTAGTTAAAGCCCTTGAATTTTGTTTCAAATCAATCCTATCATATCCTCTGATCCAATCCCAATCTAAGTTTTAATCCCCCCATCCTAATTTGAGCTTTAATCTAATCCTAATTTAAGCTTTAACACGATCCTGCTTCGAGAAGTTGTTCACCCATTTCGGGAACTTGTTTTCCCATTCCGAGCATTGTTCCACAGCCTCCTACATTCGTTTAGTTGTACTGAGTGGTCTTTTTCCTGTTATGCAAATCCAACTACCCGTTTTGGATGTCAACTTTATTTGGAACCCCGTTTGGGTCTATTTAGCCATTTTTGGACCTATTCCTCATCATCCTTCGTTTAGGCGGCCTTGCCCTCCAAAAGGGCAGTTGTGACCTCTATTTGGGCGGCCTTGACATCAAGGGGCGGCCATGCCCTCTGAAACAACCTTTGTTGGGACCCCGTTTGACTGTTTCTGGACCTGTTCCTCATCATTCTTGGTTTGGGTGGCCTTGCCCCCCAAAGGGGTAGCCTTGACCTATGTTTGGATGGCCTTAACCTCAGGGAGTGGCCCTGCCCTCCGAAACAGCCTTTTTAGGACACCGTTTGGCTATTTTTGGACCTATTCCTCATCATTCTTAGTTTGGGCGGCCTTGCCTTCCAAAGGGGCGACCTTGCCCTATAAAGGGGCAGCCCTGACCTCTATTTGGGTGGCCTTGGCCCCCAAAACAACCCTTTTCGAGACCTCATTCAATTATTTTTGGACCTGTTCCTCATCATTCTCTATTTGGGCGGCCTTTCCCTTCAAAGGGTGGGCTTTTCGAGACTTTTTTTGGCCATTTTTGGACCTATTCCTCATCATTATTAGTTTGGGTGGCCTTGATATCCAAAAGTGTAGCCTCACCCTACAAAAGAGCGGCCTTGACCTCCAAAACACCTCTTTCGGGACCCCGTTTAGATGTTTTTGGACTTGTTCCTCATCATTCTCTATTTGGGCAACCTTTGGCTTCCAAAGGAGTGACCTTTCCCTCCAAAGGGCTGACTCTGACCTAAGCTTGGGTTTCCTTGAACTAAAGGGGCGGCCCTGCCCTCTGAAACAACCTTTTTCGGGATGCCATTCAATTTCTTTTGGACCTGTTCCTCATCATTCTCTTTTTGAGCAGCCTTGCCCTCCAAAGGGTTGGCCTTGCCTTATGAAGGGGTGGCCCTAACCTCAGTTTGGCTGGCATTTACTTCAAGGGGCAACCCTACCCTCTGAAACAGCCTTTTTGGGACCCCATTTGGCCATTTTTGGACATGTTCTTCATCATTTTTAGTTTAGGCAGCCTTTCCATCCAAAGGGGCAGCCCTGATCTCTATTTCGGCGGCCTTGACCCCAAGGAGTGGCCCTGCCCTATAAAACAACCTTTTTTCAAGACCCCATTCAGCTATTTTGGACCTATTCCTGATCATTTTTGGTTTGGGTGACCTTTCCCTCCAAAGGAGCAGCCTTTCCCTCCAAAGGGGTTGCTCTGACCTAAGCTTGGGTAGCCTTGACCTAAAGGGGTAGCCCTGCCCTCCGAAATAGCCTTTCTTGGGACCTCGTTTAGCTATTTTTGGACTTGTTCCTCATCATTCTCTATTTGGTTAGCCTTTCTCTTTCAAGGGGCGGCCCTGACCTCTATTTGGGCAGCCTTAAACTCAAGGGGCGGCCCTGCCATCTGAAACAACCTTTTCAGGACCTCGTTTGGCCATTTTTGAACCTATTCCTCATCATTCTTAGTTTGCGTATCCTTACCATCCAAAGTGGTAGCCTTTCCCTACAAAGGGGTGTCCCTGACCTCTATTTGGGCAACTTTGATCTCAAGGGGCAACCCTACCTTTTGAAACAACTTTTTTTTGGGATCCCATTCAACTATTTTTGGACCTGTTCCTAATCATTTTTTGTTTGGTCAGCCTTTCCCTTCAAAGGGGTGGAATTACCCTCAATCAAGGGGTCTCTAACCTAAGCTTGGGTGGCCTTGACCTAAAGGGGTGGCCCTGCGCTCCGAAATCGCCTTCTTTGGACCCCATTCAACTGTTTTTGGACTCGTTCCTCATCATTCTCTATTTGGTAAGCCTTTCCCTCCAAAGTGGTGGCCTAAGGGGCTTCCCTAACCTCTGTTTGGGTAGCCTTGACCTCAAGGGGTAGCCCTACCCTCTGAAATAACATTTTTGGGACCCTGTTTGGCCATTTTTGGACCTATTCCTCATCATTCTTAGTTTGGGAAGCCTTTTCCTACCAAGGGGGATCCTTGGCCTCTATTTAGGTGGCCTTGACCTTAAGGGTTCAGGCCTGCCCTCCGAAACAGGCTTTTTCAAGACTTTGTTAAGCTATTTTGAACCTATTCCTCATCATTTTTGGTTTGGGCGGCCTTTCCCTTCAAAGGGGCGGCCCTAAACTAAGCTTGGGTGGCCTCGACCTAAAGGGGCAACCCTGTCCTCCAAAATGACCCTTTATGAGACCTTGTTCGGGCGTTTTTGGACATGTTCCTCATCATTCTTGGTTCGGGTGGCCTTGCCCTTCCAAGGGGTGGCTCTCACCCTATTTTGGGTGGCCTTGACCTAAAGGGGTGGCCTTTCCCTCTGAAACAACCTTTTTTGACTTCCGTTTGTTACACTTTCCTTGTTCTGGGAAGCTGTTCACGCATTCTGGCAACTTGTTTTCTCATTTTGTGTGTTATTCCCTTGTTCGGAGTACCTATTTACCCAAGCCAACCATCCGTTCATCTATTCCAAGTATCCATTTGCTTGTTCTGAGCAATCATTCCCCCTTTTCGACCAACTATCCACCCGTTCGGGGAAGCTGTTCATCTATTTCGACAACCTATTTCCCCAATCTGAGTGTTGTTCCCTTGTCTGGAGTACCATATTACACAAGCCAACCATCTGTTCATCTATTCCAAGTATCCATTTGCTCGTTCCGAGCAATCGTTCCCCCTTTTCAACTAGCTGTCCACCCGTTCTGAGAAGACATTCATCCGTTTCGACAACCTGTTTCCCCATTCTGAGTGTTGTTCCCATGTTCGAAATACCTGTTTACCCAAGCCAACCATCTATCCGTCTATTTTGAGTATCCATTTTCTCATTTCGAGCAACTAGCTCTCCAGCCATTCTGGGAAGTCATTCATCCATTTCAAGCAACTAGCTCTCCACCCATTCTGGGAAGTTGTTCATCTGTTTCGGCAACCTGTTTCCCCATTTTGAGTGTTGTTCCCTTGTCTGAAGTACCCGTTTACTCATCCCAACCATCTGTCTATCTATTCCTAGTATCCATTTGCTTGTTCTAAGAAATCGTTCCCTCTTTTCAACTAGCTATTCACCCATTCCGGGAAGCCATTCACCCATTTTGACAACATATTTTCCCGTTCCGAGTGTTGTTCTCCTACTTTAGGCATCCATTCACCCATTTGGAGTATCTATCTACCTGTTTCGAGTGTCGAACGTTCTGAACATCTACTTTTGTCACATCCCATCATCTAAATCTGACCTTCAATCCAATATCCCAACTTGAGCTTTAGTCTACCTACATCTTCTTCCAATCTCTCCTATTTATCATTACATCATCTATTCCCCTCCATCCTCTCAATTCATATCGATTTTGTAGCCATCATGAATCCTTATCACCCTCTCATATGACCAATAATAGTAGTCAAGGGGAATCCTAACTATGATGATAACGGAAGTCTAGTTGATCACGAAGAGTGTTATATTGATCCCCTTGACACTATCATTGCTATCAAGCTCTCTCCAATCACCTCCCAAAATCAAATTACTTCTTTGAACTATCCCTCCATGCCTTCATCTGCATCTAATAACAACCCATATTCTACCCTTGACAAGGGATATCCAACATCCTCACCATTGACATATTCATCATTTCCTCCCTCTCTACCTCTATCCTATCCAACATCCACATCCTCTTCTAGTAATCCATCATCACCATACTCCTATCCTTATCATTACCTTAACCTTAATCCCACATCCCAATCTTCTCATCCTAATCCAACACTTACCCATTCCTATCCACCATCCCAACATTCTTCTTATCCTAATCCATTACCCATATCCTCCTATGCCAATCCACCATCCATGTCCTCCTATGGTACTTCCCCACCTCAATCTTCCTGTTCTAATCCAACATCCACACCTTCCTATCATAATCCCCCACCCCAATATCCCTACCTTAATCTAGCCTCCACATATTGCTATCCTAATCCATCATCCACATCTTCCTACTATCACCCACCATCTCAATCTCCCCAACCTAATCCAACATTTGCATCTCCCTATCTTAATTCATCATCTGCATCCTCTTGCATCACTCCCCCTTTCACTACATTATATCTTAATCCTCCCACCACTCCTAGTCCTCCCTCTAGTCCCATTCACTCGTCTAATAAAAATCCTCAATCTCCTTCTAGTCCTAATCCACCCATCCACTCATCTAATTATAATCCTCCATCTCCTCCTAGTCCGTCATCCAATCCCATCCACTCATCTAATAATAATCCTCCATCTAATCCTCCATCTCCTCCTATTCCTCCATCCAATCCCCTCCCCATGTCTAATCCTAATCCACCAATCGCTAATCCTAGTCCTCCATCCATTCCCATCACCCTACCTAATCAACCATTCCTTCCAAATATCACCAAAGGATTCATGCTAGAAGAGACACCATGCCCTCCCACTCTATCATGTACCATCACTAGTGGTGAGGCCCTCCTCCATCCTACACCTATCCCTCCCATCACCATTCCTGACACCATCCAAACGGTTGAGCCGGTCAAACCCATCGAATCCATTGAATCCCTATTTTCTACTGCTAGATCCACCCAATCCCTTGGAAACATCCAATCCCCTCCTCCCAGTCCTAATATTCACAATTTTTAATCCCATGACCTTCATGAATCCTCCATCCTCCAATCTCCCTCAATTAAAGGTTCCCTCCACCATTCTTCAATCATCATACATCTCACACAAGATGAGTCATGCCAAGAGCTTGATCCAAAGCATTCAAGCATATCCCCTCCTCCAAATCAAGATCCTACCATCCCATCCACTACATCGCAAGATCATAATCCCCCATCCATCCCATCTCATGGTTCCTATCCTCAACCAAGTTATGATCCTATCCTCCCATCCACCCCATCTCAAGCTAACACTACCTCATCCACTCCATCCCATGATCCCCTTTGCATTCAAGATCCAATCACTTCATCTCATGAGCCCTTATCATCCATTGCCAAAAACCCAGATCCTATCATACTCCCTAATTCCTCTCTTGATCCCTTATCACCTCCTCCTCCCAATCAGGATGTTGCTCTCCCCTCATCTCCATCACATGATCCTCCATCACTGGTTGCCACCCCAACACCACTTTTTTATTACCTTGGTAACATCATATGCACCTATGGTGGTCTTCTTGTGGAAGAGAAACAAAGTATAAGCACCACCTTTCCTCCACCTCCAAACGGACTCGCATCATGCCTCTAGAAAAATAAATATCCTACCTTAGAACAAATGCTCATGAGCATGAACTATCAAGGAAAAGGTTTAGGCCTTCATGCGCAAGGTATTTTAGAGCCCATCCAAGTCAAAGAACATCCAGGTACACAAGGTGTTGGATATATCTCCTAAAAATCACAATCCAAAAATGTTGGTACAACCTCCATCCATCCTAAGAAAACCTCTTCCAAAGGAATGAAAATCACTTCCCATCGCTCTACCAAATCCTTTGTCGCTATCCCCCCTCCTCCATCATATTACTTCAAAACAACTGTCCATCTTCCTGCTTCATCCTCTAAGTCCATTTTGGGTCCTTATGTCCCTCCATCCACCATCGCTCATCCTCCCTCTACTGCATCTCTTTTGGGCCCTTACATCCCAAATTCACCTCCTCCATCTAATCCTAGACATTCTTTCATCCATCCACCACCTATCCCTTCACATAAAAATCCAAAATTCATAATTCCTAATCAGGATCAACAAAGGCACCCTTCCATGGATGTTATCTCGCATCCTCCGTCCACACGTCCTCGTCAAAATCCTACCTATATCCTTCCATCAACATATTCTCCACATCATCCATTGCCTCCTACCCATCCCATTGCTACTACAAGCACTTTGGATGCCAAAGTAAAAATGCACAAATCCAAACATCCACATGAAGCTACAGCTCCTCATGTCCCCTCCAAAAGACATGTTGACAAAAAGAAAAATCGAATCCAAAATCCAAATCAATCCAAATGGCCACCAAGGTCCACCAAAGAAAAAAGAGACAATGCCTTAAAATTAAAAAATCACCAATGCCATCCAAAGTTGCTAATCTCGATGCTAACCATTTGCATCCTCTATCTCCTAAATCTATTTTGGGTCCTTATGTCCCGAAATTCACTATCCCAATGCCTCCATTATCACCACATTCTCTTCTTATCATTTCACATTCACCACATGTTCCAATGTTGGTCCTAAACACCTTCCCCTATCACACATCCACTCCATCATCCCATCCATATACCTTCCAGTATCCCATCCATTATCCCCCGTATCTCCCCCATCAAATCCCTTTAATCCATCCTCTTGCATAATCCATCCATTCTAATAAGGTTGTACCAACATCCGAATAGTCACTTCAAACATGGGTTCTTATTACCTCATCTGGAACTTGATGCTTGAGTCCTTCATCTATCCAATTTATCATATTTCTTCCAAATCCATATCCTCATCCATCTTCACCTATATGCTAGTCCAAAAAGTCAAAAAACTTAAAAAATCAAAAAAGAGGAAAACCAAAAGAAAAGAAAATAGTAAAGAGAAAATAATTCATCCAATGATGAAAACTTGGCAAAAAAGCGCCTTGGATAAGTACCATGATGAAAACCTAGCAAACAGGCTTCATGCGTAAATCCGCCGTCCGATCTCCTTCCACCTATGAATTCCTTTCCTCCATCTCCTACATCTTTCCTATCTTCCACATCTTACCCATCATCTCCCATTCATATCCCAGTCCCTCCATCTTCCTTCTAATCTTGATAAAGACAGGGCACATATATATACATGCTTTGGACATCTCTTGGCCTATTTTTTCCCTCATCCACTATCATCCTCCCCATCTACTTTTCTAATCCATGCACATTATCTATGTCCATCTAACTTCCTCATCCATCCCATCCTACCACCATCCATCTCCCCTCCTTATCTACATTTCCTACCCATATCCATCTCACTCCTTTTTCCACCCATCCTGCTATCCCTCTTACCTCATCATGCATGACACATCTAGAGTGGGGGCATCTCCTTATTTGCGATAGATTCCTTGGAGATATCATCCATCCATCCATCCATCCATCTAGTACTCCCTTCCCTCTACCAAATCCTTATCTTCCATCCTCTCGTCCACTAGTCATTTTTCATTCTTTCATCCTTATCTACCCATTCATCTATCTAAACATCCAGTCCATATCCCTAGCCTTATCTTCCTATCCATCATTCCAAATCCTTATCCCTCTATCCATCCATCCTAACATATTTCTATTTCCCCATCTTTATCAATCCATCCATTTATCTCTATTTTCCTTCCATCTCATTATATCTTGTCATTGGTATCTAGCTATAGGCTACCCCCATGCAATCCCATGCCATCCATCATTCGTTTCATCCTCCCAATTCATCTTCTAATGATCTGGATAACTATCCCCTCCCTAAGCTTCACATAACCCACATCCAACATATCAACCATCCCATCCACACGGCCTATCTTGGCTCATCATATCGGCTCCATCCCTATCCATTGTCTTTCATTGGTATTTTTCTAACTATATTGCCCCTATGCTTTCATATAGGCAAGGTCGATCATTTGATCTGCCCCTGGGGCTCTATCTTTTCTATGTCTTGTCATATTTCATCATCTATCTTTGGCATTGTGTCAAACTAAGTTGCCCCTATTCTTTCATGTAGGCAAGGTCACTCATTTGCTCTGCCCCCAGGTCATTTTTCCATCTAGTCTTTGTCATCCATAGTGGTCTTCATTGTCCTCTCTCCACTTTTATCTATGGTATTTTATCGAACTACGAGGGATCTACGCTTTCACGTAGGCAAGGTTGATCTTTGATCAACCCTTGAGCCCCTAGGTCTTTAGGGTTTTTGTTGTTTTATTGCCTTGGTATCTCGTCATCTTGTTCCTAGCTAGTGCTTACAAACAAAGGTCATTAGTATCATAAGGTTCAATTGATTTCAGATATCCCACATCATGTCGATCAACCAATCTATCCTCCATCTTTAGTCTCAATAGGATGTATCCTTCCTAACAGACCCCATCAACCCCATCCATCATCTTGATCCTATGGCAAAGGACATTTGAGATTTATTGTGATCTTTTGATACTTTTGACATTTTTTTTATCATTTGAGCTCACTATCATCACTTTTCAAGGTAGCCATGATTTATCATATTATGGTGTGTTTTGATTGGTTAACATAGGGGCATATCTTGATCTTAGTCTTTTGTTGTCTTCTTGGTTGTCCCACGTAGTACCCACCAAAACCCCTGAGGTCTTGTGTTATGCTAGGACATCCTTTTGTGCTTGTGGTTATCCCAATACCTGGCCCGACCAAATTCATCATGACTTTTGGGTGTTGGGATAACCTTCTTGTTTGTTTTGTTTGTGTATGCATTAGACACTAATTTTCTTTTTTTCCACATACCATGGTACCTGGTGTATTTTTCTATAGCAAAAATCAATGCTCCAAAAATGGTAACTTGCTCTCCCATTGCATTGCATCTTTACCTCCATCCTCTTCATTCATTTTAACCATCTCCCATCCCCATCCAATCCTAATCCATTCCATCTAGCACAAATCATCTAATCACCTCTTTGGTCTTGTTCCTAGCCTTGCTACAAGCCTTGACCCAATCATCATCATCATCATCAGCAACGGGATGTATCCTTCCCTATCTGTGTGTTGTTCTAGGATGTATCCTTCCCTCATCAACAACACTCTTATCAGGATGTATCTTTCCCTATCCTTTTGTTTTTCGAGGATGTATCGTTCCCTCATCAACAACACTCCATCCATCCTCAGTCCATCCTGGCTTGTAGATTGACTGGGGCAACATCGTATTTTTCCTACAATCCATTTGTGCTTGCCTTTATCTCTTCATATCATCATCCTCCCTCATCCATCATTTTGCATCATCTTCTACATCTACCTTTGCATTATCTCATCCATTTTGAGAGAACATCCGTGTAATCTTAACCTTGCATGTCCTCTCAAGGGGGCATCCTCAATCCCTAATATTCATCTTCACTCCCATCATCTTTCCTCCCAGTCACTCCTCGAATGACTAGGGCATCTTCATTAATCTAACCATCTTCTTCTAAGTGCTATATTTTAATATTCTTTGAAATGATGCTACTTCGTAACACCATCTCAAAGAGGGGCAAAATGTAGACACCTAAATTTGACCACTTTTAGATGGTCATAATCCCATCATTTATTCATCTAATCCATCTATATTAATTAAATGACGCATTTAATTAATATTGTCCTTTTTCCCTAACGTTCCTAACGTATTTAATTTAATCAATTAAATACTTTATACATAAGCCCACTTCATCTCTAAATTAAATAAATGCAATCAATTTATTTAATTTAGTCAATTATCCTTTTCATTTTTATTTCATTCTTTCTTTCTCCTTGTCACATCCTTCATAACCTTCTTCACTAAACTGGATTAATTTAATTAATCCTCCATTAAGATGTGCATATCCTTAATTAGGATTAATGTCACATCCTCAACTTGCCACTTTCCTCCAATCATCATTAATTAATCTAATCACCTATTTACATAATCCTAATCTTAATCACTTACCCCTTTTAACATGTCCTTAAGTCAACCTTCTTGGTACTTACCTTTTTTGGGTTGACCTCTTCCCCATGTGAATTTGAAATTCACACTTATTCCCTGCATGCATTTGTCTTCCCCATGACATCTCATATGTCACATCGTACGCAAAGGACAAAGACCTCTTTTAGAGGAACCTTGTTTTATCCTTTGGTCTCTCCCAAAAAGTGAATTAAAAATACACTTTTATTTCTTCAAGGTCTTCCCCATTCCTCATGTTGACAAGGGATGACTTTCTAAAAATCATCACTTGTCACTTTCAGCCCCATATGGGGCCAAGGAATAATTTTTTAAATAAATTCTCTCCCATCCCAAGGTACTTGTAAGTACCTTGGAACCACATGGCCTCTTCCATGTCATTTGTACCCTTGTCCATCTCACCTTGGCCCTTGGACAACTCACCCACCACATGTCAAGATGTGAGGGCTTGTGAGTCCTCAACTCACCACAACCCTCCATCTTTTCCATGGTGGCTCAATCTTGACCGTTGAATTCTCTAGAGAATTCAAATTCTCCTATAAATACCCCCCTCTTCCTTCATTAAAGGATGTAGCCATTTCATGCATACCAAACCTATGCTTCTAAGTTGTTTGAGCCATCTTAGTATTTTATTTCCATTCCTTAGCATTTGCATTCTAATCTTAAATCCATTGTTGCACTTACCTACCTCCATTCATCCATCTACCACCATCATTACAAGCTATCATCTAAGGAGAACACATCAAAAATCATCAAAGGGCCAACCAAATATCAACACGAAGGAAGGTATAATCGTTTTGTTAAATATTTATCTCCCTTTCATTTGTGTTAACATAGCCTAATCTTGAGGTGGTTTAGTGTAGTTTCTTATCTTGCATTCTTTAGTTAGTTTTGCACACTAGTAGATAAAAAAATTCACTGCTCACACCTTCATCGTATTTATGAATCAGAACAATGGCAATGCTCTTCTTACTGCTAAAAACATACATTATAAAGTCCTTTGACAAGTCGGGATTTTCCAACATAGGAGCCGAAGAAATGCAATCTTTCACCTTCTTGAAGGCCTCCCTCACTTCTTTTTTCCATTTGAACAATTGGTCCTTTTTCAGTATCAAGGTAATCAGTCTAATTGTTCCTACAAAATCAAAGATGAACTTGCTTACAAAGTTAACCTTCCCCAAAAATATTGTACACCTTTCTTGTTTACTGAAAGAGGAAATTCTTTGATTTCTTTTACTCTTTCAAAATCAATAGCGATTCGATCTTGGGACACTACATGCCCCAACAATTTTCCTTGTGGTACTCCGAAAACACATTTTTTCAGGTTCAGGAACACCCTAAACTCTTGGAATTTTATGAAAGCCTTTTCTAGATGATGAAAATGGTCATCTTTAGATTTTGAAAACATGATCAGATCATTTAAGTAGATGAGGATTATTTTGTTGATTAGTTCGTTGAAAGCGATATCCATTGCTTGTTGGAAGTTTTCCCCCGTGTTTGGTAGGCATAAATGCATTTTGGCATATGAAAATGTTCCTCACTTGGTGGTGAATGTGGTCTTATACTGATCTTATTTTCTGACCTGAACCTAGTTGTAGCTCGAGAAACCATCCAACAGAGAAAAAATATATGGACCTACTATGGTCTGCAAGATTGATTCCATGGAAGGTAGTGGGTAATGATCCCTTAGTGATGCCCGGTTTAGGTCACAGAAGTCAAAAAAGAGACGAATGTCTCCATTTTTCTTTTAGATCTGAACAAGGTTGGATAACCACATACAATGCTTCATTGGGAAGACAATCTTGGACTAGATCAAATTTTCTATCTCTTGTGCCATTAGGGCTTCAATCTTTGGATAGATAGGCCTCTTATTTTTTCGGACAAGCTTAGCACCTTCCATTAGTTCAATGGTATGCTAGATGATGTGGGGATCATATCCCCTGAGGTCGCCATAGGACCAGGCTACTACTCCATATTTTTCATAGAAGTGTATCAACCTCTCTTTATCATTTTGCGAGACGTCTTTCCCGACTTTAAGTTTTCTTTCATCCTTGACTTCAAGGTCAGTGTAGTATACCTAGTCTCCTACAAATTTCCTTCTATTATTCCTTGCATTATCACACTCGAAAAAAATTTCAAGGGTGACCAAGCCTTTTGGAAGCTTGTTTGATTTCAACTGGATGATTTGTTCTTCGTATGCTTCTTCAATTTTTGGTTGAAATTGATCGACAAAATCTCCCGACTGTTGAATGAATGAGGCGATGTGTTCATCGCTTTCGAACACTTGCCAGCTTTGATCATTATCGGGAATGGAGGATCAGATGATCACTTGCACAAAGTGTACATTCTTGATCAAGTCGGAGATAGGATCAAATTGAGATCCTATCTTTTCCATGCGATCCACATGGGAATTTTTCTCTCTTGGCACAACATGGATGTTAAAGGCTTCAAAACCTTTGATGATGTCCCATACCCTATGCCTGTAAGACCGCATACGAACATTTTTTGAAGCAGAGATGTTTCTGACTTGGTTGATGACAAGTTTAGAATCTCCAAATACTACTAATTGTTTGATAACCATGTGTTCAGCGAGACTTAGTCCTTGCACGAGACCTTCATACTCGACTTCATTGTTTGAGCAAGAAAATTGGAAGAGAAATGACCTAAAGATCTTCTCATTGGATGGAGATGTTAGGAATATCCCAGCACCTGCACTGACCTTGCATCTCACACCATCGAAGTGCAATGTCTAGATCTCTGAAGCTTGTTTGGGAATGGAATCCTTCGATATCCTCAATAACTCTTGATTCTCATCGTAGATAACATAGGTGCCCAAACCGGTAGCATGATAATTATGGAAAGGATTGATTCCTACATTCTTGATCAAGAAGACTTCTTCTTGATTAGCTCTACTCTCAATTGTTTTCCCATGCTCTAACAATTCACTGCCACTGGATTCTTCTTTTGTAATAGAGGCATTAGTGCCTTCAAAGTTAATCATAGCCTCGTTAGCTACATGCTCTGAATGCAGAGATTCTGATATTATTTTCATCTTAGATTCATACTTGGTCTTAAGAATTAGGTGAAACCAATCCAAAGAAATTTATCCACCTATTTTTGTTGTAAATTCCCATGATAGGCAGAGGCTGAATATGGGAGGAACGTCAATGATCACAGTGTCCTACAACACAGTTATACTAGGACAAGAAAACAAGTTTAAAGGGAGGTTTTTAATAAGGCCCGTATTTTTTACCTTGTTCCCATATAACTGCATAAATCCTCTCTTTAAGGGCTCATAAGTAAGCCCTAAATATTCATCTATTTGCTTGGGCATGACTGTGGTGCTAGCACTAGAGTCAATCAAGGAATTGTGCAATAGTTTCTTACCTACAATGAGAGTTAAGAAGAAGGGCTTAGGTTTCGGCTTCTCCTCTTTAGCCTTGGTCAGAGAATCCTTTGCAGTATTAGCAAGAACTTTTACTAGAGGAATCAAATCCATTTCATTTTTAGGGGCTTGCCCCATTGATGGTTCAGTTGTATCCTTTTGCAAGACCTTCTACAGTAATGAATTCTATTCTAGAATAGTTAAAATTTCCCAAATGGATATGTTAGCAGGATATTTCTTCAATTGTTCCACCACGTTGAAGGGTGGTGAATTTGGAGGCTTCTGCTCCTTGGCTTTGGTGATGATAATTTCCTTATGTAGTTGTAGTTGCAGAGTGATTGTGGAAGGCCTAGGGGGTTGATCTGAGACGTTTCTAGGCTATGGAGTGATCGGTTCGCCTGTGAATCTCCTCTTTGATCAAGTGTTGTAGTCAGAATGCACTTGCGAGCTCACCGATGTAGATGCTTCATAAGTGAACACTACTTCCTCTCCTTCCATGAATGAGAGGAGACAATGGTTAGGATCCATGTCATTTTCTTGCTCTGAGGGAATTCCTTGCATCTGTGCAGTGAGAACCACATTCTCCATTTAGGGAGAGGCATATGTATATCCTGAATTTTCCACCAATCCTTTGCTGTGTTGATTCACAATTTTTTGCTATAAATTGCCACATGAACAATTTTGATGCATATGAGCATCACTCTAGGGATAACACCAGGGATTGAAATCTTTAGTGAGATTGTTTTGTCCTGCGGTCAGCTCTCTGCTTGTACTAGTTTCAGTGGCTCCTAGTGGAGTTGATACTAGAACCATTGAGTGACTCATTTGAGTTGGTGGATTCATGCGTGTGGCTCCTTGATATTAGTTTTACTGATAGGAAGGCCTACCACCTTGATAGCTTTGGTAGGATGGTTTTGGAGGGGTAGCCTAGTTATGCTTGATACTGGTTAATTTGTTTGTCAAGTTTTGTAACATATCCCTTATGTCACTCATTTCATCCTTTGAAGCACTAGATGTATAAGAAAAATTTTGTGGTGCACTTGGATATGTATACATAGATGGAGGAGGCGCGGGTGTACCGGTAGATGGCATCTCTTGAGTGGAAATCGATACTTCGGGGAATATCGATATAATGGGTATAAGTGGAAACTTCCTAGCATCAATTAGGTTGTTCTCCATCTTTATTGTTATGTTGTATGCATCTGGTAATGTAGTTCCGCTGAGTGACTATATCATCATGGAGATGTTGGTGTTGATGAACTTTAAGTAAAACATAAATGCTAACTCGACCAACGGTCGGATAGAATTCTGGATTCTTCCAGGTCGTATAGAGTTGGGCATTAAAATCGTTCATGGCTTCATATGAGGCCCACTTGATTGTTGATATCTGGTGATATAGCGAAGACCTGTCTTCGTCATTAGAAAATCTCTCATCAAATGGATCCATGAGCTCATCCCAAGTACTGATAGTATTAGCTGGTAGATTGCGATACCAATCTAGTGCTTTTCCTCACAAAGAAGAAACAAGAAGTCTTAGTGCTATGTTTTGATCTGTGACTTCGTGCACTAGACACATGTCTGCAACATCTTGCAAATGTTTAGATGGTGTTCTTGAGCTATCTCCGATGAACTTTTTAATAGCTTTGAGAGAAGAGATCAAGATAGGGGCCCATACAACAGGTGCAACTAGGGCCACAAGGGGGATTCTAACATCCCAGGCCACATAATTTCAGTTTGCGATCAAAATTATGGCTATGATCCGAAAACTCTACTCAGGCAAGTTTGGGTATGACTATTAATGGTGGAGGCACTAGCAAGTCAGGATTATTGTGGTTCATGACCTAGTAATAGGCTGATGACTTGTACACCCCTTTGGTTTGGTATATTAAGTTTGTCCCACCGAGTGTGCCAGGAAAAAAGAAACAATGCCAAAAATTGGCAAGGTAACAGGCTTTTGTGGGAAACTTAGTTAAAGGGGGGATCTATTGTGCTAAACTGAGTGACCTCTAGATTTTAAATAAGCCGACTCTTCTATAACTGGGGTTATGAATGGGAAAAGGAAGCAAGTATAAAAAAAAGAAGTATCTAACGAAGGTGATGTGTCGAGACTTAGATGTTTAAGAATGATAGACCTATCTTGAAGATGCGATCTAAGGGCTCATTCAACAATCTGCTATGTCCAGAATGAAAGGAAACTAAGATAAAATCTAAATGATTCACTTTAATGGCATAAAATAATAATCATGTGCATTTACTAAAAAGAGGAGTCGAAGACATGATCTAAACCAGCAAACTTCCATTCAAATTATAGAAGTTTTGTAAATGAAACATTTAGTACCACAACGACACAGTAAAACTTTATCAAAATCTTAAAGAAAATAGAAAGGCCGAACAATGGCATAGTCTGCAAGTCTTTACAATAATATAAAAAGTGCTAAAGGCCTGGTTCTTCTACCAATATTTTTTTTAAAAAAAATTTGAACCCTTGCTTCAATGGAAGAAGCAGTATTTATAATAAAACCTAGCTCAGTGAGCCAATAACAAAAAAGATCCTCCAATAATGAGAAATGATGCATTTAGCAATGATTTCCCCTTGCCATTTCAATTGAAAAGATTTGATCCATGAATGAGGACACCCTAGAGCTAGATGCATCCCCTACGAATGATGGAAGTGGTCCCAAAAGACTAGAGCGTTGACACGTGCAATTTTACTCATGGCGATAGTTATAGAAAATGGAAGTTGGTGATAGGTTGTTACATGCTCATCTTTCCCTTGCGAGGAAGTCTTTAGAAGATCGTGTGGCAAGTGGTTAGGACCCAATGCTCGTTCCTCCATGTTTTCTATGAAAAAATTATGATGTGAAGACATGTGGAGGTATCTGAACATACTACATTGAAGGTGGGGTTCGCCAAGGAATGTGTGTGGACAGGCGCTATGTGGCAAGCGGTCAGGGCTCGAAAGGAGAGCGGTGCAAAGGGGCACAATATTGTGAACTGTTGACACGTGGAATCACGATGCAAGCCTTTGAAAAGATAGAGGAGGAAACCTTGCAAGGATCACTTGGTTGACAAGTGGCAGAATTCACAATGATACTTTGTGAAAGGAGCCTGATGTTGCTATTTCTTTTAGAAAAGGGAATGAACAGTACTTAGGCAAAATAAAATTACCTGAAGGGAGCATGTGAATTTTGTATTCACAATATACACTGCACTACTACTAGACAAGTTGAAGGATCTCGCGGTATGGTGGTATACACTATACTACGACTAGATAGCTAGGAGGCTCTAGTGGTATGGTGGTATACCGCAATATAACTAGATAGGTGAGAGACTCTCGCAATATGGCAGTATACACCGCACTACTGCACCTCTCTCAAAGTCACCTAGTGGTACAACGATACAAGCATGAAAGTAACACTTATGCAATTTTGAGCTGATTGGTGATAGATGTAGGGTTATACCAGTGATTTTGAGACACATTTTCTCAACAATCTCCCACTTGACAAAAAATCACTAAACCCTCTAGAGCATTCAGAAACTACTGAGATTCATGGGCCCCAAGGCCCATCGAATTAGCACACCACCTATACTTGTTTGTGCTCACAGATTTTTTTAATGCATTTGCAACATTTTCCAGAGTATCCACCTTTTCCAAATAGACCTTTCCATCCTCCACCATATCACGTACAAAGTGGTACTGCACATCAATATGTTTCATCCTAGCATGGAAAGTTGGATTTTTCACTAGACAAATAACACTCTGACTATCACTGTAAATTGTAATCTACCCTGCATCAAACTGAATGTTAGAACATAAAAGTATTAACCAGATTGCTTCGTTACAGGCATGTGTAGCTGCCATATATTCTTCCTCCATAGTGGACAAATCAACTACAGCTTGGTGCTTGCTCATCCAGCTAACTACACCACCATTCACCATGAAAATATATCCACTAGTGGATCTTTTGTTGTCAATGTCCCTTGCCCAATCAAAATCCACATACCCACGAATGTTGTGAGTCCTTTGTGATTCAACCAAATTTCCATGGTACCATAAAGCATATTTTGAAGTGCCCTTTAGATATCTAAACACTCTTTTCACAACATCCCTTCCATGATTTTCCACAAACCAACTAAGTATTCCTACTGCTTGGACAATGCCAGGCCTTTTACAGACCATTTCATACATTAAAATGCCAACTGCACTTGCATAAGACACCTTGGTCATGTCCTCCATCTCAATAGGATATTTTGGATAGTCTTCAACATAAAGATTCATTCCCTGCAAAACTGGAACAAATAGCTGCTTGCAATCAGTCATACAAAATCTCTCTAGAACAATGTTAATATACTTGCTCTAGCTAAGACAAATTTTTCTACTCTTTCTATCATTGGTTATTTCCATTCCCAAAATATACCTTGCTACACCAAGATTCTTTATTTCAATCTTTACAGACAACTGATATTTTAGATTAGAAATCATAGAATTACTATTCCCTATGAACAACATATCATCAAAATAGAGTGCAATAATAAGAACCCGATCATTTATGTTTTTAAGTACACACAATGATCTTATTTTGATCTTACAAAATCCAGTGACAAAATAAATGTGTCAAATTTCTAGTACCACATTCTAGGTGACTATTTTAAACCATATAGATATTTCTTTAACTTGTAAACCAAATTTTCTTTACCTTTTTCCACAAAGTGCTCAGGTTGGGACATATAAATTTTTCTTCGAGATCACCACGAAGAAATGTTGTCTTCAAATCCATCTGCTCAATCTCCAAGTCATATGCTACTGCAAGTGAAAAAAGAGATCTGATAGATGTTAGCTTTCCTACTAGAGAAAAAAGTTCTCCATAACCAATTCCCTCTGCCTGGGACTATTCCTTTGGAACTAAGCTCGCTTTATACTTTTCAACAAAACCATCTAGACCAATTTTATTTTTAAATACCCATTTGTAGCCCACAGGATTTCTACCTTCAAGCAATGGAACCAGATCCCAAGTATCATTTTTCTTTAAAGATTCCATTTCTTCATTCATGGCTTCCAACCAAGAATCTGAATTAGACATTTTAGTTGCCTCTTTTATAGTCCTAGGATCATTAGTATTAGTAATCAAAGCATAGGCACAAGTAGAGTCTAACATAGAGAACCCATACCTATCAAGTTGTTTCTTCTCACGTGTAGACCTCCTCACAGGTTGAGGTTGAGGTTGTGGTTCTTCTTTAGAACTCTCAACGCTGCTTGAACTCTACTCAATTTAAGGTAAACTATCAATGTGTTCCTCTTTTTTCTAGAGTTAGAGGTATTTCAACAACATCATTTTCCTCTATATTTTCTTTCATCCCTGACTGCAGATCCACTGAAGAAAGTTTCATCTCCCGAAAGATTACACTTATACTGTATAAAACCTTTTTAGTCACAGGATTCCAAAACTTGTATCCTTTTACACCAATGACATAGCCAATGAAGATACATTTAACAACTTTGTTCTCAAAAAGGAATTCTTACCAGACCAAGCTTCCATAGGATTTTTGTCAAAAAGTGTTGACGAAGGAGACCGATTCAACAAGTAACATGCTGTAGCCACAACCGCAGCCCAAAAATTTTTCTCCAGACCAACATTGCTCAACATACTTCTTTCCTTCTCCATTAGCATCTTGTTCAACCTTTCAACAACTCCATTTTTCTAGGGAGTGTAAGGTGTTTTTTTATGCCTCCTAATTCCATGGTCTTTGCAATACCTTTCAAACTCTCTAGAACATAATTCACCACCATTATCTGTCCTTAAGCATTTAATTTTTCTTCTAGTCTAATTTTATACCAAGTTCTTATTCTCTTTAAACCGATTGAACACTTCTGATTTTTTTTTTTTAAATATACAAATGCCCTCCTTGAATAATCATCAATAAAAAATACATAATATTTTGAATTCGACAATGAAGGAACATTTATTGGACCAAAAAAATCAAAGTGAATATAATCCAGAACACCAAAATATTTGTGAGAACTAGAGTAAAAAAAACACGACGATGTTTACCATATATATAATGTTCACATAATTCAAATTCTAGATTACAATCATCAAGCCCCTCAACCAGGTTTTTATTTTTCAAGGCTTTTAAACCTTTTTCACCAATGTGACTGAGCCTTTGATGCCAAAGCATAGTATTCTCTACTCAAAGTTTAACTTCCATTGAATTTTCCCCTATAGGGACTTCAGTCTCCTTCTCTACAAGAACAACCTTCTGCGACTTTGTAGAGACACTGTTACATTGAACAAAAAGTGTGTCCAAATTATATAGAGTACCTATTCAGGCACCTCTAGCTAGCACCATCGAGCCTCTAGTCATTTTACAACCATTGCTTGAGAATGAGAATTGCACTCCAACATCATTTAGCTTACTTACAAAAATTAAATTTTGAGCCAGACCTGATATATGCATTACGTCATAAGTTCCCTTAATTATTCCATTGGGAAACTAAATTATGACTCTTCCACGACCAAAAATTTCTAGAGATGAATCACTTGCTAAATACACCTTTCTACCATCATATTTTTCATACTTTGTGAACCAGTCTCTATGAGATGTCATGTGGAAAGATGCTTCAAAATCAATCAGCCAGACATCATCTGATGAATGAGTTGCCAAGGCTTCAATAAAGGCATCTACTTCGCTCTAAGAAGAATCATTATCGGAAGAGTTCTTCTTATTCTTCTTTTTCTCCTCTTTGAAATCCTTTCATAAATGACCAGGCTTCCCATAGTTCCAACACTTCACCTTGGACTTTTTCCAAGAGACTTTTATCTTCCTTTTGATTTTGATTTGGACCTTTTATCCTTCTTCTGTCCTCTTTCTTTTGATCTACCACAAACAGCTAGAGCCTCCTTTACCATCTCAAAATATTTCCTTCTCGTTTCTTCTAACAAAAAAGAAGCAACCACATCTACCATCTTGAAATTGGTTGTCGTGCTCCTAATCACCATCACTAAATGATCCCAAGAATTGGGAAAAGAACACAACAAAAGCATACAAAAATCTTCATCATTAATTTTCACACTCACAGATGTTAACTGAACAATCAACATGTTAAACGTATTCAGATGATCAACCATAGATGCCCCTTCCTCCATATTGAAAGAGTATAACTTCTTCCTTAAGAACAACTTATTCCCCAAGGACTTGTCCTGATAAATGTCTCCAAGTTTCTTCCAAAAAGAAGATGTGGATTTCTCTTCATGAACGTTTAGGAGAATAGAGTTTGCTAGACAGAGTCTTATCAACCCTTTTATTTTTCTATCAGTGAGGCCCCAATCTTCTTGCTTCATTCCAGAAGGTTTCATTCCAGACACAACAAGCCAAAGATCACAATCCACCAATAGGTCTTCCATTTTGAGTTTCCACAACTCAAAATTGATGGCATTGAATTTCTTAATTTCAATCTTTCCTAATGTGCTTTCCATCTTAATCTACAATTTAAATTACTAGACTTCTACAAGAAACTCCCCACTGAACGGGATTGACACAAAAAACCCAACCTACCCACAAGGATAACACAACTGGCCAGGCTCCAATACCACTTGTAAGGAAAGCTTAAAGTGCGGAACAAACTCTCCCAATGTCGAAACTCAAAGAAGAATGCAGATATGTCTTTAATTTCACAATTACAGTTCATTAAGATGCACATGAAAGGACTAGTAGAATAGAGAAATAAACATATACAAAATTGAACATCGGATTTATATGGGAAAACCCTTATGGGAGAAAAACCCACCACACCAAAGAAACATCTCTTGTATTATAGTAACTGAATTACATACAAGTTACATACTCTCCTTTCAGATAATCAATATCACAACAACAAAATTTTCCTGATCAACCTTGTACAAAACAAATTCTGATCACACTTCATTATGTCTCACTGTTACAATGTATATACAACATACAATGAATAACACCCATTGATTATTCAACCATCCAACCATCAAAATCATAATAGTTATAGTATGTTTCAATGTATAGAAACAACCATGATCGATTCATTCTCTATACAGATGGTTTAGTTCACTTTCCTCTATTGAGAAACTATCAAACTTATAGTCACTGAACAACCATCTCCAAGTTAGCACCATCCTCCACTGTTCAATGTACACCTCAACAGTCAACCAAGTCTATGCTCATTCACCCATGGTATACACCACACTACCGCTAGATAGGTTGAAGGCTCCTGAGGTATGGCGGTATACACTGCACTACCGCTAGATAACTATGAGATTCCCGAGGTATGGTGGTATACCCCACTACCGCTAGACAGGTGAGAGGCTCCCGCAGTATGGTGGTATACACTGCACTACCACACCTCTTTCATAGTCACCCAACAGTACAAGCATGAAAGTAACACTTATGCAATTTTGAGATGATTGGTGATAGATGTAGGGTTATACCAGTGAGTTTGACACACATTTTCTCAACAATTTCTAGTTCCATTGATTTTATTGGAAAGAATAGTCCTTCTAAAGATAATAATGCACCAAGTTGAGCTATAACAATTGCTATAGTTAGTAAAATAAATTTGAATAAAAGAATGGTAAGCAATCTCAACATATGTCAAATGGTTCCAAAATATGTCAAGCAATCTCAACATGCTCGATGACTTGATGGATAATTTCACATATGTAGAAACACATTTCCAATTGGTACTATACCATCAATGGTTGATTTTACGAAACACTACACTCTAGCTCCGTAAGAGGAAATCCAATCACAATATTACAATTTAGTGCAAGTGGCTATGTTTGTTCATAGACATGTAGATGATAGCACAAAGGATGATAGAATTTTTTTGATGGAGTATCATTTCTATTTGAGTGACAACTAATTACACTCATCAGATTTTGTTCAATATTGTTTCAATATGTTTTATACAAATTTAAGAGAAAGAGGAATCCAAATGATAGAAAATCTCATATGTTCAAATAATTGTACATGGTAGTTCAAGAATTCTTGAATTTTCTATTGGTTAAGTAGGGTTCAAAAGGAACATAATGTCCAACATCTGTCAAGTGTTTTTGGAGCTAGACATAATAAAGGGGAAGATGATGGATTTGGTGTGTGTGTTACAAGAATTATTGCTAGAGAGCAATTGAAATTTGAGGATGCAGTAAAATTTAAAGATGCACATGAGATTGTGGATTAGTGCAATACAAGATTATCTACACCTGGATCAAGTGAGCACTCTATAGTTCATTGATTTTTTTTTCAGTTGAAGAAGAGAACATTCTACCTAGAGGATTGTGAGACAATCAATGGATCTACTAAATGACGTTCATTTGAGTTTGAATGCAAGCACTTAGACTATTTGGACAAGGCTTGCATTTTTTTGTCAGTTTTGTACTTTAGGAGATTTGGTAAGCATGCGAGAATAGAAAAAGGGTTGAAGAGTGGAAGCAAAGATCATTGAGACCTACACAAGCACATGGTCAATATGAAACAACAATTGAAGACAATGATCAAGTGTTTGCATCAGACAAATATGACCATGTTTCAAACCTTATACAAGAAGGTAATTTAATTCAATTTATTTCATTTTATTTCACTTTATTACTATTTTGTAGTGTTTTTATTTATTTATATATGTATGAATGCATGTATGTATCTATTGGTCAAATTATATGGACACGTGCAAGTTATTGAATGAAAATTTGTTTGTAGGACATGTGTATGTTTTTGTTGCACATGAGGAGAATGAAGAGGAAAAAACATATTGATTGGCTCGTTGTGTGGAGACTAAATATAATTTAATAGTACATCGAGAAGATGATGATGGCTATCATTATCCAACAGGTTCAGTGATCCCCTTAAGACATTCCCTTAAGAAATTTTTGATAACAAGTCTTTGATCCCCTTAAGAAAATTTTGAGAACTTCTTTGATGATGACTATCATTATCTAATAGGTTTGGTGGTGGTTTTTGGCACTTGGCTACAAAAATATCTAATAAGAAGAATGGTTTTTTTACATTCGAATATTATGAAACACATAAGAAGATTATACACTACTCACATTTGGTGGTGTCAACAAATATAAAACTAGTGAGGTATCATGTACCTACAAATAAAGATCTATGAAAAATTTCTATGAAAGAGAATGAGGCAATCATAGATGCATTGCAAAAGAGAGAGGATACAAATGGTACAATGGAATAAGTAGATATAGGTAAATATAGTTTTAGTTTTATATTGTCATTTTAAATACATTATTTATACATGTTTTGATATTGAGTGTGCATTATTAGTTGAAATTGATTTAAATTTTCCTTTTATATCCTTAGACCATCATAAAATACTTTGAGACAAAAAGGAGATTCTATGTGTCTATTCAACCTAGACAACATAGAATACTTGGTAAAAATAGGTAATTATTAGTTAAAATATATTTTAATACATGTTTTAATATTGCTTGTACATTATTAGTTGAAATTGATTTAAATTGTCCTTTTATATCCTTAGGCCATCATCACAAATTCATCACATACTTTGAGACAAAAAAGAGAGTCCATGTATCTATTCAACCTAGACAACATGGAATACTTGGTAAAAATAGGCAACTATTAGTTAAAATATATTTAAATACACGTTTTGATTTTATATTGATATTTCTTGTACATTAATAGTTAAAATTGATTTATTATCCTTTTTTGTATCCTTAAGTCATCATCACATTGATCCCATACTTTGAAACAAAAAGGAGAGAATGTAGATTCAACCTATACACATGTGTGGAATACTTGAAAATATAGGTACAAGTTGTGTATATAGATAGTTTTATATAAATTAAAATACATATTTTGATGATATATTGATATTTCTCGTATCATTCTGATATTAGGTGGTGTGAAGACCTGTTACATCCCCCACAAGTTTCAGATTTTCTTGAGATGACATAGCCACATTTTGTACATTGTTTTGATTTGGCATATATGTACGTACACAATTACATAGTTACACATTTTGTAGAAATTTGTATACATGTAAATACACAATTATACTCTACACTTTTATATATCAAAATCAATATTCTATATATTTTGTTTGTTAAATGTGCATGTTTTCCTACTTTGAAACATTAAATTTGGTTGTATTATTGTTAAATTTGGTTGTCTTGGGCAACTTCACCAAATTTTGAGAACTTCTTTGATCCCCTTAAGACATCATATTAAGACCCCTTAATACATCATATTAGGGCACCTCAAGACATCGTATTAGGACCCCTTAAGACATCCTATTAGGACTCCTTAAGACATACTATTACGACATAAATTAAATTAAAATTGACACTATTTTTGTATAGAATATGATTGTTTTGATGAGTCATCCTAAATTACATCAATTGTGATTAAATATGAGACGTTTACTTTGAATTATTTGATCGTCTTAAGACGTCCTATTAGGACATATCCTAAATATTTATACTTAATTATATCATTTGTTATGATGAGTCACCCAAAAGTCTAGTACTTAATTATATCAATTGTGATCCAACAGGAGACATGTAATTTGAATTATTTGATCCCCTTAAGAATTCCTACTAGGACCCCTTAAGACATCCTATTACAACATAAATTATATTAACATTAACATTGTTTTTGTATAACTTTTGTGATTGTTATGATGAGTCATCCTAATTTCTAGTACTTAGTTATATCATTTGTTATGATGAATCTCCCTAAAGTCTAATACTTAATTATATCTTGGTTGCGATTAAATATGAGACATGTAATTTGAAGTATTTGATCCCCTTAAGAAATTTCTTGAGAATTTTGATTCCCTTAAGCAATTGGAGTGATTAAATATGAGTCATGTACTTTGAAGTAAATTTGATCTCCTTAAGTAATTTTTTTAGAACTTCTTTGATAAGTTAATGCCTTGACTATGAATCACTAAATTTTTAAAGTACAGATATTTAAATGTCTTATTAATTTCAATTGTAATTTCATACTTGTATTTAATTTCACATTAATGTCCTATTAATGTCTTGACTATGATTTTTTTGTAAAGTGCAAATATGTCATATCAATTTCATATTAATTTCACATAAAATGAATAAATGCACATGTGTAAATTACTAGTACAAATATATCCTATCATTTTCATATTAATTTCACATAAAATGCACAAATGCACATGTGTAAATTACTATTTAACAATAATAGACCACAAAATGTTGAAATTAATAAAGTCCATGAAACAATATATTAAGTCCATGAAAATATTGATACATATATTGAAATACTAAATTTTGTATCTATATATATGTAATACATGAAATAATCAAATACAACCCATAAAATTATCTAACTCATATCGTCTCTATAATCAAGAGACCTCTTCACACCACACAGACTATCTAGATGACCTGAATCACTATGTACAAGAGAAAGAAAGTTGAAATCAAATGTAAGATGATTAAATATGATATAAAGATAATTTAATTTATAATTTATCATAAAATAAAATTATTGAATGTGAGGCTACTCTGTATGCTCTGGTACACCTGGTGTAATACCCCTCCATTTTGGCTTCTTGATCAGACAGTGTTCTTTGCTTTGTTTTAGTTTTTCAGTTGCTCTGATACTTTGAGATACTTTATCATGTGTGTATTATTTGATCGCTATTTAGAGAGTGACATAGACTATTTGTGGTGATGAGATTTATTCCTTTGATGCTTTATTGTCATGCTTTAATTGGTGTAATAATGTTAGTTTTTTATAACATGTTTATTGCACATGAGTTATATGATTATTATGGAACTGTCACTTCATGATGAGTGTATTGGTGAAGGGGATGGGATCGCATCACTCTCTTGTGAACACTTTATGATTTTGTGATTTCTTCTTCATGGTGTGTATTCTATGTTGTTTATATTCATGTACTTTGATATCTCATTTACAGGTTTGAAGGTACATGACATCGACTCCACCCGGCTTCACAAGTTTGAGCGTGTCGACCCAATAGTATGTTGATTGGGAGATAGTAACTAGGTAACATGTGTTAGGTCTAGACCCTAGCCACACTATGTCGTCAGACCATGTTCGACATGTCTTCATTTGCCTTGTTTATTTCTATTTAATTCTACAAGGTTTATTTTATGGAAATAAATGTTAAATTATGCATTAAATCATTTTAGTATTTATTTAATTAATTTTAGATAATATTGATGAAAGATTTCTATTTAATTTAATTAATTAAATTTAATTGACTTACTAAAGAAATTTAATCCTTGTGGTTAAATTTATGTATTAAGTAATTAAATTAATTGATTAAATTATTTATTAAGTAAATAGTTTAATAGAATTAAATTTATTTTGAAATCTAATTGTGATTTGAAATTATTGAAAAATGCGAAAAAAGACTTTGAGAAAATAAATGTGGGTTGTTAAAAGATATTTTTGATTTGTGAGCAAGTTTTAGTTAATTAATTTGGGTTGTTGGAAAAATTAATTCTCGGAGGGAATCTTGGCTTTGGGTGAGGAAGCGGAAAGCTTCTTCATGAAAAAAGCACAAGATATTTTGGGTGTTGAAAATTTTTAAAAGGAAGAGGATTTGCTTGCTGTGGAAAATTTTGAAAGAAACTTTGTGTTGTAGAAAATTGTTGGGAATTGTACATTTTCAGATTTGTTTTGGGAAAGATTACTATTGTATTAGATTCAATATTGTGCTCGGGAAATTTGGTTGCTTGGAAGAAGCCATGGAAGCTTTGGAGGAGGCTCGACACTAGAAACTCCATTTACTCCAAAAGCTTTGTTGGAAATAGGTTCCCTTCTTAAAATATTTGTCTTTGTTTAAGTTTTAAATGGAAATTAATTGTTGTCAAAAAAATTGTTGTGCTAGATCTATAGTAGAAGCTTTTATTTGTTTGAGAAGAAATTTTAAGGCTTCTCTGTTGATAGTTTTTCCATAAATAAATCTAGTGCCTCTGTAGGAATCTTTTGTAGTGAAATCAGAGAGTAAAATATGAGAATCCTCTATGGAATTAATAGATGAACAATGAAAGAGACCTAGAGGAAAACAACATGAAATTTAGGGAAATTGTTTTGAACAATAGAAAGTTTTAGGAGAAACAATAGATATTTTTTTTTATCTCTGTAGGAATTCATTTATAATCTTCAAATTTGTTCCTCTATGTTCAGAAATGTGAATACAAGAAAGGAAACCCTGTTGTTTTGTTTAAAGAGATGTTATTGTGAAATCCTCTATGGAAATTGGGTATTTTCTGGGAAGTTGCACAAATTTACTTGTAGATGGTTTTTGGAAAAAGTTTTTCCCTTTTTGACTATGGAGTTTAGATATTTAGATATATATATCATATACATATATGCATATGTATATATATTACTATATACAAAAATGTACATATATATAATGTATATATATATTATTTATTAAAAAATATATTTATATATTATTGTTTGTGCCATCTGTACGGCGAAATAGAAGTAGGTTATGGCTGGGAAGTTTCAATGTAATAAAACAAATCACATAAGTTTTTTTTTGTATTGATGGGGGGAAGGCATGGGAGGCACTACATCCACAGCTGCCCCCATAAGGGGATGGTTGTGGAGGGAGACCTTTGTAGCCCCCCTTTCCTTTGCTTATATGGCAGAGCCATATATAGTGGGGGGAGGTTCGGCTGGAAGAACCAACCGCCCCTCCCATTATAATATGTGCTTTCTATTTAAAAAAAAAAACTTAAACTTGCAGAATTTCAATTGATCCGTCCATGATTTTCATTTATTTTATTATACTTATTCATGGTGATATATATATTATATATATGTGTGTGTGTGTGTGTTTGTATATTATTTGTTATTATTCCAAAATATTAAATATATGTTTAAATAGTGTATTGTTAAATTGTTTATTTTAAAATTACTTATTTCAAAATATATATTTTAACAATAGTTGCATATTGTAGACATGAAAAATGTACAATTTGATCTAGCACACTTGATCCTGATTACTAGCAACATTTCTTCCTGAATCACACTCTCATCTTATCAACACCTTTCATCCCTTAATTAAATAAATCATTATTTATTTAATTAAGTCTTTCTCCTCTATTGATTAAATTAATCAATTTAATTTAATTAACCTTATATCTTTGTTTATTTAAATAATTCATTTTATTTAAATCAATTCCTTAAAGTCTTTTCATTAAATTGAATAAATTAAACCTTATTTAATTTAATCTAACACTATCCTCTTTAGTTAAATAAATCAAATCATTTATTTAATTAATCCTTTTCTTCTCAATTCTTGATTTAAATCAACTCATAAATTTGAGTCGAAATTGTCAAATAATCTAATCTCTCATTAAATTGATCAAGTCTTTATTACTTTAATCTCAATCACTAAAATCCTCTAGAGAATGCAACTTGCACAATAAATCAATTACTTTGATTTAATTAAATTGCCTATTTTCTCTCAACATGGAATAAAAGGGGAATATTCCCTCAAAGTTTAAATTGAAATTCAAGTGGGCTTGGTCCTTCCAACACGGCATTTAAGACCTCTTAAATGTCCTTTCCATTGATCCAAGCGACATTAACTCCATTTCCCTTCCCTCTAAACATGTCACATTCAAATTTCAAATTTGAATCTCATGGCATTTATCATGCACATTGACCAAAATATGCTCATTCCTCCTCCAATCACATGTGGACAAGTGGCCTCTTCTCATTGGTTGGTCTTTTGTCCCACATTGCTCAATTTCACTCTCTCTTCGATTTTGGAAATCTATAAATGAGAGACTCTTCCTCTCATTCTAACATCCATGACTTGAGTAAACTTACTCTACTCAACTTCATACTCAATGCAAGATCTTAGCTAGGTTATTGCAGGTTTTCTCAAGAACTCATCTTGTTCTTCATCAACAAAGTGGATCAATCACTCATCAAATCATCAAGCTTACAAAGGAGTTGGGAAACGACCAATTTTGACACACCAATTGGCACCAACTCCCTCATGGGATAAAGAGTTTGCATTTTCTTAATTTAGGATTTCATCTATATTTCATGTTTGTTCTTGTTTTTCCCATTTTGAGTATTTGTAAATGGATTTCATGGGGAATCCTTGTTCTACCTTGCATAGGATCTAATATTGTGTTTGTTTGTTGTATTTGTGCAGGTACAAAACTAGGGTTCACATTTTGGCGCGAGAAGGAAATTTCTTGATCAAAAGTGAAGGAAGGAAAACGAGGGCCAAGGTTTCTTTATGATGTTATCATCTCATTGTATTAAGTGTTTTTTAACACTTTTGGGAGAACTTATAATCCATTTCTAAGGATTTGATTACTTTCATGCTCTTAGGACACTAAAATTTCTTTTGGGCTTTAAAAAGAACAATACAAATTTTCTTTCAAAATTTTGCAACAAAGGGCTAAAAAGAACCTTAGAAACAATCTACTAGATTTGGTTTAAGGTTTAAAAATTGAACAAGGCAACTTCCACACTTAAATTTGGTGCTCTAAAAAGAATTCATTTTGCTTTGTGGGATTAAAATGAACAAGTGTTATTTTGTTTTGTAATTATTTATTCAAGTTAATATCATCAAAAGGGCGTATGCACTTCTCTCGCACCTCATAGCGATCTTGAGAATCAAAAGTTCTTTTGGTGATCTTAAGTTGAATAAAATAATTGCCTCCACATTTCATTTTTGGAATTAAAATTGAATCAAACATGCGAGTGTGAGCACAGTATATTACGAGTGTTTTCCCTTTTTTTTTCAACGAAGGTTGATTGAACTACAAGATATGCTAGCTTTCTATTGTTTATCTTAGAGGGCCTACCTTGTGGGAAAAAATAATCACCCAAGGAAACGACCCAACCAGGAACACGCTAAAGCCAAGCAAATTCCAACTGGTATATAAGTGTGGATTCTTGAGGAAAGTTAAAGAATCATGAGGATTATTCCAACGAGAAGGGCAACAATGGTCTCTCACCGCATGGATAGTCCCCCACGAACGGAATGCCTGAATTAAAAAATCTTGTTTATAAAAGGACAAATCCTATCTATTTGTTGGTGCAAAATGTCATGTCCTTTGAAGCCGCCTCACATTATACATGTGGTTCTATTGTAGAGATGAAAAGTATGCCATGGGATATTCATGGGTACTCATGCTTGGCTGACCCGAGAAGCGAGTGAACTGTAAGGGGGAGCCTGTGTGGTCAAGCATCTAATCATCCGCACTGAATATGCACAGTTGGATTCGTCCAAGTGGGAACCCAACAAATACTATCTTTTTAGCCTAGGGTTGTGCATCTTACTAAAATCAAAACACTTTGCTTGGATCTAAAACATTGAGAAACAAACATTCACACAAGCTTCAAAATTTCAAACCCTTTGGGGGAAACAAATATCCTTTGACGAATCTAAGTGCTCTTGCTTGCCCTAGGGATTATATCCTTTGAGGTTTCTAAGTACTTAGGTTTAATCATCATTTTTTTTCACCAAAGTCAACACTATGAAACTTTTTCCTTGATTTCCTTGATTTCCACATAATGCAATTTGTGGGATGAAAGAAAACTAGGATATTGGAAATTTAGTTTGAAAAACATAATCAAGAAAAGTGTTTGTGGTAAAAAGAACCAAATCTAAGAAAGATAATAGACAATTGAACCACACATGTGTGTGGTTCCTTTTGAGTCATTTGGCTTTCATGCAAACATTGGTCTTTTGGTTTGAACAACTTTTAGGGAAAAACATGTTCTTCATTACCTTGGTCTTGTAAGCAGGTCCTCAAAGGGTCATCTAGGATCAAGTCAAACACTTCACCCCATCCAAAAATTTATCAAAATCACATTTCACCAACAAATTTTGGAACCTTGGAAAACATCACTTATGCTAGACGTTTTGGAAAAAATATCATCTTGTTTGACTTAACACACTTAGTCAAATTATCAATCCTCTTGAGAGAATTTACCTCTAGGATAACACAACTTCCTAAGGTTATAAGTTCAACAAAACCTTGTTTGGCTTAACACACCTAGACAAATTATCCTTTTGTGTACGAGTTTAGTCTAGGATAACACAACTTCCTAGAGTTTACAAGTGCATTATCATCTTGTTTGAATTAACACACTTAGTCAAACTATCCTCAATCAAAATCAAATAAAAACAAGTCCTAAAGTCTAGCATTGATCCAAATTTCCTAAAATTTCAAACACCCATATCATTCACCCCTTTCATCCTTCATCTCATCATTGGTCCTAAACCCCTCAGAGATCAGCAATTTCAAAACACAAGAAAAACATGGAGTTTAAACTCGACTCATACATCACGAGTAATCCAATTCAACCAAACTATCCAAGCCTTACAATGCCAATTGATTTTCAAAAATTTCATAATTTGTACAATCCATACATGGGATCATTATCTCCTACAAACCTCAATGGTACAAAAAATGTGAGTTTTCCCAATCTAAATTTTGGAACACCTTTCCCTTTGGTAGATTTAAATCAAAGCCAAAACTTACAAATCTATCAACCAAACAATCAAGGCATGAGCCTTCCCCCTTTACCAACCATCAACCAACTGAATCTGAGAAACACCCCCTTCATAAATCAAAGCATCATATCAAATCCTCTCATTTTACCATCGATATCGCAACAACTGATGGAAACCATTCAAGCAACCCCAACAATCAACACCATTCCCAATCCACCACCACCACCACCAAAACACAACATGACAAATTCATTCTCCATCATGTTGCAAGCCACTCAAAAAATTTCCCGCCAAAAGGCACTCCAAAACCAACTAGCTACACAAGCTACACAAGCCACACAAGCTACACAAGCAACTCAAGTAGCCCAACAAGCATAGGCTCAAGCCCAACACCAGGCTCGATAGGTGCAAGCACAATTCTGGGCACTATTGCAAACAATCCATCAACAAGTGTATCAAAAAGTAGCACAACAACAAGCCCAACAAAAATCATTGTTGCCACAACAACAACACGACCAACAACAAACATTGTTGGCTTAGCAGCAAACGCAGGCCTTACTCGCTCACCAAAGCTTGAAACAAATTCCCACCACAATAGTTGAAAATGATGATCAAGATCCTTCGACCAATGATCATGTTGAAAATGTCTCTACATCAGCTAATGAGTTAGAGGACACATCTCAAGAATTTACTCCAAAGCATGATCAACATCTTTCACCAAGGTCTAGCAATGATCCTTTCCAAAACATATGGACATCCTTTGAACTCATGACATTTGAGAATCTTCCTATGCCTAATGAAGATATCCAAGAACACAATCCATTCTTTGAAATTGATCCATGTCAAGAACTTGATCCAAAGCATGTTGAAAGAAATTTCGACATTAACCAAGATCAAGAATTTGTATATCCAAGATACTACAATAAGGTAATGGAAACTCTCCTATCTATACAAGATGTCACAAATAAGGATCATATCCATATAGTACATACCCCTCCATCTACCCATGAGATGCTTTATTTGAATGAACCCATAGATGATCTTCATTCAAAACAAGAGTCTCATACTCTTGATATCATTACCAAGGAACAAGAGTCCCCTACTCTTAACATTTGTACACATGATCAAGATATAGAGAAATGCAGAGACATATCAGAAATGGATCATGAAGAAGGCTCCTACAAAAGTCATGAATTAGAAACATCCTATGAAATGAATCATGAGGAAGAATTTATGTGGATAGTGAATCATCAACATCTCTTGAAGAAGCATTAAAATATGACATTTCACAAGATCAAACAAAAGATATCAATCAAGAATTTATCCCACATATGAAGGATCCTATCACTTATAAACTTGGATCACTTACCTTTCTTAGAGCAAGCTATCTCATCAATAAAGAAGTTAGCACTTTTGAAGATCCACCACAGAGCAGAGAAAGAGTAGCACCTTGTCTCCAAGGTAGATCATATCCTATTGCAAATAAAATGTTTTAATGGATGAATTATCAAGGTAGAGGATTAGGCCTACATGAACAGGGTATCCTGGAATCAGTGCAGATTATTGGCAATCCTAGGCATCAAGGTCTTGGTTATTTGGCAATTGAAGGATCTAAACATATCAGTAATACCTCTACAAAATTGGGGGAAACTTCATCTCAAGCAAACACCAACATAGGGAGCACGAAGAATCCTTATGATGAAACCAATGCCAATACTACAACCAACCACGTCATGAATCTTCATCCACCCATCACCCCATCCACAAATTGGGACCAACGTCAAAAGAAAGATTTGAATCAAAGCATGAAGAACATTATAAAAGAAAAAGAAGCTAAGAAGCGTATTGGACAAATCAAATACATATGGATACCAAAAAATACAAAGAAAGATGATCCCTATCATACTCCATTAGTCAAAGAAACTATGGGGCAAAATAAAAATGGGACAAGTATCCATCAAAGATGTCCACAAAGGAAAAAGCATGCTTCTCAAGAAACGTACAAAGTATATCAAGCAGTTGGTCCTAATTCCATGCACACTTATGTATCCACCCATCATTTCTCATCTTCCCAAGTTTGGAGAGTTAAAGGTTCCAAACTATCAACCAATCCATCTTTTATCTCTAAACACACTATATCCACACCTCCACGCATGATATCCAATTCTCACATTGATCATGTGTTGGCAGGAACCCTTCATCATAAGGATTCAGAAGGCACTCTATTGCGATGTGTGCACAAAGACGAAGTTAACTCCAGTATCAGCAAATCAGATCAGGAATCCCAAAAGTTGCATTCAAGTGCATGCATCTTGGAAAAGAAGCTTCTTCAAGTAGGATACAGATCGCACATTATGACAGAAGCATCTACATCGACACCACCAGGTGGTTCAATATGAGCTTAAAATATTTCATGGAAAAATACAAAAAAATCAAAAAAATAAAAAATCAGAAAAAGGATTGAAAACAGTAAAGAGAAAAATCGTCTTCTAGTGAAAACCACATGGGCGGTGCTTTGGGAAAGTACCATGATGAAAACCTGGAAAGCAAGCGTCATGTGTAGAATCGAGCATCTACATGTGCCAGTTCAAGAGAAAGCATCTTGTTACATCCATAATAAAGCCAACATTCCATCCATATCATCCATTCATCCATGAACCATTTATCTGATCCATTTTTATCCATCTGCATCCATACTCCAAGTTATCTTGATCTTGGAAAATTTTGGTGCACACTTTACACTTTCTTATGGTAGTCATCTTGACATAGGTCATTTCCCTTGAACCTATTCAATCCAACATTGTCTGAGCCATGAAGCACTATCCAAATGATCATTCCTCTATTCAAACCCCTTATTTTATCGCAAGATAATCCTTGGCATCCTTTGCATGCTTACCATACCCATCCATCCATCCATATATCTAAGCATCCACCCATGGCATTCCATACATTACTAGACACTAGGGGCAGATATTTGTATCTTGCTTCAGGAATAAATCTTGATATATATCCTCCAATTTATGTGGTGATCAAAAAATTTGGCAAATGTGAAATCAAATTGGTTAAAAAATTTGTGAGCCAAGGTCCAAATCACTATCCCATGGCATATTTTGACAAGACGATGTTCCATATCAAGCTATATCTTTTGTCAAACATCAATACAACAATTCATATCAGTCGCATTTAATGTGTACATCAATGTCACATCAAATCATCAAAACAATTTTTTTCCAAATCAAGCTTCATCAAATCTTGATCAATCAAATCCAATCAACTATCACCTTGTTTGACTTAACACACTTAGTCAAACCACCCTCTTATGTACGAGTTTACTCTAGGATAACAAAACTTCCTACAGTTTACAAGTGCATTATCATCTTATTTGACTTAACACACTTAGTCAAATTATCCAATCCATCATCAACTTGTTTGAATTAACACACTTAGTCAAACAATCATCTTTTGTACAAGTTTACTCTAGGATAACACAACTTCCTAGAATTTATAAGTGCATTATCACTTTTGTTTGATTTAACACACTTAGTCAAACTATCAATCCATCAATCTGATCAATCAACCTTAGCTTGGTTTTCAACAATAACCCAAAACAGAGCATTGATGTCATCACATATTCACATCCAAATTGTCAAAATCATGTGAAAATCCAAAACATCCAAATCATTCAAAATCTAAAACATGTCAAAATCTGAAAAAATAAAAAAAATAGTCGTCAACCGAACTACGTCATCTCTGAGCTTGAACGTAGGAAAGATTGATCTATGATCATCCCCTGAGACACCTTATGTTAGTCCTTTAGGCGTTCGTCGCAATGGCAATCGGTTTTCCCATTTATTTCACATTTTAGGTCAGTCCTTAGGTGTTCGTCGCAATAAAATGGCAACTTTTTTGCCCATCTATTTCATCATTGAGTCTTGTCGGTCTTCCACCTTGTCTAAACTGCATCATCTTTGAGCTTGAACGTAGGCAAGGTTGATCTTTGATCATCCCCCGAGACATTTTAGGTCAGTCTTTAGGCGTTCATCGCAATGGCATCTATTTGCCCACCTATTTAGGCATTCATCGTAATGGCATTTGTTTTCCCATCTATTTCACATATTAGGTCAGTCCGTTAGGCATCCATCGCAATGGAAATCCATTTGCCCATCTATTTCCAGTTTAGGTCGGTCCTTTAGGTGTCCGTCGCAATGGCATTCTGGTTGCCCATCTATTTCACATTTTAGGCGTCCATCGCAATGGCAATCCGGTTTCCCATATATCTCTTTAGCAGTCAAGTCAATTGTCAGCCAAACTATGTTGTCTCTAAGATTAAACGTAGGCAAGGCCATCCTTGATCAGTCCTCGAGACACAAAATCCAAAAACATTCATAAAATCTCAAAAATACCAAAAACATTTGTAAAACATCTCAAAATATCGAAAACAACTTCAAAATATCTGAAAACCCAAAATGGTGCATCCTTCTCATCTTGTTTTCACCCACGATAATCATCATTCCTAATAAATCATCATCATCTTCATCCTTTGGTGGAGCAATCATAAACAAGTCTAGCAGGTTCAAAAGTGAACACCCTAATCGTCAAAGTCTTAAGTCTAGGTTAGTAAGCAAGAAAGTTGGTCAACTCGGAGTATCAATAGCTTATCATCCAATCAGTCTCACCAAAACCCTGATCACAACATGTCCTAGGATGAATCCTTCCCATGATAAGCATCAAGTATCTCACAGTATTTTAGCCTTGGCTAGTGGTATGAAGAACACTAGCTTGTTTGTTTACTTTATCTTGGTCTTTTTTTACTTATCTTATTTTGCACTCATTCCAAGGACCTCTCGATGATGCCTAAACAAAATAGGTTTAGAGAGAAAGGAATGGGGCAACAATCATTATATTTTTTATCTATTGTGCTTGTTGGATATTCTTGTAAAATAACTTGGTGAATACTTGTTTTGTTAGGTCCATCGTAGCAAGGTTTTTGTATGTCAAGTGTGAACAAGAATACTCCTATCTAATTGTCGAGTCAAAGTCCATCACACTCGGTACAACGCCATCTAGGTTCTTTATACCTTGATGCATCATACCTACGTGTGTTATCAAACATAAAGCAATTGGCCCTTTGAAAATCCCAACTCCTAGTAAGAAAATCATCATCATCATCATTCATAACATAGGCTTGTGTGGATCCTCCTACCATCCATATTATTCTTCTTATTCTTCTATCTTTACTAACATTTCTACCTAAAATTGGTGTGTTGTATCAAAATATACATGAGGCTACCCATGGCCGATGACTGTCTATACATCATCAGAATTGTCTACATCAAAGAATTATCTTTCATCCTCTGATCAATAGAACCACCCCTCTCACATTTTATCATAATCCTTCTATTGGGGCAACAATGGGGCATTTGAAAAAATCAAGAAATTTTGAACTTTGATCATAGCAGTTTATTCTTTGAACCAATGCATCAAGTACATTGCTTCAAAGAGGGGCAAAATGTAGACATGGAAAATGTACAATTCGATCTAGCACACTTGATCCTAATTACTAACCACATTTCTTCCTGAATCACACTCTCATCTTATTCACAACTTTCATCCCTTAATTAAATAAATCATTATTTATTTAATTAAGTCCTCCTCTATTGATTAAATTAATCAATTTAATTTAATTAACCTTATATCTTTGTTTATTTAAATAATTCATTTTATTTAAATCACGTCCTTAAAGTCTTCTCATTAAATTGAATAAATTAAACCTTATTTAATTTAATCTAACACTATCCTCTTTAGTTAAATAAATCAAATCGTTTATTTAATTAATCCTTTTCTTCTCAATTCTTGATTTAAATCAACTCATAAATTTGAGTCAAAATTGTCAAATCATCTAATCTCTCATTAAATTGATTAAATCTTGATTAATTTAATCTCAATCACTAAAATCTTCTAGAGAATGTAACTTGTACAATAAATCAATTACTTTGATTTATCAAATTGCCTATTTTCTCTCAACATGGAATAAAAGGGGAATATTACCTCAAAGTTTGAATTCAAATTCAAGTGGGCTTGGTCCTTCCAACAAGGAATTTAAGACCTCCTGCATGTCCTTTGCATTGAGCCAAGTGACATTAACTCCATTTCCCTTCCCTCTAAACATGTCACATTCAAATTTCAAATTTGAATCTAATGGCATTTATCATGCACATTGACCAAAATGTGCTCATTCCTCCTCCAATCATATGTGGACAAGTGGCCTCTTCTCATTGGTTGGTTTTTTATCCCACATTGCTCAATTTCACTCTCTCTTCGATTTTGGAAATCTATAAATGAGAGACTCTTCCTCTCATTCTAACATCCACAACTTGAGTAAACTTACTCTACTCAACTTCATACTCAATGCAAGATCTTAGCTAGGTTATTGCAAGTTTTCTCAAGAACTCATCTTGTTCTTCATCAACAAAGTGGATCAATCACTCATAAAATCATCAAGCTTACAAAGGAGTTGGGAAAAGGGCCAATTTCAACACACCAATTGGCACCAACTCCCCCATGGGATCAAGATTTTGCATTTTCTTAATTTAGGATTTCATCTATATTTCATGTTTGTTCTTATTTTTCCTATTTTGAGTATTTATAAATGGATTTCATGGGGAATCCTTGTTCTAACTTGAATAGGATCTAATATTGTGTTTGTTTGTTGTATTTGTGCAGGTACGAAACTAGGGTTCACACATATGTATATGTTTTAGTTGGGAAATTGAAGGAAATAACTTGTAGTGGATTTTTGTTGCTTTTAAAAGTAATTAAGGATTTTTATTTCGTTAAAATTATTATTTTTCCCTTCTTTCTAATTGAAGAGGCAATTAGTTATTTTATCAATTATTTTATTAAGGGCAATTATTATTTTTACTGTGAACTCAATATGAAAGGGAAATGGATTTAGAATATCCAAAAGTAGTTTATTTCCTTGCAATTTCCTTCAGTGATTATTTCCTCTATATTTTGTATGGGGATTTGGGTTAATCTTGTTTAAGACTTCTAGTAGTGAAAGAGGGAAATGGGGTTGTGTGTTTATTTGAGTCAACCCAGTAATTGTACCCTTGGTTACTGCTTTGATTTGGTCAATATAAATTGATTTTCACAAATGGAGAAGTGTTACCCTTATGTATTAATTTAGGGTGGTTGTTATTTTCAGAATAACACTAGGTTGCATTGGGTTATGGAATTTCTCAACTAAGTTTTCATAGGGGAGTGGCTTGCAACGAGCGCCAGCACACAAAGGGGTTCTAGGATAACTCGTTGTAGGTTGGTAATACAGATATAATGTAATTTACTTGTTAGGGGTTAAATAATTCTAACACTTAATCAAGACTAATATGCCTCACTCATGGACCCTTGTGCTAGTATAGGCTTGGGATGAGACGAGAAGGCTTGGAATGGCATGATCGATATATTTTCTTCATGAAAGATACTCGATTCCGCTTTGGACTACATGTGGGGCCGAGAGTCGTTAGAGGCTTCTAGGAGATCCCAAGATGGGGGTCGGGGCCTAGTAAGACTCACCAAGATATCCCATGTAGCATTGTGATGACACTCCTCCTAAGTCAACTGTTTGATAGTGTTGTGAATCGAAATATTGTATAAACTGAAAGCAATGTAACCTTGTGTTAGTTTGGTTTATGTAACTGGTTGTGTCAGTGTATGTGTCAATCTATGACTAGTGGTTGTAGGTTTTTCCATGTTATCTTGTTACTATCTCCTAGAAAGGGGGTTGGGCCTTCGGGTACCACTTGGTTGGGTGGAACATGCACCATACATCGTTGGGTCCCCCTTCATCTTCAATTCATGATGGTGAGGTTTCTAGTTAGAGAGCTCGTGGTTTCCAATATTTGAATCAAGCATTGTATTTATTTCAGTTTGGCTCATGTTATTATTACCCCTCATTTGTATTTGAGGTGGACACTTTTTATATGTATCACATTAGTATAATTTTCCTCATTCGAGGAATGAGAGGTGTAACATTATTATTTTAAGTTACTTTTATTTGAATCTTATTGTATCTCTTTGTCTTATGATGTAATTATATCATGTATGGAATGTATGAGTACTCAATTCTTTATGTAAGGGTATGTGCAAGACCATGATGGACCAAAAAGTGGCGATATGATGGGTATGTGGCTGACGACTTTTTTTTTGCCCAAAATTAATGAAACGAAAAAGGGTTTTTAAAGGATATTCTCAGATTTCCGTCAATATAAATTATGCTTTACCTTGAATTAAATAAATATTTATTATTCATTTTCTATTAGGATTACGAGTAAAGTCATGATTAATAGGTTGATTGAAAAACATATATAGTTTTCAAACGGTATCACATCTTTTGAATCTGAAACATGTGTCACATTCTATACTTCACATACTATAGGATTAAAAAATAAAATGAATTTCATAAATTTTTGACCAAGTTAAGGCGGTTAGACATACGAGTTTTTATATTTTAAAAAAGTTGTAATAAAAAAATCATAATTAATTATTTACTTGGTAAAAAATTACAAAAAAATATGCATCACATCAAGACATGAGTCCTCTACTTATATCTAAAATATTATAAAAAAATATTGTCATTTTATTCTGGTTAGGGTGGTCAGATAGACACCTACTTCTTATTTTTTCCCTGAAATTTAAGTGCTACTGCATTGAAATTTCAAATTTTCACCAAATAGATTTAAAAATAAATAAATAAACCTAGTATTTTAGAAATTAAATTAAATTTTATACAGATTCTATTCTTACATATTTTTGAAATAATATAGATAACTTATTCAAATTTTTATGTCAAGTTTCCTAACTCTAGTTTTTTTGAATTTTTTGCCACTTAAGGGCCTATTTTTTCCATGATGATCCTGCACATACCCGTAAGTAAATGTTATAGATGTTATATGATGTATGTATGGGTTTAAGTAATCTTAGTCTTGTAGCCTTAGAGGTTGTTGTCAATTAGTAAGTGAACATGTATGTTAATTACACTTTAAATATAAAAAAATTGTGCGCTTAAGTAGTTAATTGCAACTTCCTCTAGGGTTACGTGGTGGGGCATTACACATGGTATCAGAGCCTAGGTTTAAACACTGGTTTCTCTTGGATTATGATGTACCCAAACATGGAAGAGGTAGAGCAAAAGGACGTGGTCATGTAGGTGGTCATGAAGGGATTCATCATGACTCTCCTCCTCAAGTTCCACATATTTCATATCAGGAGGAGCAACAGGTATTGCAGAATGCCCCAGGGGGTGGTTATCAACAATAGGATCCTCCAGGGATCAAGGCCACATGTAGGACACTTGAGGAGGCATTAGCGCTCATTGGGTAGAGACAGATAGATGTATAAGGTAATCTTGGTGTGAGGGAAGTTTTGGCTTAGATAGAGACAATAGCCTTTGCATATATGAGAGATTTACTCAGGGAATGACCACCATTGTTTAATGGAGTAGGCAGTGGCTTAGAGGCTGAGACTTGGCTCATAGACTTCAATCGGTGCTTTTCTATGCACCCATATGGTAGTAATACCAAAGTGCAATGCGCTATCATGCATCTGCGGGGGTTCACATCCACTTGGTGGAAGTTGGAGGAGAAAAATCTTCACATAGACATTAATTCAGTATCTTGGGAATTTTTTTTAGAGTGGTTCAAAGCCCGCTTCCTTTTTGACCATTGGCATCAGCATTGAGGCGATGAGTTACACGCCTTGCGACAATTAGCTTTGATCGTTGAGCAGTATGAGTGATGCTTTTACGAACTTAAATAGTTCACAAGTATAGGTGATGACAATGGAATGCTCATTTAGCACTTTGTCAGGGGCTTGAATGCTCATATTAGCAGTGGTGTGAGGGTCTTTGAACCCAATTCTATGGAGACAACTGTGGAGAAAGCGCGGCTAGTGGAGGAGAACTTGGCCATGGCACTGGTTCAATAGCTGAGATTAGTTCATGAGGGGGATAGACTCAAGGAGTTGTGCCTCCCAAGACTTAGCAGGGACCTTCATAGAGTGGTCAACAATAGTAGGTATCTCAAGGGAAATGTAAAGGTTTCCAATAGGGACAAGGCGACATAAATGATAGGCACATGAAACGCTTCAACTCCGAGCAACTTGTGCAGAGCTCATAGTCCACTTTCAAGGGTAGCGCGCAACAATATAGTGCACCACCTGGAGGTAGGGGCTATGGTAGAGGAATTGGATGTCATGCATGTGGTCAGCAAGGTCATATAGCTAGAATGTGTCCTAACAAGTGCACATCTGGATTTACACAGAGACCAGTGACATCTAAGCTGACAGTGGGGGATGTAGGTAGAGGGCACTGAGTATTTGTAGTAGTTGATAACCGCTAGGAAAAGCATCAGGGTACCATCGTCAAGACATATGGTATGTTATTGGGTAACCCAATTACCATTCTATTTGATTCTGGAGCATCAAAATCCTTCATTTCTTCTTTCGTCGTGTCATGATGTAGACTAGGGGCAGTAAGGCAAGATGATAGGTGGTAGGTTGAGTTAGCCTTGAGTGCAAAAGTTGCATCATATTCCCTTGTACTAGAGTGTAGATTGGAGGTTGGAACTCTCCTCACTACATTGGACCTCTAAGTTATTCCATTGGGTTCTTATGATGTTGTCATAGGAATGGACTAGTTAGAGGCACATAGAACAATTATAGATTATTGAAGTAAGTCGATTCGATGCATTAATGCATCTGCTAGAGAGGTAGAGATAGTGGGCGTTCAGAGGCTAATATCCTTGAAGATTATCTCAGCTATGCAGTTGAGAAGGTGTGTGCGACAAGGTTGTTACTTGTTCGTTATTACAGTGGATGATTTGGATTTAGGAGATGGAGAGGAGAAATTCTCTCTCGATAGTCACCCCATTCTTCAGGAGTACTTTGATGTCTTTGCAAATGAGATTCTAGGGATGCCACCTCGGAGAGACATAGACTTCAAGATACACCTAGTACATGGATCGGAGCCTATCTCACGAGCTCCTTACCATATGACCACCCAGGAGCTGAAAGAGCTTCACTTGCAGCTTGAGGAGTTGTTAGCTAAGGGCTTGATTCACCCTAGTGTTTCTCCATGGGGAGCACCAGTTATATTCATGAAGAAGAAGGATAGTTCACATCAGTTATGTATTGATTACCGACAGTTGAAAAAAGTGACTATCAGGAATTGGTATCCGCTTCCTTGGATTAATGATTTGTTCGATTAGATCAAAGGTGCTATGATATTTTTGAAAATTGATCTTAAGTCAAGATATGATCAGCTCCGTATATTTGACTCAGATATCCATAAGACGATGGGGTATGTGTAGGATCATCATGGAAAAAATAGGCCCTTAAGTGGCAATAAAATTCAAAAAATTAGAGTTAGGCAACTTGACGTAAAAATTTGAATAAGTTATCGATATTATTTCAAAAATATGTAAGAATAGAATCTATAGAAAATTGAATGTAGTTTCTAAACTACTAGGTTTATTTATTTATTTTAAAAATCTATTTGGTGAAAATTTGAAATTTCAATGCAGTAGTACTTAAATTTCAGGGAAAAAATAAGAAGTAGGTGTCTGTCTAACCACCCTAACCACAATGAAATGATAATATTTTTTTATAATATTTTAGATATAAGTAGGGAACTCATGTCCCGATATGATGCATATTTTTTTGTAATTTGTTTCTACATAAATAATTAATTATGAACTTTTTATTACAACTTTTAAAAAATATAAAAACTCGTATGTTTGACCACCTTAACTTGGTCAAAACTTCATGAAATTCAATTCTATTTTTTTTAATCCTATAGTATGTGAAGCATAGAATGTGACGCATGTTTTGGATTCAAAAAATGTGATACCATTTGAAAGCTATAGATTTTTTTCAATCAACCTATCAATCAAGACTTTAGTCATAATTCAAATAGAAAATGAATAATACTTATTTATTAAATTCAAATTAAAGCATAATTTATATTGGTGGAAAGCTAAGAATCTCCTTTAAAAACCCTTTTCGTTTCATCAATGTTGGGTAAGAAAAACGTTGTCAGCCACATGGGCCATCATATTACTTAGATATCGCCACTTTTTGGACCATCATGATCCTACACATACCCAACGTTTCAGACACAATATGGCCACTACGAGGTCAGAGTAGTACCATTTGGGTTGACGAATGCGCCTTTTGTGTTCATGAGTCTGATGAATGGAGTATTCCACACATATTTAGATAGATTTTCCCTTGTGTTCCTGGATCACATTTTGATATACTCTAGGATAGTGGAGGAACATGAGGAGCATTTATGGCAAATATTATAGTGCTTACGAGATAATTAACTTTATGCTAACCTATCAAAATGTGAATTCTTCAAGACCGAGGTCAAGTACCTTGGTCATGTGATCTGAGGGGAAGGTATTTAGGTATTTCAGTGGATCTTGCAAAGATCCAAGCAATCTTAGATTGTCCTGTGCCCACGAATGTGGCAGAGATACATAGATTTATGGGGCTTTTAGGTTATTACAAGAGATTTATATACGGCTTCTCGAGGATAGAGCATCCTATCACCTCCCTTTAGAGGAAAGGGAAGAGGTTTGTGTGGTCAAAGCAGTGTGAGATAATATTTTAGACTCTTAAGGAAAAGTTGACCAGTGCACCAACACTTGTGATACTTGATCTGACTGGGGACTTTGTAGTCTGTCTAGACGCATCCTTGGAGGGTTTAGGAGAAGTGTTGATGTAGGAGGGTTGTTTCATAGCATATGAGTCACGAAAGCTCAAGGATCATGAGCTGAACTACCCTACACATGATCTTGAGTTGGTGGAATTTTTTCATGCGTTGACTAGATGGAGACATTTCCTTCTTGGGCACAGGCTTGAGTTGCACAGTGACCACAAAAGTCTTTAGTACATTTTAACGTAGCCAAACCTTAATGCTAGGTAGAGGCGTTGGATGGATTTTCTTTGCGATAATGACTTTGAAGTGAAGTATATTCAGGGAAAGGAGAATGTTGTAGCTAATGCACTTAGTAGACTAAGACATGAGATTTCCGAGTTGACTCTTGTAGTAGATCTGTGGAGTCAGATTATTTCTGCTCTTCTAGTGGACAGTTGGTATCAAGAGGTTAGGCAGACCTCTAGAGGGTAGGTTATCAGGATATTCTCTTGATGTAGATGGGTTATTGAGGCACATGGAAGGCATTTTCATTCCTTCATAAAGTGATCTTCGCATCTTAGTTTTGATTGAGGCACATCGTGCACCCTACTTAGCCCATCCAGGGGTGAAGAAGATGCATGCAGATCTGCATCAGTTGTATTTCTAGCCAGGGATGAAGCATGATATTACAGATTATGTGTCAAGATGTTTAGAGTGTCAACGAGTGAAGGATGAACACCAACATCTAGCAGAGCTTTTACAGCCACATCTAGTGCCAGAGTGGAAATGGGACATGATCTCATTGGATTTCATTTGGTTTACCCAACTCTTTGAGATGACATGATGCAATTATGGTGATAGTTGATAGGTTGATGAAGGTAGCACACTTCTCACGTATTCTCTCTTCTTATAATGCATCATATGTAGCTAGAGTGTTCATGGAGGACATAGTGAGGTTACACGGTATTCCATGTCCGATTATTTCTGACATGGATCCAGTGTTTACCTCAGGTCTTTGGACTTCATTACAGCATGTGATGGGGACACAGTTGAACTTTAGTTTAGCTTATCACCCAGAGATAGATGGAAAAACTAAGAGGGTCAATCAGATCCTTGAAGAAATGTTGTGTATGTATGTGATGGACTAGCAAACATGATGGGAAGACTATCTCTATTTGGTAGAGTTTGCATACAATAATAGTTTCCATAGTTCTATCGGCATGCCTCCATTCCAAGCATTGTATGGGCATCCATGTCACACTCCTTTGAGTTGGGATCAGCTAGAGGATAGAGTACTTTTGGGTCCATAGATGTTGCAAGACATGGAGCATTTGGTAGCGACTCAGGATAGGGAGAAGAAGTATGTGGATGCGCATAGGGTGGATCGTCAGTTTTCTATTGGTGACAAAGTATTCTTGCACGTGGATCCACTAAAGAGTCCAATCCATTATGGAAAGGGCTCTAAGCTTGCACCTCACTTTGTCGGACCCTTCGAGATACTCGAGAAGATTGGTCCAGTTGCTTACCGGCTTGCTTTGTTGCCTAGTCTTGCACGTATTCACGATGTATTTCATGTTTATGTTCTTCGACCATACCATCCAGATATTTCTCACATCCTTGATTGGAATGCTTTATAGGTAGAGGATAGGAAATTGGCTTTGGAGCCTATGGCAGAAACGGAGTGCGGAAAGCTCGCTCTTCAAGGGTGATATATTGATCAGGTTAGGATCCAGTGGGATCCTAGGAATGATGCTTCATCCACCTAGGAAGATGTAGCCAGGATGAGGTAATTATATCCCTACTTTTTTGCAGGCTTCCAGGAGTAAGCCTGGCCCTAGGGGGGGAGGATGTAATACTCCTCTGTTTTGGCTTCTTGCTCAGACAATGTTCTTTGCTTTGTTTTAGTTTTTTAGTTGCTCTAACACTTTGAGATACTTTATCATGTGTGTTTTATTTGATCGCTATTTATAAAGAGATAGACTATTTGTGGTGATGAGATGTATTCCTTTGATGCTTTATTGTCATACTTTAATTTGTGTAATAATGCTAACTTTTGTTATAACATGTTTAATGCACATGAATTATTTGATTATTATGGAACTATCAGTTCATGATGAGTGTATTGGTGAAGGGGACAGGATCACATCACTCGCTTGCAAGCACCCTACAATTTCGTGTTTTCCTCTTCACAGTGTGTATTCTATGTTGTTTATATACATGTACTTTGATATCTTGTTTATAGGTTTGCAGGTACATGACATTGACTCCACCTGGCTTCACAGGTTTGAGCATGTCAACCCAATGGTATGTTGATTGGGAGATAGTAACTAGGTAACATGTGTCAAGTCTACACCCTAACCACAGTGTGTTGTTAGTCCATGTTCGGTGTGTCTTTGTTTGCCTTGTTTATTGCTATTTAATTCTGCAAGGTTTATTTTATGGAAATAAATGTTAAATTATGCATTAAATTATTTTAGTATTTATTTAATTAATTTTAGATAATATTGAAGAAATCTTTCTATTTAATTTAATTAATTAAATTTAATTGACTTAGTAAAGCAATTTAATCCTTGTGGTTAAATTTATTTATTAAGTAATTGAATTAATTGATTAAATTATTTATTAAGTAAATAGTTTAATAGAATTAAATTTATTTTGAAATCTAATTGTGATTTGAAATTATTGAAAAATGCAAAAAAAGACTTTAAGAAAATAAATGTGGGTTGTTAAAAGATATTTTTGATTTGTCAGCAAGTTTTAGTTAATTAATTTGGGTTGTTGGGAAAATTAATTCCCAGAGGGAATCTTGGCTTTGGGTGAGGAAGCAGAAAGCTTCTTCACAGCAAAAGCACAAGATATTTTGGGTGTTGAAAATTTGGAAAAGGAAGATGATTTGCTTGTTGTGGAAAAAATTGAAAGAAACCATGTTGTAGAAAATTGTTGGCAATTGTGCATTTTCAGATTTGTTTTGGGAAAGATTACTATTGTATTAGATTCAATATTGTGCTCGTGAAATTTGGTTGCTTGGAAGCTTTGGAGGAGGTTCGACACTAAAATATCCATTTACTCTAGAAGCTTTGTTGGAAACAGGTTCCCTTCTTAAAATCTTTGTCTTTGTTTAAGTTTTTAATGGAAATTAATTGCTGTAGAAAATATTGTTGTGCTAGATCTATAGCAGAAGCTTTTATTTGTTTGAGAAGAAATTTTAAGGCTTTTGTGTTGATAGTTTTTCCGTGAGTAAATCTAGTGCCTCTATAGGTATCTTTTACAGTGAAATCAGAGAGTAAAATATGAGAATCCCCTATGGAGTTAATAGATGAACAATGAAAGAGACCCAGACGAAAACAACATGAAATTTAGGGAAATTGTTTTGAACAATAGAAAATTTTAGAAGAAACAAGAGATATTTTTTTTAATCTCTATAGGAATTCATTTAAAATCTTCAAATTCGTTCCTCTGTATTTGGAAATGTGAATACAAGAAATGAAACCCTATTGTTTTGTTTAAAGAGATATTATGGTGAAATCCTCTCTCAAAATTGGGTATTTTCTGGGAAGTTGCACAAATTTACCTGTAGACGGTTTTTGAAAAATGTTTCTCCCTTTTTGACTATATAGTTGAGATATTTATATATATATATATATCATATACATATATGCATATATATATTACTATATACACAAATGCACATATATAATGTATATATATTATTTATTTTAAAAAAATGTTTATATATTATTGTTTGTGTCATCCGTATGACGAAATAGAAGTAGGTTATGGCAGGTAATTTTCAATGTAATAAAATAAATTGCATAAGTTTTTTTTGTATTGATGGGGGGAAGCCATGGGAGGCGTTGCCTCCACACCTGCCCCCATAAGGGGATGGTTGTGGAGGGAGACCTCTACAACCCCCCTTTCCTTTGCTTATATGGCAGAGCCATATGTAGTGGGGAGAGGTTCGATTGGAAGAACCGACTACCCCTCCCATTATAATATGTGCTTTCTATTGGTTTTTTTAAACTTAAACCTGTGGAATTTCAATTGATCCGTTCACGATTTTTAATTTATTTTATGATATTTATTCATGGTGATATATATATATATATGTATGTTATATTATATATATATATGTGTGTGTGTGTGTTTGGATATTTATTTGTTATTATTACAAAATATTAATTATATATTTAGTGTATATACATTATAAGTGTATATATATAATTATATAATTTAAAATATAATTATGTATATATATTTATGTGTATATATACATTAAATATATATTTAAATAGTGTATTGTTAAATTCTTTATTTTAAAATAGACATTTTAACAATACTTGCATATGTATATGGTTTAGTTGCGAAAATGAAGGAAATAACTTGCAGTGGATTTTTGTTGCTTTTAAAAGTAATTAAGGGTTTTTGTTTTGTTAAAATTGGTATTTATCCTTTCTCTGTAATTGAAGAGGCAATTAGTTATTTTATCAATTATTTTATTAAAGGCAATTATTATTTTTACTGTGAACACAATATGAAAGGGAAATAGATTTAGAATATCCAAAAGTAGTTTATTTCCTTGCAATTGCCTTCAGTGATTATTTCCTCTGTATTTTGTATGGGGAAGTGGGTTAAACCTGTTTAAGACTTCCAGTAGTGAAAGAGGGAAATGAGGTTGTGTGTTTATTTGAGTCAACCCAGTGATTGTACCCTTAGTTAGTGCTTTGATTTGGTCAATGTAACCTAGTTTTCATGAACGGGGAAGTGTTACCCTTATGTCTTAATTTAGGGTGGTTGATATTTTTGGAATAGTACTAGGTTGCCTTGGGTTGTGGAATTGTTCAACTAAGTTGTCATAGGGGAGTGTCTTGCAACGATCGCCAAGACACAAAGGGGTGCCAGGATAATTCGTTGTAGGTTGGTAATCCAGATATAATGTAATTAACTTGTTAGGGGTTGGGTAGTTTCAACACTTAATCAAGACTAATATTCCTCGCTCATGGACCCTTGTGCTAGTATAGACTCTGGATGAGATGAGAAGGCCTAGAATGGCATGATCGATATCTTGTCTTCATGAAATATACTCGATTCCATTTTGGACTACATGTGGGGTCGGGAGTCGTTAGAGGCTTCTAGGAGATCCCAAGATGGGGGTCAGGGCCTAGGAAGACTCACCAAGATATCCCATGTAGCATTGTGATGACACTCCTTCTAGGTCAACTGTTTGATAGTGTTGTGAATCAAAAGATTGTATAAACTAGAAGCAATGTAACCTTTTGTTAGTTTGGTTTATATAACTAGTTGTGGCAGTGTATGTGTCAGCCCGTGACTAGTGGGTTGTAGGTTTGTCCATGTTATCTTGTTACTATCTCCTAGCATGGGGGGTGGGCCTTCGGGTACCACTTGGTTGGGTGAAACATGCATCATATGCCATTGGGTCCCTCTTGATCTCCAGTTCATGATGGCGAGGTTTCTAGTTGGAGATCTTGTGGTTTCCAGTATTCAAATCAAGCATTGTATTTATTTTAGTTTGGCTCATATTATTGTTACCCCTCATTTGTATTCAAGGTGGACACTTTGTATATGTATCACATTTGTATAATTTTCCTCATTTGGGGAATGAGAGGTGTAAAATTATTATTTTAAGTTAATATTATTTGAATCTTTGTATCTATTTATGTTATGATGTAATTATATCATGTATGGAATGTATGAGTACTGAATTCTTTATATAAGTAAATGTTATAGATGTTATACGATGTATGTATGGGTTTAAGTAATCTCAGTCTTGTAGCCTTAGAGGTTGTCAATTAGTAAGTGAACATGTATGTTAATTATACTTTAAATATAAAAAAATGTGCGCTTAAGTAGTTAATTAAAACTTCCTCTAGGGTTATGTGGTGAGACATTACACCTAGACATGTCTTTAGATGCTTTGTATCAATCTACATACAAGAAAAAGAAATTTGAAATTATATGTAAGATGATTAAAAATGGTTTAATTGAATTTAATTTAGAATTTATCATATTTAAATTGTACCATAAGATGTTGTTGTGCATCCTCTATTCTAGGACAAGTCTCTACATGCTAAGCTATAGGAGATGTCTCATGCTATAAAATAAAAATAATTTAACATGTGTGAGCATATATATATATATATATATATATATATATATATATATTCAATTTTAAATTTAATTTAAGTTATTAACATTGTATAATTTGTAATTGCCTTTAAATATGATCAAAATATTAAATTACCATATGATCCTACTCTCCACATCTTGGTTGAAGTGGTGTGACCTCATCAAGGATGAAAGTGCCACCAGTTACAAAGTCCTACAAGGTCAAATTCAAAGTGCACGTGTATTTGAATTAGGTTAAAATATATATATTCAAGTGTACCAATAGGGGTAAATTGAAATCTATTTAAAATACCAACAAATTGTGCACACATGTGTAGAATTTTTTAAAACAACCTAAAATTCAGATGTCTCCTAAATTGTCGCCACATCAAATGTGTGTTTGATCCCCATTCTCATTGTTGTGTTAACCTACATACATAAACATAACACTTGTAATATTTAGTTTACATGCACGTTTGATATATAGTGAATTCAAAATACAAAATTGTAAGTATAGTTTTAAATAATTTACAATATACATTTACCTACACCTCATGCAAGATGCCTAACAATGGAAGAGCACTGAGTGAAAATCCCCTAGGTGGAATCGAAGTGTAAGTTGATTAACTCCCCTAAGCCAACATAAATATTTAAAAAGCATGTTCATGATTGAATTACAAATTAAAAATTCAAGTTGAAACATTATTTTGAATATATTTAAAAAATCAATCAAAATAACCCGTAAGGGTTGTCGACATAAAAACTCGACAAGAAAATGATGCAGGGTTGGTCACCATCTACACCAAACAATTTTATTGTTAAAACATTACAATTTTTTTTATTATATATGTTCATTAAAAACACACGTGCTTTAAAAATTGTTACAAATTCAACATGTACATGTATATTTATACCTATGTCAAAATTCATGTAAGGTGATTCTCTACAGCAAGAAAATCAACATATGAACTAATGCCACCAGAATCTCCATGTCCACTTGAACTAGGTGTATCTTGATTAGGTCCATAGCATACCTGATGACAAATGGTACATATGTGGGGTGTCAACACTCATGGAGTGGTACTAGGACCAGCTCCATACAATGCTTCTCCATGATCGTGGTCTCTAGCTGCAACTGTCACTGCTAAAGTGTGCTCATCAAGGTTGCCTACAAGCATACTCAAAGGTCCTAATGCAAATACTATCACATGATGATGCACATGTGTAGGAATGGTAGGAGTAGGTGTAATGCCCCACCTCGCAACCCTAGAGGAAGTTGCAATTGACTAATCAAACAGACTATTTTTTTTTGTTTAAGTACAATTAACATGCAAGTTCACTACCCACTGCAAACAACCCCTAAGGTTACAAGATTGAGTTTACTTTAAGACCCAAACAAAAAACATGAATGGAAACCATAACATTCATTTCCTTAATAAATTAGAAACACATACATTCCATACAAGATAAATTACATTATAAAAGTAAGAGATACAATGGAATACATATAATAATAATTAAAAAATAAGATTACATCTCTCATTCCCCGAATGAGGTAAATCCAATAAGAATGATTACAAATTACAACCTTCCACCTTGATAAAAAATGAGGGGTGATAAATTACAAGAGTCAACTGAAATGAATAAAATCATAAGAGTAATTGGATCCCACGAGCTCTCCAACTGGAAATCTCATCCACACAAACAAAAAGAAAGCCCAACAGAGTAAGGTGCACATTCCACCCAACCAAGTGGTACCCGAAGGCCCACCCCCCGTGCTAGGAGATAGTAACAAGGATTCCTAGCCAAGACCAACTACCTCTAGACATAGGATAGTACATAACTGAACCAAACTAACACAACCAATCACATGTACAATACAAGTACAACTCTAACATGGTCACATTGCTTCCAAATATAAAACAAATCAGGTATGATAAGAAAACCATACACATAATAATCAATTACCAACTGTTGTCCTAGACAGAGTGTCATTGGACAACTCATCATGGGATATCCTCTGGGAATCTTCATAGGCTCCAACCCCCACTATGGGTTATTCTGGTGGCCTCAACCGAATCTTGGCCCCCATAATCACTCATGTGGAATCAAATACCTTTCCTAAAGAAAAGATAGATGACCTTGCCATTCTAGGCCTTCCCACTCATCCCAAGCCTAAACGAGCACTTGTGTCTTTGAGTGAGGCAAAGTTATCTTGATTAGTGAGAAGTACTACCCAATCTCCTAAGGATATTATTTTAGTTATCACTTGGTTAAACCACCTCTGAAGGTTATCTAGTTTACCTCTTTGGGCTCTGGCGCCTAACAGAAGCCACTCTTCTACTTGACAAAACACAATCAAACCAATTACCAAGGGAACCCAAGTGCATACAAAATAGATATTACAACCACTCCAACTCTAGGAGGAAACATAAAAAGAAATTCACTCCAACACTAGAGGTAACAAACATAACAAAGCCCCTCCTTACAAGGAGTCACAAATCGCATAATCCACTCCTTCCACAAGAGGCAGAAAACATCCCCATTCGTGGAAATCGGGTAATAACATTGACATAATTTCATGCACTACCCAAGGGAATTAACAACTGGTTGACATAACAAAACGACAATCCCCATCCTCTAGGATCCTTTGGAAGACTTACATATTACAAACACTTAACCCATTTCCCCAAACATGAACACAGAGGAAATAATTATGAAAGCAATTGCTAGGAAATAACAAATTTGGATATGCTAAATCCATTTCCCTTTAACATTCATTTCACAGTAAAGGAAAACAATTTCCCTAACAAAATAATTAAATAAAATAATTCATTGCCTTTCTAATTACTGAGAAGGGAAAACTAATTTTAATAAACAATTCAAATCCATGATTACCTTTACAAACAACATAAATCCACTGCCTTAATAAAATTCAATAGTTATTATCTCAATTAGACTAATTTTACAATATCTCTTTCAGACCAAGTATGAAATTTAAACCAACATTTAATTCCTTATTTACTTATAAATAATAAAATAAATATTTAATTCGTCGATTTAAAACATACTGTTTTCAAATCATCTATTTCTTCTTTTCAAAATAAATCATTTAAAAATCAATTAATTTCTCTATTAAACATAATATCTGTAAATCAAATATTTGTTCTTTCCAAAAATATTATTTTAAAATAAATCTCTTACATCAACTATTGCATATTGATTTAAAATTTTCCAATTGCATTTAAAATATGCTATTATTTAAAGCCACCTTTTAATATACATATATATATATATATATTAAAATTAATACATAGAACTATATGTATATATATAATAATATATATATAGTTTATTATTAATATATATTCACATTTTAATATTATACAAATATAATAATTAAATATTAAAAACATATTTACAAATCATATATAATAATATTTTAATATTATATTAATATAATATTAAATATTAATTATATATATTATATTTTTTTAAGAAAAAAAAAGGAAATTCAAATACCTTTTTTCCTCGGGCCGCGTGCACCACGAATATGGGCAGTCGGCTATGTTTACACATAGTCGACACCCCCAAAGGGGTGGCGACTGTGTCTACACACAACCGTCCCTTCCATGGGCGGTTGCAACAGGGGGTATGGGGGTCGCACTAGGCGCGGCTTCCCCACAGTGCCTCCCATGGGGGGCATGGTGGGGTGAGCCCCTAGCGCCTCCCAAACCTCCAAATTTTTTATATTTTTATATTTTTTTTTAAACCTATGGATTTTGAAATCCGTGCACCACACAGGGGTATTTTTAAAAATTATTTTTAATGACATAACCCCCCCTCAAAAACAAAAATATATATAATAATATATATGTATATATATATATATATATATATATATATATATATATCAATATATATATATATATATATATATATATATCAATATATATATCAGTAGATATATATTAGTATATATATATATATATATATGTATAAATTTAATTATCTCCACATCAGATTTGCAAACTAAATTGAGCAAATAATTTTCAAAAATATAAATTTGCAGCCAAGAACACAATTTTTCCTTGAAGAGATTCATTTTCAAACACAGGTTTTCAAGTTTTGAAACCAAATTTAACATGGGTTTTTCTTGCAATCAAACAAATTTTATTTTCTTTTCAACGACATATCAAAATTATTAATCATTTCAAATTGAACTAATTTTAATAAAAGAAAAACCTCATTCTTCCAAAAGCTTGATAAGTTGAAAATGGTGTAAGCCCTCTCCTCATATTCAAGATCCTTCCTAGCAATCCAACTAATCTTCTCAAAACAATTCCAAATCCCAAAACACACAACCAACAAATTCCTCTCCTTCTTTCAATTTTCCATCCTCTCCCAAAAATTCCATGAAAATCCAATAATAGAAAAAAATTGAAAATATCTATTCAACCATCATAATCAATTTTCCAAAACAAAACAAAAAATATCTTAATTTCCTTTTTTGCATTTAAAATTTTCAAAAATGTAATTAAAAACCTTTTTCAAATTTCAAACTTAATTTCAATCAAAATATCTATTAATTTCCAAAATGAATAACTTAATTCAATTCAACACAATTAATTTAATTAATCAATAAAATAAATCTAATCCAAGATTAAATTATTTTATTAATTAAATTAAATTAATTAGTAAATTAAATTAATTAGTAAATTAAATAACATTTTTCACATTATAACCAAATTAATTTAATCAACAACTTAAATACATAAATCCATTTAATTACCCTTTTCAACTTGCAATTAAATAAAATCCAAGCAAATGAAACTATATAAAAACAACTGAACCAGACCAAAACCGACGACACACTATGACTAGGGTGATGACTTGACACGGGAAACCTAGCTACTATCTCCCAATCAAATGTTGATGGGAAATGGACACGCTCAAACCTATGAAGCCAAGTGGAGACGATGTCATGTACCCGTTAACATGCGAACAAAAGCATATCACACATGTATATTTGCATCATATAAAACACACCGTGAAGAGGAAATCACGGAATCACAGGGTGCTCGCAAGAGAGTGGTGCAATTTTGTTCCCTTCACCAATACAATGTTATAAACTGACGAGTCTAACATCAATAATTTAATCAAAAGCATAAATCATCATTAATTCAAATATCCACTTAGCTAATCCAGAGCATGCCATAATGATAACATTTGAATAATACACCATCAAACCAAAATATAACATTAACATCACTTCACAGATAGCGATCAAATAGTAACCAAGTACCATAGTCAAAGTACTAACAGAAAACACAACATAAAGGAGAAAAAACATTGTTCGATCAATAGAGAAAAATGGAGGGGTATTCCAATAGGAGGATCTACAATAGGTCCAACATATACGAGGCATCTAGGATCAAATTGTGCCCCTAACCCTTGTTGTGGCATGTCGCCACCAATGCCCTGAAATGATTTAAAATAAGAGTAATTTGGCTTTTGCTATTTTTATTTTTGCCTCAAAACAAACTCTGCATATAATTTCCTCAAAAAGTATAAAGGGACCTCCAAATTAGCATGTGGTGGATGGTCAAATACCATCCACCATCACTCCCAAAAATTTGCAGACATTTATGGATGTTTGCACCACATCATCGATATCCTAGGTTTATTTGTAGGAATGGGTAGGTTAGTGACAAGGTCGATAAAATAAAGTGCAAGATGGGCTTTTGTTATTTTTAGGTCCAAAATATCTTTGTAGGAGAGACCATCTGAATAAAATTGTCTCATATCCTCCTATCATTGTCGATGCCTATCTAAGTGTGAATCAATATTCCTAACAACATCGACAACGTTTTGCAGTGTAGATGCAAAATTCCTCAAGTGTGGAGAAACTAATGCTTCATTTTGATTAACATTGATTTGGTTTTGAATGGATCTAACATTTTCATTGATCCGAGCTTGCAAGTGAGCCTCATCGGATCCCCATATAACTGGATGTGGACGAGGTGGATGGGGAGGTGGAGGGGGAGGTGGAAGTAGAGGGGGTTGAACATGTGGATTAATAATATCATTAATATCAAATTGATCCATGATGTTTATAAGTGAACATATAAAAATTATACAAAATTAACATACATACACATACATACATCATTAATGTACATGAGTGTTTAAATGTAGGATACATGTACATACACTTACAGACATCAATCAACTTGATCATATACATACAAATTTCAAAATGTAAGATACATGTTTACAAGAAATTTAATAGGATGTGTACAATTCATACATACATCATTCAACTTGACCATGTACATACAAATATCAAAATTTAAAGTCTAACTAGGTAATTTTCATACATGTACATAGTAAAAAATAAACTTAAAACATACACAAAAACCTCATTTATGTCTAAGGCATGTAAATGAAAAAGAAAATTAATTGTTAATGTGACATGAAATCTCATTAAAAATTACATCATTAATAATTTTTATTAGGAGAAATTGTGATTGCTTAAGGGGTCCTTGTAGGATGGCTTAAGGGGATCTATGAATGAAGGTCCTAGGACAAAATGATGGCTTAAGGGGTTAAAATTTGTGAAGTTGCCCAAGGTAACCAAATTTCAATAAGTTAAATATATATTTATTTTTAAATATACATTTAAATGATGTAATTAATAATATATTATGGCTTTTAAGGGGTCCTAAGTATAGTTTTAAGGGAATCTATGGCTTAACCATCCTAGGAAAAAATGATGGATTTAGGGCTTAGGGTTTAGTATATCAAAACAATTCTAAGTATCACAAACTAGTATATCAAAACATTTCTAAATAGTTCAAAATAAGTGAATGTAATCCATCATAGATACACCTCTAAAATTTAGAATTAAGAAAAAACACCAATTAAAAATTTAATACAATACTAATTAATAGATTATTTAATAGTTATTATTAAATTTTTGTTTCATCATTTTACTATTATCTTCATATTTATTCAACACTAAAAATATCCATCCAACCAAATTTCTTATAAAATATCCATTCCAGGTCAAATTCTTTATAAAATAAGATCATTGTTAGCGTGAGCTACAAAATTCAATAAAATTTAATAAAATTCAATAAGGTCATTGTCTTAATGAAGTGTTGCGGCTCTCTACTACATCTCTTCATTTATTCATTTCTTCATGTTTTTCTTTTTAGAATAGGATTGTCTCCTCTCCTCTGGCCATTGTTGATGCTCGTCTAAGTCCACATCAATGGACCTAACATAATCAATAACATTTTGCATCATAGATACAAAACACCTCAAATTGTGGAATACATTCTTCATTTTGAATAGCGTTGATTTGATCCTGAATGGATCTAGCATTCACATAGATCTATGCTTGCAAGTGAGCACCATCAGATATACAGGTGGTGGAGGTTGGAGGTTATGAGGTGGAGTGGGTGGAGGTGGAGGTGAAGGGGGTGGAGATGGAGGGCGTGGAGGTGGATTACGAATATCATCAATATTGAATTTATCTATGATCTAGATATAAGTTCAAACTTGCATTAATTTTGTAATTTCAAAATGTAAGATACATGTTTAAAAATCTCCTTAAACCATTCAATATAAATTACCTAATTTAATACAAATAAAAAAATGTGTAAGGCTCATTTATGTTTAAGGCATGTAAATGAAAAACAAATAATTGTTAATGTGATCTGTGAAATGTCATTAATTTTCTAAGGCATGGCTTAAGGGGGTCTATGAATTAAGGTCCTAGGAAAAAATGATGGCTTAAGGAAATGAAATTTGGTGAAGTTGCCCAAGGCAACCAAATTTCATTAAGGTCCTAGGACTTGAAATGATGACTTTAGGGTTTAGGGTTTAGGGTAATAAGATGGCTTAAGGGGGTCTATGAATTAAGGTCCTAGGACAAAATGATGGCTTAAGGGTTTAGGGTTTATGGTTTATGGTTTAGGGTTTAGGGTAATATGATAGCTTAAGGGGATCTATAAAGTAAGGTCCTAGGACAAAAAAATTGATGGCTTAAGGGGATAAGATTTGGTCAATTGCAAGATAGTGCTTCTAGCTTTAAATATTTATTTTTACATCAATGTCAAACTAAATACATGGTAAATCACATGAAGCACTGTCCTTTTGAACTCTATATGCTTACTATAATTTAATATTTTAAAGGGTTATCAAAAGGCTGCAATGTTCTCTAAAAATATTTTTGGTTGAGCTACTCATAGTATAACTACAATGTTAGATACATACATTGAAACATAAAAGGCTTCCAAAATGAGTTCCTTCCAAATACCTTACACCATTTATTAGGGTAAGGTAGAACTTAGCAAGTTAAAACATAACAAGTTGTGTAGTAACCACAATTTAAACTTATCATTTGATAATGTGTTCAATGAAATTTGTGGTATTTAATTACTTTACCTATGACTTTGGGATCCACGACACCTAATATTATGTTATATGTAATGTATAGTGCTACATTCTCCCTATATTAACCCAATTTTGACAATTTAGGATAGTATCTATGGTCTACCCTTGAATTTATTGAAATTCCTATATTTAGAGAAAATCATTAATTGAATTGTTAAACAACATTGATTTTCTTCATTTTGAGTGTGATGACAACTAGAACCTAAAAAAATTTGAAGTTTGGGTGGCCCTTGGAATAATGGACTTGAAAGTTAGTGAAAAAGGTAGTGTTCCTAAAGGAATGGAAAAGATGTGTAGAGCCTCTGAATTATACTTGTATTGCACAATGGTATTGAATCATTTAGAAAACTATTTTTTCTTCACAGGACAACATTTTCTTGTGTTACAGTTGATTGAGATAGCTCTTTTCAAATTGATTAACCAACCTCGCATGAAATCTCATCCATATTATAATCTTGCACGATTTTATCAAGGGAAGTCTTCATCCTCCCCTTCCATGAGAAGCCTCTCTTGAAATATTTGAGGCCTTAACACCCCTAACAAGAGGAAGGTGGTTTTCAACTTCCTCATATATTCCCTTAGAAATGTGGTTAATTTTGTAGGAAACCAAGTTGGTTTTTAACTAAATATCATGTATATTATAATTGTTAAATTTGGTTGCCTTGGGAAACTTCACCAAATTTTAAGAACTTTTTTGATCATCTTAAGACAGATCATATTAGGACCCCTTAATATGTGGTTATTTTGTAAGAAACCATGTTGTTTGATGAGTATACTTTTGGTCTTCTTTATTTAATGGGAAGGCTCTAGTCTATATTTTAGTCTACTACTCAATGCATATAGTGTTCTTTACATATTATACTTGATGTATTTATGTAGGAGAATCCCCTAGGTAATGTGACCTAATTTTGCATCATTTTAGAAAAGTGAGATCTTAGTTTAGTTATTTATTTTTTATTAGTTTATAGTTTTTATCTTGCATGCATTATTAGGTACCTCCTTCTCCAAACCTATGAAGATGTTGAGTCATTTCAAAGAATTTTTCTTAATATTCATAAGTTCATTAACCCTTGAGTGGAAAATAAAACTAAGTGTTATCAATATCCATGTAACTAATTTAAAGTGATGATTGCTAATAGTGGTACATTGACATGTAAGAAAAATATCAAAATTTCAAGGTTTCCATGGGGGATTATGATCTACAATCTAACATGTTTTTTCCCTTTCAATTTTTTCATGACATGTAATCTTGAGACATTGAATGGATTCACACATTGGGTGTCATCCCATGGGATTTCACTAAAATATGGAATAAATTTAGGGTATGTGCAGGATCATCATGGAAAAAACAGGCCCTTAAGTGGCAATAAAAAGACAGAAAATTAGAGTTAGACAACTTGACATAAAAATTTGAATAAGTTATCTATATTATTTTTTAAAAATGTAAAAATTGAATCTGTAGAAAATTGAATGTAGTTTCTAAATTACTAGACATTGATTTATTTTTTTTAAATCTATTTGGTAAAAATTTGAAATTTCAATGCAGTAGTATTTAAATTTCAGGGTAAAAATAAGAAGTAGGTGTCTGTCTGACCACCCTAACCAAAATAAAATGTTAATATTTTTTTATAATATTTTAGATATAAGTAGAGGACTCATGTCTCGATGTGATGCATATTTTTTTATAATTTGTTTCCAAGTAAATAATTAATTATGATTTTTTTATTACAATTTTTTTAAAATATAAAATCTCGTTTGTCTAACCACCTTAACTTGGTCAAAAATTCATGAAATTATTTTTTTATTTTTTTAATCCTATAGTATGCGAAGCATAGAATGTGACACATGTTTCGGATTCAAAAATGTGATACCGTTTGAAAGTTATAGATGTTTTTCAATCAACTTATCAATCAAGACTTTATTCTTAATTCTAATAGAAAATAAATAATAATTATTTATTAAATTCAAAGTAAAGCATAATTTATATTGGTGGAAATATGAGAATCTCCTCTAAAAACCATTTTCGTTTCATCAATTTTGGGTAAAAAAACGTCGTCAGCCACATGGGCCATCATATGGCTTACATATTGCCACTTTTTGGCCCATCATGATCCTGCACATACCCTTTAATGTAATTAGATACTAATACACCTTAAAAGGGTATGTTTATGAGTTCCCCCCAAATTTATAGTTCACATTAATGGAAAATTTAATAAAAAAAGGCACCTCACCATATAGTGGTCCTCAACTTTGTGCCATGTAGATGCCCCAACTATAGAATCAATTAAGTATAAGGAATTTAAACTAATCCAAGTGATAAGAGTTTTTATCCTTGAAATGCCTAAATATTTACTACCTCAATACCCCATGGATCGTGCAAGTAAATTTATTCCAACCAATCTACAACCATTTCTAATTTTGATTATAGTATGGACACACATTAGCATGGATCTAATTGAAGAGTTGTAAGTCATATGATAAATCATTTTTTTTCATGGTATTGGATTATCTTTAAAAGTATGTCCATCTATATTCAATATCCCACCATTATCACACTTATACCCTTTCCCATGCATACATACATACATATATAAATTCTTAATTATATGTATATGTATATGTATCTACATACATTCATATATGTATGTATGTATATACATATAAATATAATTAAGAGTGTATGTATGTATGTATGTGTATATGTATGTATGAATGTATGTATGTACATGTATGTATATGTGTATTTTGAAAAGGTCTTTCAATGGTTTCAAAAAAGCTACTAAGGGTTTTTATTTCATCTTTTAGAGTTGAAATATATATACATACATACATATATACATATATACATGCATATGTACAAACATATATATACATACATACATATGTACATACATATATACATATATACACATATACATACATAGATATGTACATATAAATAATTTTTTTTGTTTGATTAGGGTATCAGGTTCAAATTTTTTTGTTTGTTTCCATTAATGAGGGGTCAATGGCTTTTTATAGGTTTGGATTTGAAAATTTAACAAAACTACAAAAAATGAAAAAAAAACCTAAATTAATCATTAATCACCAAAAAAATTGAAAAAATGCAAAAAGAATGGTTAAAATACATATTTGGAGGTCAGTGGAGGTTGTTGGGATTGCTGGAGCTGCTCAACTGAGGTCTTATCTGTGAAAATGAGGTAGGGTTCACTTTCTTAAAACCAAAAAATACCTCCACAAAATGGGATCTTACTTTTTACAAATTGGGATCTCCTTTCACGATGGTTGGCTTGGGAGGCCAAAACAAAACGAGATCCCGTTTTTTTATAAAATGGGATCTGGTTTATATTTTCAGCTCGGGACTCTGAACCTAAACGGGATCCCGTTTATTAAAAATCAAGATCTCACTTTATTGAACCCGGTTTTGGATTTTTCACTAAGGTCGAAACTTCCACTTTAAGTGGACTCCTTTGTGCTTTTACCCTCTATGTTATTGAATTGGAAAATTTTATTTCTATGTATTGGTGAACTTGATCTTTTCACATATATGAGTTAAAACTTAGGTGAAAAGAAGAGGGTAAACTTTGGGCATGTTACACTATATGTCATGAGCATGGTGAAAATGTAAAAGGTAGAACTATGTTTCAGTTTGATTATTTAACTTGTAAATAATGATCTAGCTTTTATTAACTTGAGTCAATGGATATTTACAATTCTATATAAATTCAAATTAAATACTCTAGTAGTTATTTCCTAAGGGATGTCTCATTTATTATTCTACAAGGTTACTTGGACATGTGACATGATACCTTAGGGATATGCTTGATATTAGTATAATGGAAAAATGGACTAGCCTTCACCTCACTCATCAACTAGTTTTCAAAATCTTTTGATCTTGTAAGTGAAGAACCTTTATTGTCAACCATTGTAAAGAAAAATCATATGTGAATCCCTCCTAGAACACATAAATACACAAACAACATGTAGTTTCTAATTTATTAACATTGATGGTCCTTGCTTCTTTGAAGATTGTTGGAAGAATATTATAGTAAAACAACCATTTCATTTATTTTGATCAAAGATCACTTATACATAAATATTGCCATGAATACATTATTTACCATGGTGTTACCTTATTTTCCTAAAAAATAAGTTCAAATAAAAATAAATTTGGTAGCTCCTCTCTAAATAAAAAATGTTGTATGACTAATGAAAAATTATCATATGTCTATGAACTTAAACTAGAAAATGAACTATACAATAACTGTGAAACCTATTATACTTATGAAGCTTTATTTTTATACATACATATAGCTAATGTGAGAAATAAAGGAAACCATAGAAATTATGTAAAGTTTGTGAAAGGATAAATTTAATCACCTTAACCAAATCAAAAAGAAGCAACCAATGCAACAAATTAAAATAATTTTTATTTGATATGATTATTGATCAATAATATTTTGATATGCACAAGCTAAATCTAATTAATGTTATAGTGATCAAATTGAAGCAAAATTAAATATTTTGGATCTAATTTTATAATAATTTCATAGTCATTCTCTATATCCATAATATTTATAAACCTAAAAAGTCATGAATAAACGCTCCAACGTCCAGGGCGCACTTAACCGACACACTCTAAGCTGGTTTGATTGCTTAAGCGGCACATGTAGGCCTTTCCTATTGTCAGCACCCATTCCTCTTACCAATGTCTGTTCCCGTTTAAACAGTAGTCATCGTTAACTTCAAATTCAAATTATTCTCGCACGAGGCCCTGTGGATGCATTTGATCACATAAAACATTCTGACTCCATAGTTGTTTTAAACAAATGGTTGTTGTAGCGGCGATAGTGAAAGATTCAAAAACAGGTTATGGGAATTCATCAAATCAGAATAGAAGGGGGATTATCATCACATATTACAGTTGGAAATGCTCGGGTAGACATTTATGTAAAATGTGGAAGCATCGCAAGGCACATGAACTGGTTGATTGAATGCTCAAAGAACTGTGAACTCATAGTATGCTTTGATTGCAGGATATGCACAAAATACGTCTATCAAAAAGGATTTTGAATTTTTCATCCAAATGCGTTTGGTAGGTGTAAAGCCAGAATTTGCAACCTTTTCCAGCATCCTCCCAGCCTGTGTGAAAATGGGAGCTTTGGAACAGGGTATGGACATCCATCATAGATAAAGGGATTTTGTTAGATGTTGTAGCTACAACTGCCCTGCTAGAGGTGTATGTAGAAAGTGTAAGCATAGACAAGGCATGCAAACTATTTGACAGAATGACATGACTGCAGGATATGCAAAATGCAGAACTAGGCACATGAACTGTTTGACATAATGTCTCAAAGAAAAATGTTCTCATGGAACACCCTGATGGTAGGATATTAACAAAGTGGATTTGTTGAAAAGGCTTTAGAGACTTTGCAACCAAATTCAATTGGTAGGTGTAAAGCTAGACTCTACAACCTTTCTCAGCCTCTGCCAAATGGGAGCTTTGGAACAGGGTGTGGACATCCATCAAAGCATAAAGGATAGGGGGGTATTAAGAGGTAGTTGCAACTTCTCTGAGTTTAAGGAGTTGAGGAAGGTTTAGATAAGGTATATGTTTAGGTTGAAATTAGTGAAATAACTATTTTTTAGATGTGTATTTGTTGTGTGATTTGTAATGTTATTAAATTGTGATTATCTATCTTTAAGTTACAGTTCTAAGTTTAAAATTGAATACTGTTTACTCACACCCATAGACATACTACCACTATTCCTTCTACCATTTGTCCTTATCATCCTATGGAAACTATGCATTTATAGTTTGATTTTTCCTTACACTACCATTTCATTCCCTCTTACCTCTCACTCTCTTTAGACATACTTCATTCTACCCATACTACTCATACCACATACTTCATTATGCCCATACTTCTCATACCACTACTACTTGCACTTTTAAACCTTAAATACACTAGTGAAGTAGTTTTCTCAACTTAAGAAGAAAAATGTAGCTCTTACTCTATTACATATAATCCTCCACATTGCACACCTTTTTCATTTGAGGTTGTTAAACATCCATTTCTCATTGGATTTCTTGTAGCTATATTTGAGTATATTATGGAAAAGGTGGTCATAATGTTTTCCTATGAGCTTTCAATGATACATGTCTAGATATTGCATATGAAGATAAATTCTTACCTAAAATAGTTCCATGAACCCTAAGTACTATGCCCTTGAATATTTTTAATCCTTAGCTCCCATTTCTACCCATTATTTTGAAAAAACTAGCCACCACTTTCTTACAACCCTTATATTTCAATATGGGCTTAGAATCAACTAACAAATTTAACTAAATGTTCCCAAAGATTCTACTAAAGACAATGAAATTAGCTTTCAATAAATTTATGTGGTAAAATTTCTTTGTTCATGTAAAAAGTCTTGAACTTTAACTATTTGAATCTAATGGTTATAAGTATGGGGCCTCCCTCACTTCCTCCAACCCTTCAAGATGTCAAAAGAACAATACATTTCAAAAAGGAAATGACAAGAAAAAATCTAAATCTTGTTCTAGTCAAATGTCTACCACATCTAATTTTGTATCATTCAAACATTAAGGGCCTAGAAAATTTACAACTTGCTTAGCAAACCATTGGATAATGTGCTTCAAACTTTCAAAATAATTTGGTTAGCCTTAATTTCATCAATCTATTGGATTCCTTTAGAGGATTATTTAAGAGTTAAATAATGAATAATTCTTCTACAATTTTCACAGAGTTAATGAACACCAGACATATACTTGTATGGTATTCAAGCATAAAATTATAGATCTCGTTGATAGTAATGTGATTCGTGTTATGGTGTGAATGATGGGGGAAATTGTTTGGTTGCTCCACTAAAACAAAATTTGAAATTTATGCTAATATGTTTTCATTGTATACACATTATAACAATAATGAGCACTAATAGGTATTCAATCATCCTACTAATTCTATGATGTATACACATATGAATAAATACCCTATGGATAGAAAGAATGTTTGTTCCTCTTCCCATACTTCTACAAAAACATTTATAGCTATTGCTCATAAAATTTCACCTCAAGCTACGTACCTTCAATTATTTCATTTTATGAGGATATCCAAAACCACAATTATTGTGGTCCAATTTATGGTCATGGTTTTCTTCATTGTCAACAATGTGAAGGTATTCACATTGATCTAGGCAATTAGTATAACATTTATACATAAAAGAATTTCATATAATTAAAAATTTAGCATCAGATAAAATTATACATATTTATGTGTTGCTCTAAACATAACCAATGACATTCTTGTGGACACTTTGGGGAGTATTATCTTTTCTCTTAACATGGATCTTAAGGAGGTAGATGATTTTTTCCATATCATTCCTTCGTTGGCTATATTTTGTATTTTACCTAGGAGATCTTAGTGTGTCGTCAAAAAGTGAGGACTTTGTCACTTTTTGCTCATTGGGACCTTTGCCTATGGACTTTGGACCATTTTCAGCCTATTTTTACATCTTTCCAAACCTTTTAACAAAGTGTTGTAAAGTTTTGTAAAACATTTTCATGCTCTCCTAGGCTTTTCATCGCTTAATCAACCCTTAATGAACCCTTAATACACATATATGACTTATTTTAGTGAGTTTTCAGAAGACAATCTCGACAAATAGTAATAATAACATTTTAATTACCAAAAATCAATAAAAAATGCCTAGGTGGACTATGTTGCCACCTTGGGCGACCTAGTCCCATGTGGCTTAAAATATAATTTTAAGTTAATATCTATCATGATTTAGATCTTTAAAACCCTAAGGTCGGTCAATATGATGTTATTTCAGGCAAGTTAGGGTACAAAGTGTAGACCAGGGGCTTCCATTTCCACCCTTTGAGTTTCAGAAATTTAGAAGAGGACTAAGTCACCAACAATGGCCACCTAGTCCCACTGAATCTATTTTTCAAAGATTTTGGTAGATTTGGATACCCTTTTGGCCGAAATGGGCTCCAGACCAGTTTTCGAGAATTTTCCGAAAAAGGACTAGATCGCCCCACTTGGCACAAGTGTCCCTTTCGGCTCTAACATCAAAATCAGTAGCATTTCCAGCCCCTACAAAATTCTATGTGCACACCCCTTCATTCCCATTCATTTCTATAATAGTTTATGTATATTAATTAGGTTATCTTGTACATAGTTGCATATCATCATGTGTATTCGTACATAGTTTCATTTCATAGATAGTTACATTTAGATTAGCTTTCATTTTTTGATTCATAACAGTTAGGGAACAAACACACACACACACATTAAGCCCCTAACCCTCTTTGAATGAACTCCCAATAAGCATATCATTTGGTGAAAGAGAGCACATTCATCCAAAAGTTAGCTTCTAGGGTGAAAATCCCTAGGAGCTCATTGGGGAATCCTCTTTCCCTTCTTGCATATCTTTTTGGTGGTTCACTTAGTTACAATAATTAAATGGGATACTCTTTATGATTCAACAATGCCTACAATATGTTTGTCAAGAGGAAATTGTGAAAGTGGCGAGAGATACATATGTACCTATTTTCAAATCAACTACTTCAAACTTAGAAATTATATTGTCATGCTCAAGAACATTTGTTATGAATCCAAAGGTAAGGAACATCAAATAGAAGCTCCTTGCAAAACCAAAGATAGATTTTGTTAATTATAACAAATAAATGTGCAACGAAAGAATCAAGAAAAAATTAACAAGGAAAATAAGGAGAAAATGAAGCCCTCTTCATTGCCTCCTAATACTCCTCTAGCACAAAATCCAGCTTATAAATCATGTTCTCCACCAACAAAGAAAGAATAGTATTATATCATTCCTTCATATGTTTCAAAGCAAGGATGATTGCATCCCTATGCTCCAAAGAAGAATAAGAAAATAACTTTCAACAATCTCATGGTCACCTCTTTTAAAGGTGTTACTTCCATATGAGTTCCAAGGATAAAATAAAATATTAAAAAAGAGCAAGTGAATCTGACTCCACAAATACAATAACAATGTTACAAAGGGTATTTCTCATATTCTACATAAATCAAGCACATTCAATGACATCATATCATGATAAAATTCAAAACATTAAAGGTGGTTGTGAATCACATAAATAAGACGAGAAAAATCTATTAGATGATAATCCATATAATATTATTGGTTGAGATTTGGAGCTTTGTTTGAGCTACATACATGTTTATATACTTTACATATTTTGATGGTATCTCCTAGTTGGAAGGTATATCTTTTGGCACTTTCCACTACCCTACTATATCGATACAAAAAATCTACACTTTTCTATATGGTTGCAATTATAATGATTACATTTAGAATTGTGTATCACATGTTACTAACATGATCATTCTCATGATGATTACAATATTTGCAAGATATTCCACATGATTCAAATGATTATGATTACATTTAATAGCCAAGTCACTTCATAGGTGAAAATTATGTTGGACACTCTCAAGGACATCCATTATGATTGTAAGAGTAAGGAACATTAAATAGTTGTTTGTTATGAATACAAAGATAAAATTTATTAAGTATACAATATGAATCTATGACAAATAACAAATAAAAGGTTAATTAAAAGGAAAAATAAGGAGCAGATGAAGCCCTTTGTACATTGCCCCTTGATGCTTCCAAGCACAAAAACCAACTTATAACCCTTACTCTCTACCAATAAAGCAAGAGAAAGATAATTCCATTCCTCCATATATGTTAAAACAAGGATAATTTCATATTTATGCTCTAAAGAAGAATAAGGAAGCAACTTTCAATAATCCCAATGCCACCTGATTTGAAGATACCACTTCCACATGGGTTCCAAAGAAAAATCAGAATGTTCCAAAAGAAAAAGTGGATCCCACTCCACAATAAAATACCAAGATTATAAAAGGTCTATTTTCTATTCTACATACATCAAGCACATTTAGTGACATATTATATCATGATGAAATTAAAAACATGTAAGTGGTTACAAACCATTGAAAATGTATGGGTAGAAACCTTGAGAGAATGAAATAATTTAAGATCATGAAGAGATCTTAGATGAAATTCAAATAATTTGATGAACCTCCAAACATGACAAATAAAATCTAAGGAATAGAGGATTGAAAAACCATATAAGTATTAATATAGGTTGGTCACAAGTGCTACTAATTTAATGACATTTTTGTGTAAGAAAGGTGTTGATCACTCAAAATATTTATGAAAGAAAGAGAATGAAGGATCTATTGAAGCCTTTATTGAGGTATGTACTTGGGTAGAATCTCATAGTCAAGAAGTTATATGGTGAAATCCAATAGTTGTACTAATTAATATCTTATAGTTTTGAATCTAGTAGATCAATTCCCATGAGTTTTTGTACTTAGCATGTTGTGCTAAAGCACATTAGCTAATAAAAGGATGTATTTCTGATTAGTACCCTAGGTATTGCATGGTAGGAAGAATAACTAATACATAATTAATTTCATAAGGCCTCATTATGTTGTATAACCACTCATTAAGGGAGACTAGCCATACATGGTCACTCTTTTGGTCAATATCGATAATATTAGTAGATTTATAGATGTCAAATGATGGTCATTATATAAGTTTAGAATGATGGTAATGCTTATTATAGCTAGGTGGTGTTGGCTTGTTTAGGTGTTTCAACTATTAACTCATGCTTGGCCCCATTGGACTTGTTGCAGTTCTTTATATATGTAAATGTAAGTCTAGTTGATTCAATATATAAGATCTTGTGGAAGGAATTCAACTAGCTCAAGTCTAGTGGATCTTATCTGTAATAGCCAACTATCTGTAATGTATGAAATGAATAAGGAATATAACTAATTCAATACTTGATAATAATTTGATGTAGAGAATACTAGATGGCCAAGTCTATATACCTTGTCATCACTCCATGAAACAATATGCTTTGTTGTGATGGTGTCCAAGTGGAATAATAGTCTATATGATTAGATTATCCCTAGAATTTTAGCAACCTTGATCTTATGGTGGCCAAAATTAAGTGAAATCTAATCCCTTACATAAATGATTGAATTAAAGATTGGTCACAACTTATACACTATATGCATTGTTCATAGTAAAATCCTAGACTAAACCTATTCAATTTTTGTAGACACGTGGGATACTAAGCATTGGAATTAATACTAATAGGTCCTAGAGATTGTCACATGGTCATCTGATGAAAAATTAGAAAATCGATGATGTTTATTCTTGTATAAAATTTGGTACTATTATCTTGCAAGCTAACAATATTAAGTTTAGTAGCTAGATAATATGGACCTTAAGTTGAGTTTGGATCCTTAGTATTTACATGCAATTAAGTTGTGTTTTTCCTTCAAACAAATTCCAAGTATTTTAACATTGATTTATGAATGGATAATAAGCATCCCACTCTATGAACAATACTTGAAATTTGATTAGAGTCGCATCATCCCTTGGAGGATTAACAACCTTTTTAAAATTATTTTATTAGGATTTTATATTGAAGGGAATCCTTATCATTAGTGTCCTAAGACTCCAATGTAATGTCATTGTGTTTGTGTGTGCATAGTGTGTAATGTCACGTAGTCAAAAAATTGACTTAGATCCTTCATATTCTTTTCTAATTTAGGACTGAGATTGAAGATATCAATCATTAAAGTGTAAATTAAAAGTTTAGGAAACCCATCAAAACCTCATTGCTAAGGGACAAACCCTAAGTCATGTTTAGGTTTGAAGATCTTCTTCATGAGCTTATTTCTTGAGTTTTTATTTTAAGTGTTTAGTTCCTTCCTCATCTACTCACAATAATTCCTTTATTTTTTATTCTCTTCTTCTTCAACACTTTTCCTATAACAAAATGCACACCACACCTACATAATAACAACACACTCGAGGATATCCATACTACCTTCGAACCATCCTCAAATTTTATGCAGGATAGAAATCTCTTAGTTGCAAACTTTAGTCAATGCCATGTGATGCTTTCACCTCTCCACAAACTAAACCTGAGGCTCTAAGACCAAATTTGATACAATTGTAATACAAGATCCCAAATGACAAAATGTCCAATCATATAACAAAGAGACTCACAATGAAAAACACACTCGCAACAAAAAATAAGATAGTCATATACTAAATAATACATTCAAAACTTCAATCCAAAATAATATAAAACTAAAATAAATATCAATCTATACTTATATACTCTAAACTTGAATACAAATGAAAACTAGAAGATAAATTAGAGTGGCATAATATCAAATGAACTCAACATCTTTTTATTGTAAAGGTTAATGATATCTTATTTTTTTTAAAACATTATTTTATAAAGAAAAATCTCTATTCGAATGATGAGTAGAGTAATGATCTAAATTAAGATTATTATTTTTTCCATTTAAATTTTTGGGACTACTTTGCATACACGTCTAGCAGGGCAGTTGCAGCTGCATCCGACAAAAATCGTCTATCTTGATGGATGTCCATACCCTGTTCCAAAGCTCTCATTTTCGCACAGGCTGGGAGGATACTGGCAAAAGCTAGGAGTCTGGCTTTATGCCTACTAATCGCATTTGGATGAAAGCTTCTAAATCCTTTTTGACAGACGTATTTTGTGCATATCCTGCAATCAAAGCATTCCATGAGTCCATATTCCTTTGAGGCATTCCGTCAAACAGTTCATGTGCCTTGCTATGCTTCCACATTTTGCATAAATGTTTACCCGAGCATTTCCAACTGTAATGTGTGACAATAATCCTCCTCCATTGATCTAATGGATACTCATAACCTGTTTTGAAGCTTTCACTATCGCCGCTGCAGCGACCATTTGTATAAAACAACTACGGAGTCAGAATGTTTTATGCAAACACATCCACGGGATGTGCGCGGGAATACTTTGAATTCGAAGTTAACGGTGACTGCTGTTTGAACGGGAACTAACGTTGCCAAAAGGAACATCAGACACGATACCTATCGGCGATTCCCTGTCACGCGTGCTGGAACGTGATGCAGAAACTACATATAATTGTACTCTACTTTATGGTGCATCACTAATTCTGCTTTCCTTGTTTGCTCGCTAGTATAGGTGGGAATCATCCAGATGCACAGAAATAGAAAGTCTACAGCACAATTCAAATCGTGATGCAGAAAAGCTGTATTATTGTGTTCAATGTATTCAGAATGTCGTTGTAAACTTTCCAAGAAATGCCGTCCTCTTTCAGTGCAGAAACCTCTCATTATAGCCATGAAAACCAGAAAGTCTTTTAATAGTAGTTAATTTTGAACAGACATTAGTGTAAGAGGAAACCAGAATATATAGTAATCTCTTACACGACTTTCATTTTCTTTGCACATTCGATGCTGTCATACAGCAGAAATGGGAAGAAATGGCTTTCCAACTCACTGGCAACTTCCTAGCCTGGAAAATCTCTCTCCAATAATTCACTCATGACTGACCACATCTCTTACACAGAGGCTTTAACGAGCTTTCCTCGAAGGTGCCTCCACTTTCACTATGCATTATAAATACGACTCTCTGCATTTAGTACCTCACCCACTTCTTGCATTTATCCCTTGCCCTCTTTATTGTGTTTTCAAGGTGTTTCTCTGAATATCCTGCAATCTCATCTTTGCTATCTCCCGCAGTTTCATTGAATATGTCTTCTTCGTCTTCGTCCTCTGATACGCCTTCCCAACTCATTGATAAATGCAATGTATACACTTTACTTCATGATGGCTGTGGGCTCTAGAATTTTGTCATTCCACATTTTCAATATCTTCAAGTTTAGGTCAACTGTTGAGGTTGCTGGTATTTCAACAAGCATCGTGGCTCTTCAACCACAGGCTTGTTGAAACACCAGCACCCTCTACGGTTGATATAAGTACTGGTGAAAGTGGCTGACCTTGCCATTATGACTTTGTAAATTGTTGTTCATTTAATTCTCAAGATCAGGTAAGTCTCTTGTATTCAAATGTCTTGGGAGATTTGACAGTCTTTATAAGTTTGAGTACTCTCTTCAAGGATTACTTGGATTACAACACTGGAAACTTTAGCCCATCTATTGAGAAGTGGGCATTCAACTGCTGTTTTTCCCATACTAGTCTAATTTTCCAGATAGTGGATTGACCTGCACGAGTTCTAGTGCATCACAGATGTATTGGGCTGTGTTTTAATAGTTGTATGGGTAAAGCTTTTGGCTTATTAGTTATTCCATATCAATCTTTGACGGGATACCTGTATTTAGCCGCTATAATATTGGAATTGCAGTTTTAGTGGACAGTTATTCTATTCACCTTATCTAAGTTTTGTAGACAATAATGCTACAAATATTTTGAACAAATGCCAAGTTTTGCTTATCTGGTTAACTAACAATGTTCACATGTGGAAATCAACAGGATTTCTTATTTGTAGTGATGCTGCTATTGATTTTGGGCAGGTCTTTGTCCTATATTTATGTTGTGCTTTTGCTACGCAAGCCATTTTTCTGGGTTGGAAAAGCCATAGATAAGGTTGTTTCATCACAACAATATAGCCATTTTGTTGTTTTTAGCTCACTTTGTATTTTGACTTCTAGGCATGCAACCATACCCTTCACATTTTCTATTTGTTTGATCATTGTTAAGGGTTCATCTTTACTACTCCTTATGATTAAGTATTGCTCTTTAGTTCTTGTACAAGTAGAAGAAGGAACTTTTGAATTCTATACAATGTGTACGGGGTACTTCCTGCACCATTCCAGCAAGCAGCCTAGTCAACTCTGAGGTCATGTGGTTGTTAAGCTGTAAAATAAATATGGGGTACCATTACAGAAGGCACTGGCTACCCAGCCCTAGGAATGCACCGGGGCATGGATGCCGAATCCATCCATCATCCATGGACTTATGCATCCCTCGTACATTATTTCGTTTGGTAGTGTTAGATGGTCGTAGCCTGTCACACCTGCTACGAACGGTCTATCTCGACTACCGTAGCATTCAGATGAAACACCACGACGCCAAAAACTAACAGATTGGATTAATTAATGTTGGACGTGGGAAATTTATTTCTCAACTACTATGTAATTTGAACTCCAGTGCCCGCCCAAATTTCCCATTGTTCATCAAAATTAACGTGTTCTTCAAAAAATGAGTTCAGTTCACTCCGCATTTGTTTTCTCCCTAAGCGATCTCCATTTTCTAACAAGCGTAGCAACAACCAGCATTTTGGAATTTTCATCTTTCGGGGGGATAGAGCAGCACCAGGTAAACGATCCACCGCTCCTCATGTCTCATCTTCTATTTTTTTTCTATTAATTTTTTATATATACACTCTCTTTTTTGAGGCCGTGTCAAATACAAGAGTGTTCTTTAGAATATTGTCTTTGATTATTTATTTTCTGTTCAGTTCATGGAGGAGAGGAAACGTAGGCACTGCTGCAATGAAAAAGAAACCGAATCAGAGTACTCTTCACTCTACAAACACTTTGTTGCCTTTCCCCTCAAATAGAGGAGCTTATGCACATTCTGGAAGACGCAGAGGAAGAGCGAAGTGTTGCTGACAAGGAGATTGTGTGTGGATGTGATGAAGAATCTCGAGGAAGAGATCTGGTCAATAAGCAAACTTTTTTCACCTCCGACCAGATGCTTTGCATTGACCCCAGAACTCGTGATGTTGTAGAAAAGCTTTGCAGAGGACCAACATTTGTTCTTGGACAACTTTGTTGTGTTGATGATAAAGACTCGACGTTTTGATTGAAAGTCAAGGCCAGATTCGTAGAAGTTGGAATGTTCGCAATCCCACTGCTATATATTCTTACGAATAACCATCAATCCAGTCTCTACAAAATTCGAAACAATCTTTATCCATCTCTATGTGATTCTTCTGTCATCTTACCAAATTCTTAAGCTTACCCATCAGTCTAATCTTCAGTTGCCAGGAATAATCTATAGCTACGTCTATAACTCTTTTGGGCAAGTACTTTAACAACAAAGTCAAGCTTTGCATTTGATTAGATTTGTTTGTGATTAACACTGAGAAATTATTTTCAGATTTTAGACTTGTGACATTTAATCATTTGGAATAAAATATTTCTTAGCATATAATCTTAAGATAAATAATTATTTTAAAATTTTAGAGTTGGAATATATAGTTATTTGGAATCATTTATTAAAATGAATGTGTAAACTAAATTATAAATAAAAAATATTATATGAAATTGAATCAATGCAAATGTAATTTTGTATTTGATTTATTAATACATAGAAAGATTAAAAGTAAGATGAATGATTTGGAGTTAGGAATTTGATTGTATGCTATATTGAATCATTTCCACTATGGGAAAGTGATACAAGCTAAAGTAATATGTATAGAGATTTGATTCAAGCCTACAAATTTGAAGTTTGATGCATGGATCTTATATGTGTTAAAGGTTGATACCGACTTGTCTATTTGCCTCTTTTTTGTCACTTATTTTAGCTATTTGGTTGTGTTTGGTAACATCTTTGTGTAGTTTGCTAGATAAGGATCTATTCTCCTTTTTTTCAAACCCTATAAAATTGAATTTAATTACTTTTGATAGGAGTGAAAATTAAATTATGTAGAGAATGTCCTAGATGTTGGTGTAAGTAGGTGATGTAGTATCATGGTATAATGTTTGATTCTAGTTGCTCATATGAGATGATTTGAAATGAATTAGAGTTGACACAAAATTATTAGAAGGAAGGGTTGGGTCAACCAAAATTTAAATTTAAACTTTAGAAGCTCTAAATTCATTTTCATAAAGCACAAATTGATCTCATTCACTCAAAAAAAAATGGATATATGAACTTGGATGAAAAATGGATAAGTTGAGGATTGAAGTCAATTACTAGGAATGAGTACAGATGGAATCAAGTAAGGTTTGGTTTATGTGTTATATTTCAACAAAAACCATGCTACTTATTAGCTTTTATTATATAATTTAATGAATGAAGTCAGAGTGCCCAAAATGAGGGTGAAGTGCAATATATGCAATTTTCACCATTGCAATTTTAATAGCAGTAATCTATTACAATATGCAAATTCCTTCTCCATCCTTTCTATCTCTTTATACATTTGGTTTTAAATTTTCTTTTGTCTGTTTGAGGTTATTTATAATGTAAAATCTCTAAGTTTCAAAATTTTCTACTTTGAGGAGAGTGTAAGAAGGGTTTAAACGAAGGAATAATTTAGGATTTAAAAATATTCAAACATATTAATACCAACAACAACCTCTTTCATCTAAATATTTATGTTACTCATTATAAAATTTGCATGGTCAAAACAAATAACTATAGCTAGTTGAGCATATAAATAGGTTCAGTTTGTCAAGAGTTTGAAGTCATTCTAGTTGACACATCCCTTTGTTCTCTCTTTTTTTAAAATCTAATCTCCAAAGTAAACATAGAATGGGTCCTCAAAGATAAATTAACATACACATACATATATGATTACACGAGTCTAGAAACACACACACATATGTATAAACACAATATTCCTTAATAGTCATTTGGCAATTTTTTATTGTCACAATGGCCAATAGTTAACACATATCTTGGTACTAAGTGATGATGGGATTTTATATATGTAAATCAAGGAGGCATAAAAGGAACATAAAGTATATAAGGAAAAGGTAGAGGAGAAATAAATTCCTAGAATTGATAAGAAGAGAACCTCTCTTGGAATATTTGAAGCAAGAGTCAAATCACAAGTCAATAGTATTCAAAGAGAGTGGATATTTGTAATTGAGCCAAAGAGGAACTCAATAGTTATGTGAGCTACAAACTCAATAATAAAGAAATCAATAGGTTTGATATCCTTCTCATTGGTAATAGATATGGATGCATTAGGATCCATAGGCTATTAAGAAGAAACCATGTCATGTTAAGAAGAGGAAGATGTTAGTGGTGCTAGTGGAACAAAAGGAGGTGGCATGCAATTTTTCTTAGTTTAGAAGGAAGGAACCAAGTAATGTTCAATTTTTCACTAGCTTTTTTATGGGGTACCATGTCTATGTGGATGAATTGAGAATTTTTGGGAAGGATGGGTGGCAAGGGCTAGGTGGAAGGATGGGTTTAGTTTAGGCTATCTAAGGAAGAGAGGAATCTTGGAAGATAAAAATACAAGGAAATATATTATAATCATAGTGAAAAGTGGAGGCTCAAGAGGTTTGTCAAAGGGTGCCACATCAAGAGTGTCTAAGAGAGAAGATTAGGTATATGGGAGATGAAAAACATAATTTATTTTAATTTTAATATGTTTCTTACTATGAGGTTTTTCTTCAATTGACAATTGAGAATTAGGTTGTTAGCTAGCTAGAGGAGCTGTAGAAGATATTAGGATTATTTTAGACTAATAAGTTTCTTTAGATGGGGGTTTTGGTTTAGGTTGGGATTAGTCTTGAACTTTGGATTTATATTTATCTTTAGGTTGTGGCTTAGGGATATGTTGGGTTAGGTTTGGGTTTGTATTTTTGGAGGGTTAGTGGAAAGGATAACATAAATATTAAAAGACCTTGGGAGATGGAAGTATGAGTGAAGGAGGTGGGATACCATGAGAAGAGTGATGAGCACAAATGGTAGCCATCTAGGTAATATAGCTTTAGTATGGGGTGTTGATGACATCCATTATTATGATGGGAGGCATAGATAGAATTTTAAGAAAGTGGTCCATGAATAAGTGTCCTAGGTCAAAGATAGTATGGTAAGGAGAATGAAGAATGGTGATAATCATATTTTTATGAAATGAATTAGGAAACTATTGAATGACAAAAGGAATAGCATGCAAGATAGCTAAATATAATATGATATCTATTAGAGGTTGGGATGATATGGAACACAGTATCTAGGATTTTTGGTTAGACCTAAATAGGCAAGATGATAAAATTGAGAGTGTGAATTAATATTCCATTATAATTATATAATAACACCTTAGAGTGGATATAGGAATCCTATTACAAATGAGCACTATACAAATTTTCCTATGTGACAATATTGAACATGTATGTTGGGTCCACTATAATGCTAAAGGAGGGCTTATAGAGAACATAACCCACATCATACAAGGGACCATGATAGCCATCATTACGAATCTAATTAGAAGAAAAGGTGATGATATTGGAAGGGGGATTTCAATTTGGATCTTAAATTAGAATGACCAATCTCAATAGTATATATTATATTTCAAATAGGGAATACATTAGAGTTAGAAAGCTTAATTGATAGATGGTATGAATTTTCCACAATCCATGAAGTTGTACATACAAGCTTTTGGATTAAACTATGTATTTTTTTAATCAACATTTTTTATCACACTCAGTGATCCATCATCAATGATGGATCACTGAGTGTGATCTAAAACGTTGACTTAAAAACATATACAATTTAATCCAAAAGCTTGCATACAACATAATTGATGCAACACACTTAGTGTTAGAGATAAAGGGATGAGTAAACTTGGTATATATAACATAAATTATACACATTTTTCTATGGAATGTTGCAAGAATACTAATAAGGTTCTAATAAAGTACCTTGAGTTTAGGTCATATATTTTGAGAAGATTAAAATTGGTATTGAGAGGTTAGATAGGAGGGAGATGGACAATATTATTTGATAGAAGCTACTATTACACAATTTGAAGTGGATTTAAAAACTTATTGACGTGATGTAATTTAAACAAGATCTCAAGGATATAGCCAACATCAAGGAGGAAGGTGACACTACCATATCAAATTGGTTTACTAAGGATTTAGGGTAAAAAATTAGAGCAAATAAATTATTGTTCTTCTTATTGGAACTATATTTAGAAAGGTACAAAAATGTGCTTGATGAGGTAGAGATAGTTCAACTAGGTTTGAAGAAAGAAGTGCCTCAAATTGACTCATTGTCTAATCATTGTCCCTTATAGTATTATAGTGGTGAGGGAATGCTGAGTATTTTATTAAAAAAATCATATCACAAATTTTCTTGAAAATATTTTAAAATTAATATTCATTAATTGTTGGAGTTTAGAAAGGGATTGAATATCCAAGAAAGAAGGGAATGATATCACAAGATAAAGTTTGTCACTTTCTTATTAGAAATTTATTTGTAGTGGGAAAGGTTTGTGAAGCTAACTTACAATCCATAATTAAACTAAAAAATTAATGAAAAATGTTCTTGAGTTCATTGAAAGAATGAGTAGAGTTTTCATGAAGAGAGAAGAAACTTTCTAAGGCTTGCTCTTTGAAATATTATGGAAATTTTTAGCCAACATACAATTTTCAAATTAATAGTTGATGTATGTGGCTATAAAAGAAGAAATGTCTTAGGACCACCTTTTCCATTATAATTATTAAAGTCTAGGGCTAAGAACTATAGGGGAAAGGATGAGACAAAATTTACAAGGATAAAGGAACATGCCTTAAGTTTGAGGTGGTCAACAAATGACCTGGAAAGAAGAGAGGAGTGCAATTCATTATTTTTGTATGAATCCCATATTATGGATCAAATAGTTCACAATGGGATCAATAGAGGAAGTGGTATCCATTGATATTGTCAAGGGATGATAAGTAAGTAATATATGTTGAGGTTTAGTAGAGTAGGTGAATGGAAGGGGCTAGATGACATGATAGCATGATACTAGACTTCACAAAACCATGATAACATAAACTCGCAAACACTTTGACATGATGCTTGGATCTTAAATTGCAACAATAAAGCCCTGAAATGTTGCTCTTGACTTGCTCTTGAATGATCTTGAAGTTCACCTCTAGCTTGTTAACAATCCTTCCACTTAGATTTTAAATGGTGAAATGACTAGGTGCTTTGATCGTTTGTCCAGCTCTAGTTGTAGATCAGATCTAGGTTGTTTGTCTAGAAAATAATATGTGTTCATGAGATTTCAACCAAAGGAAATAAACTAGAGCTAAGAGAGTTGAAGGAAAGGTCCCCACAAATGGTAAGATTTCATCAAATGTAATTTACTTGAGAAAGGAGTTGATGGATTTGTGGCCCAATTATGTTCATTAAAAGTCTACCAATACAATCCTCCCATCCATCCAGATTCACAAGAAACCATTGATCATCACTCAGTAGTTTTTGGTGATATTCCTAAAGGACCTCCTCCTAGGAGGGATAATGATCATAGCATACAATTAGTTCTAGGGAGTCAGCCACCAACAACAAAGATACATCCAACTTTTCATGTCTCTCATTTGAAGAAGGTAATTGGGCATAATGTCCCTACACAAGAAATATTACCAAAGCTTGATGAAGAAGGAAGCATCATATTGGAACTAGAGTTCAGTTGTCAAACATGCCCAAAGAAGCTAAGGACTAGAAAACTATGTATCTCATCCAATGGAAGAATTTACCAGTTGAGGATGCCACATGGGAGGATGAGGAGTTCATTTAGAAGAATCCACACCTTATTAGCATTAAGGAAAATGCTTCTTTGAAGTGAGGGGGCATGTTACGCCCTTAATATTAATGCATATTGGGTTATGAATAGTCATCTTATGGTTATCTTAAATTCTAATTGTCATGTTATCATTATTATATTATTATTTAGTTAGTTGGGTCGGCCTAGGGCTTATGTAGGGTTATCTAAGTCAACTTGGGTGATATCTTACGCATAAATAGGTATATATCAGAGGTTTTGAGTCTTATTTCATCATCATATGGTGAATTATGTTCTCATCAAAGATATTTGGAGGTTTCCCTGTCAGACTGGATTAGGAGGTTACCCCCTCAAAGTGGCATATTATTATCACACATTGGAAAGGAAAGGAATTATAAAAATACTTTTTGACTAAGTTACATGAGCATTATCATCTTTCTTGAGAATTTGAATATAGGCACATACTTTGAACCTAAAACTTAGCAATTGCATCATTTTGATGACAAAGGTCCAATGTATTATATAGAGTATGATGAGATATGGTTTGTTAGATCTGTAAATTAGATGGTACAAAGTGTCCAAGACTTGGATATGAAGGGGAAAAAACCAAGTAGTATGGGTTTAGCATGTGCTAATTGGAAGGGGAAAGTTGGGCCATTGTCTACTTCTAACAAATGACTATTGACTGTCAAGGCATCTTTAATACTATTTTCTAAGTTATATGCACAACACATAGAGGAGGGAGAGAAAGAAGAGGGGACAAAGAGAGAGAGATATGTAGTTACACAAAGAGAAAAATATGGTGGAGATAGGGAGAGATAAATCAATATATAGAGAGGGAGAAGAAGAGGGAGACAAGGAGAGATATATGTATTCACTTCTCTCTTCCTCTATCTATTTTTCTCCCTTTTCCTCTCTATCTCTCTCTTATTTTTATAGAACTTCTAAAAGAGTAAAGTTATCTTAGTATGATCTATGTGTAATAATCCCAAATCATCCATATATGAACATACTTTTTGTCTCATATGTTTGTAATTCAAATAGTTAAATATATATTTTGATACTCTATTACCTTCCTTAATCTATTGAATTATGGATCTTATTTTACCACCTTACCTTATATAAATATCAAATTTACACAACTACATTTCTATCCAGACAATAGAGGCTTACATCATACTGTTACTAGGATCAAGGATAAGTTTTTTTGAGAATGTTTAAATTTCCCTCAAGAAGGGAATTTTCCTTTCTTCTACTATGTTGTGTCATTTTTTTGTCAAAAGAGAAGAAAAATTACATTTAGAGAGAACAATACCACTATTTAATAAAATAGTTCATTATTTTGTCATTTAATTAAGGAATTCTAGATATATGCAAGAGTAGACACATGACATAGATATTTAAAATATGAAGTATTTAATCCTAACAAAAGCTCATTTTAAATGAGTTGAGATCAAAAAAAGAAAATTATGTAAAAGATGAAAAAAATATTAAAAATAATGATAAATAATCAAAACATAAAAAAAAAGGTAAAAGAAAAAAAAGTAAAACAAATATGAGAATAAAATATATCTATTGTGCATATTATAAAATTTATCATAAAATTTTGAATCCCTAACTAGAAGCTTATAATATGAAACAACCATATACAATATTGGTACTAGGATTCCACCTTCTAAACTCTCTTTAGTGTAAATATGAAGCTAATAAAGATAAATACTATTAGATCAAATATTTGATAGAAAACATAAAAAAGAGTTTTGATTGGTTGTAATTATGTGAGTAGGTGTAAGGGGCCCACAACTATTGTACACAGTACTTCCCATTGCTTTATATTTAAGCCATGAATATAACACCTATATTTTCTTAAAGGTAGGTCCACACAATCCATCAATAAGGACATAAGCAATGATGCATACAATTAAAACATGACATATTTTGTAAGGAAAATATTAGAAAATCTTTATTTTTTTTACAAAGAAATCATTGTTTTCTAAATTTTAGAAAAATAAATGTAATTTTTATTAATGTGAATAAAAATAAATGCAAGTTTTGTTAATTATAATGTTTCAATATTGTTAATTTATTTGCATGACCTAACCCTAACCCTAACTCACATCTTAAATTTACATCTAACCCTACCATTAATCCTAACAATAAATTGTAAACCATTAACTCAATCCTAAATCAATCTCTAACCCTATCTATGGTCATAACACTATCCATTACTAAATTATGGTTGTAACCCTAACTCTAATAATAAAGAATTGTAGAGTGACATTACAAAAAAAAAATTCTCTGAATTAATATTGGAAATAAGATTTGGAATAAAGATAAATATACATAAATAAAATTTTAAAACATTATATATATTAATCATATTTTATTGATTTTTGTTAGTAACATTTTGTTTTTAATTTATTTTAATTTAAATTAATAGTTCTAACCATAATTTTTACATTATTCTTTATTTTATTCATCCTAATTATAATGATTTTAAAATTATAATAATTAATAATAATAGAATTATAAGTATAATTTAATTAATAATTATAATAATTTTAGTTATTTTAATTTAATTATTATTTGTATTTATTTATGTTTTGAAGTTAATAAAATTTGGAAAATAAAAAAAGTGACAATGCAAAATAGTTTAAAATTTAATTTAATTTTTTATTTTAATTACATGTAAAATCAAATCCCTAATTATCTTTATATGCTAATTTATGGATGTGTTTTAATTTAAGTTATATTTTATTATTTTAATAGTATGAATCTAAATCTTCTGAAAAAAATCAATAAAAAAATAGCAATTATATACATTAGAAAAAAGATTTTTTATAATAGAAAGATTTAATAAAGAAAAAAATGAAAAATCATTCTAAAAAAATATTAAAAAAATAGTTTACCTTGTTTTCCTTGTTAAAACACAATTGAATCTACAAAATTTCATCTAATTCATAATAATTTTTAATTGTACATTAATTAATTTTATTTTATTATTTTATTGAAAAAATTAAATTAATTTTTAATTAATTGAAAACTAACTTATTAATAAATAATTAAAAAAATTAAAAAATATGTTGAACTCATGAAGACAACTACTAACAAACCCGCATATCTAAACAAACCCGCTATCTTAGTAATAACAGTAAGTACTTTATTCGTTATTCGTATTCGACTTATTTTGACGGATTTCAACTTATTTGTATGCAACACGGAATCAAGTGATTTAAATACCTCAATCATCAGATCGATCAGTAATCAGTAAAGATAGTTGGAAATAAAGCAGCATTTACTGATATTTGAGAACCGTACTTCTTACCAACAGCTCAGATTACAAACAATTCATTCTCAGCTGTATCCCCGGGGAGAGGCATATGGCACATCCATGCTGGGTGCATTCCTGGGGCTGGGTAGACGTTGCCGTTCTCCAATTCGAAGCTCCATCCTTTACTTCCTTGTTGAATCTTCCTGTTAAATATGGCCATAGTACACTGCATTTGTATTTGGCACTCTGATTCTCAGGGGATTATAATAAAAAATCTAGGTATGGGAGAGAATGAAAAATAGAGAAGATTGCCCTCTGAGGTGAGTTCAAGGTCAGCAACTTATATTGTCATGAACAAATTATCTTTGTTATTGCCAATAGACAAGTAGACCGTTACAATAAGAAAAGAATCACACATCGAAATGTGCACACGGGTGCAGCAGGGCGGCACTGGGGTTTGGCACAAAACTTAAAAACAAAAACAAAAAAAACTGCCATTTCACAACATTAACCTTGCTGTTTCAAAATCTGATTATTTTCAATGCTGTTTGACAAATTGTGTTTCTGCATGCAAAAACTCAATAATTTAATTTCTCTAGTCCATCAATGCAAAGTTAAAAAAGTTTTTTAAGAATCAAGTTTTTTAAAACCCTTACAATAGTCTAGATTTTCTGGTTCAGGGTTTATACTTGTGTTCTTGAATCTGATATGATCGAGGAGCAAGTGGAAGAGATGTGGTCTCGTGAACTGCAAGGATTGCAGAATATCCACAAAATGGATTTGTTGACAAGGCTTTAGAAATTTCCAAGCAAATGCAATTGTCATGTTCAAAGCCAAATTCTTCAACCTTTGCTAGCATCCTCCCTGCTCATGCCAAAATGGGAGCTTTGGAACATTGTGGATATCCATCGAAGCATAAAGGATAAAGGAACTTTGTCGGATATTATAGTTGCAACTGCCATGCATGCAAAAAGTGGAAGCATTAACAAGGCACGTGAACTGTTTAACAGGATCCTGAAAAAGATGCCATCTCATGGACTGCAATGATTGCAGGATATGTACAAAATGGATTTGTTGAAAAGGCTTTAGAAACTTTCAAGCAGATACAATTGGCAGGTGTAAAGCTGGATTCCACAACCTTGGCCAGTATCCTCCCTGCCTGTGCCAAAATGGGAGCTTTGGAACAGGGTATGGACATCCATCAAAGCATCATGGAAGGGGAATTTTGGTAGACATTTATGCAAAATATGGAAGCATAGAAAAGACAAGTTTAATGCCTCAAAGAGAGGTTATCTCAGGGAATGCAATGATTGCAGGATGCGCACAAAATGTATTTTTTTTTAAAAGCCTTAGAAACTTTCAAGCAAATGCAATTGGCAGGTGTAAAGCCAGACTCCACAACTTTTACCAGCATTCTCCCTGCCTGTGCCAATGGGATCATTGAAACAGGGTATGGACATCCACCAAAGCATAAAGAATAGAGGAATTTTATCAGATGTTGCAGTTGTAACTGCCCTGGTGGACATGTATGCAAAATGTGGGCACATGAACTGTTTGACAAAATACCCCAAAGAGATGTCATCTCATGGAATGCAATGATTGCAGGATATGCACAATATGGATTTTGCAAGGATGCTCTCAAAATCTTTGAATTAATGAAGCACTGTGGAACATATCGTGACATTATAAGCTTTTCATGTGTTGTATATGAATACAGCCATACAGGTTTAGTGGATGAGGATTGTTGTGTGGATTTATTTTCTGGGTCACTGTAGATTGCAAATGAATATAGGCTTAGGAGTATTTATAGCAACAATGCGTTTTCAGTTGGATCCTAAAAGTGTTGCGACATATGTTCTCTCAAACAACTACGCAAAAATGGGCATGTCGGGTGAGGTTCAAATGACAAGGAAATGGATGAAATATTGAGGAATTAAAAAGATCCATATATGCAGTTGGATTGAAAGCCATAAAATGGTACATGTTTTTCATGTAGGAGAGATACATCCACAAACACAGGAGAACTATCCAACAGTGATTATTCTTCCTACTACAGCTTTCAGACTGCTAACAGTTTCAGGAGATAGATAGGATTCTTTGTAAATCTCAGTCTAATTTTTAAGCTCTCATTTCATATATATACATGTTCTCATATCATATGCATATCAATGAAATGTGTATATAGCAATTCAGACTTGCTAAAACAACGCTATCAAACATTACAGAAAACTATAATTCCAATGAATATATTTTTTTTTTATATTATAATATAATATAAGAAAACTAAAAATCCTGTGAATATACATATCCTTCTTTTATATATATAAGTGGGTATTCAATCCAAACTTCTAGGAAACATTTTAGCACTGAAGAAAGCTATGGATCCTATAAATATATTCAATTTTCTTCGAGACTCAATAAAATTCTCTACAAATCTTACTAGTGAATATTCATTTCATTGATATACATATAGGCATAGGTCTTTAAATCTATATTTGTGTGTATGTATGTGTATAATATGTATATGTCTTTAAATCTATATTTGTGTGTATGTATGTGTATAATATGTATATATATTGGACATTGTGATTAGCATACCCAGTATATTGAAAGCTTTATGGAAACCTTGTCTTTTTTTGTTTTCAGCCAATCTTATTGTTGAATATCCATTTCATTGCATATCCATATAAACATGTGTATGTATGTCTTTGCCTATTTATATTTATACGTATAATATGTATAAAAATTGGGCCCTTAGAGTAAGGTTTTTTGGAATCATTGTAAATATGGTTTATAATTTTATTCAGTAATAGATAGAATTTCTTCCAAAGTCTTATTTCTAAATACCCATTTCATTGATATGTCTAGATTTGCGTGTAAATAATGTGTATGCACATTGGGACTTGTAATTAGAGTATGCATTGAATCTTTGATAGGATCTCACTTGACTTGGGAGAGAACACATAGTTTAGTAGGCTTGATAGGATGTTGTTTCTATTTTTTAAATACCCATTTGATTTAAAATTTAACTCTGCATCTACGTGAGCACACACATTGGGTACTATGGTTAGTTCAGACAAGTTAGTTTGGTAGAAATCATTGTAAGTTTGGTTTCTAAATACACATTTCATTGATAGGCATATAATATAGGCTTATACATGTATATATGCTCATTGATACAACATGTAGACATTGAAGTTATAGTGTATTTATCTTTACTTTAGGATTTGAAAGGATTCTGTGCAAATTTGGTCCTAAATTCTTCTTTGATTGATATCCTTATAAACTTGTACATGTGCACTTCTAGATCATGTGTACAAATTTGATCTTAAGAACATAGTACATAGCTTGCTTATCTCAATAATACAAGAAAGAAAGGATGTTACCACATCAATTTAATTATTTTCACCCCATAGTTTTCTATATTAACAATTTTCTATCTAGAATAATATTATACTAGCAATCACACCTTGGTGTATAATGGGTACATCAAAGAGATGTGGAAGGTTCTTTTGGAAAAAAATGATCTTTTTTTGAGTACATTTGTGCAATTAAGATCTCAATGGAAAAGTGATATACATCCATTTACAAGACTCCAAACACGAACGAAACAAAACCTTTGAATCAGAAAAATAATCATAACACCACCCCACATTGCCTTACCCACTTCATTTTCCACAGGCATAGATTCACCTGTCAAGCTACTCTCATGTAGAGAACTTGTACCAGATATCACAAGGCCGTCTAGAGGAATTCTTTTGCCAGTTTTCACAATCAAAATGGTGTTAATTTTCACAGCCTTAATAGGCAGTTTTCCCCCTGTTTCCTCGATCACAATTGATATAGCCTTTCAGGCCTGTACAGAAGTGAAAGGCTTCGTGTTTTGCTTGTCAGCTACCCTTCACTGAACTCAATGTCTTCTTTGTGCAATATTTTTTATGGATGGATGAGAATTCTCTAATTGTCTTGCATCCCATGGATGAGAATGGGTATAAGGAAAATAATGGCACAATGTAAGTTAAGATGTCATGAAAAATGGCATATGTAGAAAATGGATTTGTTCAAAAGGCTTTAGAAACTTTCAAGCAAATGCAATTGATAAGTGTAAAGTCAAATTCTACAACCTTGGCCAGTATCCTCCCTGCCTATTCCAAAATAAGAGCTTTGGAACAGGGTATGGACATCAATCAAAACATCATGGAAGGAGAATTTTGGTAGACATGTATGCAAAATGTGGAGGCATACAAAAGGCACGTTAACTGTTTGACATAATGCCTCTAAGAGAGGTTATCTCAGGGAATGCAATGATTGCAGGATATGCACAATTTTATTTTATTTTTAAAGTTTTAGAAACTTTCAAGCAAATGCAATTGGCAGGTGTAAAGCCAGACTCCACAACTGTCGTCAGCATTCTCCTTGCTTGTGCCAAAATGGGATCATTGAAACAGGGTATGGACATCCATCAAAGCGTAAAAAATAGAGGAATTTGATCAAATGTTGTAGTTGCAACTGCCCTGGTGGACATGTATACAAAATGTGGGCATGTGAACTGTTTGACAAAATACCCCAAACAGATGTCATCTCATGGAATGCAATAATAGCAAAATTACCAGCTACAGAGACGCTGCAATTTGCACTAATTCTGAAGACTACCAGAGGAGCCAATCACCAATACAGTGTACGCAAAAGATTGAATTACAAAGCATATAGAATCTAAAGAAAACAAAGGCGGCTGAAAACAAAAACCCCAATGTTTTTCTTGATTGCCAAGAACAGATTTACACAGCCCATTCGCTGGATTGGAAACTACGCCCTTACAGTACAGCAGGGACAAAAAAAATAATTCACCAAATGCCAATGCTCTACACCCAAAACAATGGCATCGATCCCTCTCAAGGCATTCACAACAGCAATTTACTCATTCCTTATTCCAATTGCAGATTACAAGGACATGAAACTCCATCGATAGGAAACAGCAAGGATTGCATTAAGATTTTGCAACAAAAGTGTAACTACAGATTTCAACCCAACGAAACAACTCCTTGGTGCGCTGTAGAAACTTCAATGCCCCTGCTAACACCCTCTATTCTCCATTCGGCCAGTGTAGTTCTTTATTAAACACCATTCATTCTCCTCCCAAATGCACAGGCTCAGGCGTCAGCCTCCTTCCAACGTCCAGGCTTGATTTTCTACAAAAACCCCATCGAACTGTTTCAGCAAAGAGCAGCAAAAATGACTTGATAGGAGTCCTTCTCTCCAACAGTTATACGCCACTCTCTCTGTTTTCTCCTTCTTGATCGATATAACCAACCCAGTGGATATGCTCAATGTGCCAAGAAAACAAGAATTTCCCCACCAACCAAGATCAGCCAGATGTCCACCAAAACCAAAATTCAACAAAGGAAACAGAAATAAAAAAGAACTACAATCAAAAACCAAAATTACGTGATGCCTCTGCATCATGCAATGATTGTAGGATATGCACGATATGGATTTTGCAAGGATGCTCTCAAAATCTTTGAATTAATGAGCACTTTGGAACGTATCGTGACATTACAAGCTTTTCTTATGTTGTATATGAATGCAACCATCCACGTTTAGTGGATGAGGATGGTTGTGTGGATTTTTTTCTGGGTGACTGTAGATTGCATATGAATATAGGTTTAGGAGTATTTATAGAAACAATGTTTTTTCAGTTGGATCTTAAAAATGTTAGGGCATACGTTCTCTCAAACATCTACGTAAATGGGCAGGTGGGGTGAGGTTCAAATGACAAGGAAGTGGATGAAAGATTGAGGAATTAAAAAGATCCATATATCTAGTTGCATTAAGGCCATAAAATGGTACATGTTTTTCATGTAGGAAAGATAACATCACAAACACAGGAGAACTACGCAACAGTGATTATTCTTCCTACTACAACTTTCAGACTGCTAACAGTTTCAAGAGATAGATAAGATTCTAAGTTGTAATTTTCACTCTAATTTTTAAACTTTCATTTCATATATATACATGTTCTCATATCATATGCATATAGCAAGACTTGCTTAAAAAAAAGCTATCAAATACTACAAAAAATTATAAATCCAATGAATATATATTCCTTTTTATATTATAATATAATATAAAAAAACTAAAAATATTGTGAATATACATATCCCTTCTTTTATATATATATAAAAATGGGTATTCAACAATCTAAAATTCCAAGAAACTTTTTAGCACTGAAGAAAGCTATAGATCCTCTAAATATATTCAATTTTCTTTGAGACTCAATAAATTTCTCCGTAAGTCTTATTGTTGAATATTCATTTCATTGATATATATATGGGCACATGTCTTTAAGTCTGTGTTTGTTTGTATGTATGCGTATAATATGTATACATATTGGACCCTGTGATTAGCATACCTAGTATATTCAAAGCTTTGATGGAAATCTTGTAAGTCATTTTTTTAGTTTCAGCCAGTCTTATTATTGAATATCCATTTAATTGCATATCCATATAAGCATGTGTATGTATGTCTCTACCTATTTATATTTATATGTATATATGTATACAAATTGAGCCCTTAGAATAAGGCTTTTTTCAAATTCTTGTAAATATGGTTTATAATTATATTCAATATTGGGTAGGATTTCTTCCAAAGTCTTATTTCTCAACACCCATTTCATTGATATGTTTATTTTTGCATGTAAATAATGTGTATACACATTGGGACTTGTAATTAGAGTATGCATAGCATCTTTGATAGGATCTCACTTGGCTAGGAGAGAACACATAGTTTAGTAGGCTTGATAGGACGTTTCTACTTTTTGAATACATGTTTGATTTAAAATTTAACTCTGCATCTACATGTGTGCACACACACATTGGGTCCTATGGTTAGTTCAGACAAGTTAGTTTGGTAGAAATCATTGTATGTTTGGTTTCAAAATACACATTCCATTGATAGGAATATAACATAGGCTTATATGAAAACATACATGTATATATGCTCATTGATACAACACGTAGGCATTGAAGCTATAGTGTACTTATCTTTACTTCAGGCTTGAAAGGATTTTGTGCAAATCTGGTTCTAATTTCTTCTTTGATTGATATCCATATAAACTTGTACATGTTCACTTCTAGATCATGTGTACAAATTTGATCTTAAAAACATAGTACATAGATTGCTTATCTTAATAATACATGAAAGAAAGGATGCTACTACATCAATTTACAAAATTTAATCCCACATTTTTCTATATTAAATTTTTTCTATCTAGAATAATATTATACTAGAAATCACACCTTGGTGTATAATGGGTACATGAAAGAGATGTGGAAGATCCTTTTGGGAAAAAAAAATGGTCTTTTCTGGGTATATTAGTGCAATAAAGAAATCAATGGAGAATTGATACACATCCATTTACAAGGCTCTGAACACGAATGAAACAAAACCTTTGAATCAGGAAAATAATCATAGTGCCACCCCACATCGCCTCACTCACTTCTTTTTCCACAAGCATAGATTCACCTATCATGCTACTCTCACGTATATAACTTGTACCAGATATGACAAGGCCATCTAGAGGAATTCTTTTTCCAACTTTCACAATCAAAACGGTTTTAATTTCCATAGCCTTAATAGGCACTTTTTCCCTCGTTTCCTTGATCACAACTGATGTAGTCTTTCAGACCTATACATAAGTGAAAGGCTTCGTTCACTCAAACTATAAGCATGATCTTTGCATTTTGCTTGCCAGCTACCCTTCGCCAAATCGGATGTCTCCTTTGTGCAATATTTTTAATGGATGGATGAGAATTCTCTAATGTCTTGCATCCCTTCTCTAGCAGTGCATGGATGAGAATGGATATAAGGAAAATAATGGCATAATGTAATTTAAGATTCCCAAAAAGTGTAAAAAAATGTAAACAAGAGAAGTTAGAAAAATTATATGGTGGATCAATCACAATTGATTCAAACCAACAAAAATGTTATAACTTAGTACATATTTAATGAAAAATGACATGTAGACTATGAAATTCCCAAGTGGTTTCCCCCCTTGGCCCTCTCTCCTATAGAAATTGCACCTTCCCAATTAGTACAATTGTGAATGATATGTCAAATCTTGTAGTTGCAAATGTTGGTATATGAGCTCTATAATAGGGTATGACATCTATCACAACATAATGGAAGGAGACTTGTTTAGATGAACCATAGATGCAATTTTAACTATTAGTCTCTCTTCTCTTGATATATATTTCCTTTTCTCTCTCTTATCTATCTACCCCTCTAGCTCTTGGTCTCTCTATCTCTATCTTCCCTCTTTGTATATATCTCTCTCTTTCTCAAGTGAGGTCTCTATTTATTTTTTCTCACTCTATTTTTTCCTCTATCTCCATATCCCCCATCCTCTCTCTCTCCCTATATCTATCCCTATCTCTCTCTCTAAGTTACAAACATAACATGAGGTTACTGGTAATGGATACTAATTATCTTCCCCATTTAGAGGTTTTGTTTCAGTTGTGTTCAAATCCCTATAAAAGGATGCATAGTTGATTTGAAGCTATGATTTTCCCATTGAGACCTTTGCTACACAAACAACATCATTTGCTAAATGACCTACCGACCAACCTCATGTACTGCAAAATTTTTGCACAAAATAAACCATTTTTTTTGAACTAATATTCCACACCTCTTCAACATACCCATTGCACACCAAAGTGTGATTGATTGTTAGCTAACAACATTAGCTAGCAATGAGGGTTCATGTCAGTTCAAAAAAAAAATTGGTTTGTTAGCTAACAACATTAGCTAGCAATTAGATATAACATGATCAACAAAGAAGACTAATTCATGCTACCAAAATGTCATTAAATCTATAGAAACTCACAAGCTTGTGGTTGGAATGCCATCATTTTTTTTTAGTAGCCTTGATTTTTGCTTCCTTTCTACTACTTTCCAAACCCCCAATATGGAAAACATCAACAACTTGAACAATTAATATAAATTTCAAGCAATGAACTTCTCCCAACCTTGTAGTCTTGTAAATAGGAAATGGCAAGCTCCTTTTTTTAAGCATAAGCTTGAAGAAGATTTTTACATAGCCATATTTTATGCTAGGATGATAGAAAATAAAATTTGATCAATAGTGTTATACTGAAGTTCATTGTATAATTAAAATAATTATATAATCAAAGTTAAAGTTGCAAACAATAAATATAAATACCAAATAGAACCATAGATGGAAGTCGGGAACAACTATTGTCAAAGTTACGATTACAACCAATAATCATATCAAATGGAAAACAAATTAACAAAAAATCTCTACAACCTAAAATATCAAGACAAAATTAATTGTGAATTGATATCATAGATGTTACTTAATATTATATACAAGATTTCCCTGCTAATGTGGCAATTGATAGAGTCTTAAAATAACTCTGTTTTTGAATTTTGCTAAAAATTTGTTCTCACAAATGAATTTTGATTGAGCAACAAGAGGAAGCTTGGGGATGGCTAGTCTGGATGTGGTTTTCATTCTATTAAAAAGATATTTTTTCTTTTTAGGTATCAAATTGCACAATGAAATATAAGATTTGGGTATTTTAGGACTCAAATCAGCAGTTTTCTCTAGATCCAAAAGCCAGGAGGTGGAAGGGGACTCTTTGGTAGTGATCAATAATTATTACCCTAAAAAACACTTGCTTCACTCATCGACTATCTCTAGGAGTAGAATGACTAATTCTTAAACTATGTTCGAGCTTAATAGCCTTACATTCTTTAGAGGTCATTTCTATCTCTCTACTCCTTTTTCTTTAAGAATCTTCTCCTAGTTGTGAATAGATAAGCTAAATATGAGAACCTAAGAAGTAGACATGTTGGAATGTGCAACTTGCAGATGAGATATATTTTAAGTAGTGATCTATGAATTGAAATCACCTAAATCATCATTGCTATAGTTAGTACCTTAATTTATGTATTGTGAGAGACAAAATTATTGACAAAGATGAAGATAGGAAAAAACATTATTGATCTTCTCCATGTTTACTTGCACTCCCTTTGAATTGATCATGTGACATAGATACAAGAAATATTTCATAGTGAACTCACACTTTGACTCCTTGGTGAATAATGTTTGTGATTCTGAAATTTCAAACACTTCATTAATTTGTCATAGGTGATCCTCCTATGTTTTATTGTAGATTAAAATATCATAAAAAAAGATAAGGACACACTTTCTTATTTTCTTGTAAAAATATGATTCATGCATGACTAGATGGTTTTTGGAGTGTTTGCCAAATCAAATGCTATGACCAAAAACTCATAGTTCCCATAGTGACTGTGTGCAGTGAAATTTTTAACTCTAAATATGCAAAAAAAAGAGTAAATGCAATGAGAAAAAAACACAACAAGATTTCAAGATTGGGTTGTGTTAAACACAAATAAAAGGAAGATAAAACACAACAAGATGATATACCTTCTATTCATGTTGATCCTTGGTTGGACCTTGATAATATTGTTGATGTGTGCTCCTTGGATGATAAGCTTGCAAAGATAGTGGTTGAAGAATTAATGGAGGTGGGTGAATGCAATAATGGCTACTAAGATGCAAATGCAAGTGCTAAGATGCTGCAATAAATGGCTAAGATGTTTGAATGGCTTAATGGCATGAATGCATAAAATCACAAGCTCTAAAATCTATATCCTTTAATGAAGGTAGATGGGGGTATTTATAGAAGAATTTTAATTCTCTAGAGGATTCAACAGTCAAAATTGAGCCACCATGGCCAAGATGGAGGGCTATGGTGAGTTGAGGACTCACAAGCCCTCACATCTTGCCATGTGGTAGGTGAAGTGCTCAAAGGACAAGGTGAGATGGCAAGGGTACAAGTGGCATGGAAAAGACCATATGGTCCCAAGGTACTTACAAGTACCTTGGGATGGGATAGGATTTCCCAAAAAAGGTATTTCTTGGCCCCATATGGGGCTGAAAGTGACAAGTGAGGACGTTTAGATAGTTCACTCTTGTCACCATGGGGATTAGAGATGGCCTTGGAGAAATAAAAGCGAATTTTTAATTCACTTTTTGGAAGAAACCAACGGGTAAGACAAGGTTCCCCCTAAAAGGGGTCTTTGTCCCATGGGTACGATGTGACCTTTGAGAGGTCATGGGGAAGACAAATGCATTGGGGGAATAAGTGTGAATTTTTAATTCACATGGGGAAAAGGTCAACCCAAAAAAGGTAAGTACCAAGAAGGTTGACTTAAAGAAATGGTAAAAATGGTAAGTGATTAGGATTAGGATTGTGCAAACAGGTGATTAGGCTAATTAATGGTGATTAGAGACAAGTGGATAGATATGGAGGATGTGACATTAATCCTTATTAAGGATATGCACATCTTAATGAAGAATTAACTAAATTAACCCAAATTAGTGAAAGGGTTATGGTGGATGGGACAAGGAGAGAAAGAAAAAATTGAAAATTGAAAAGGATAACTGGCTAAATTAAATAAATTGATTGATTTATTTAATTTAGAGAGGAAATCGTAAAGGATAAATTATTTAATTAAATATTTTTGGAAACCTTAGGGAAAGGGGATAATGTGTCATTTAATTAATATAGGTGAATTAAACAAATAAATGATGGGATTATGACTATATGGAAGTGGTCAAATTTAGGTGTCTACAGTGACATCAAATTCTTTAGGTGTCTATATAGTGACATCAAATTGTTTAGGTGTCTATATAGTGACATCAAATTTTTTAGGTGTCTACAGTGACATCAAAAAGTTGTGTTGTGAACATCCTCATTTTAGACACTAATTTTATGGCAGCCCAGTATGAAATCTATTTTTGAGAAATAGATTGATCCATGAAGCTCATTTATGAATTCATCAATCCTAAGAATGGGGTATCAGTTCTTGATAGTTTTCTTGTTCAATTCTTAGTAAATGATACATATTCAAATTGTGCCATCTTCCTTCTTCATCAAAACTCTAAAGGAAGCAAAGGGCCTTGATTTGGGTCTGATGTACCCCATTTCTAGCACTTCTTTAATTGCCTTTTCAATTTCTGCTTTATGACTCTTAGAGTGGTGGTAGGGAGTAGTGATGATAGGCTTAACACCCTCCTCTAGCACAATAATTTGTTCAAACTCTTTTTCTAAAAGTCTCCTTAGTAGAATGTTGCTAAATACTTTAGTGTTCATCCATAATACTCTACACATCTATGTGATAAACCATGTCTTTGACAGGTTTAGTGTAGTCACCAAACATTGAGCTACCCATGTTGCTTGCCTATGGTGGAAAATCCTTTCCATTCTCTTAGTCGATACAACCATTGGTGCTTTATATGTCATTCCCCATAGTATAACTTCTTGTCCCTTCAACTAAGACTTTAGTTTCATGGTCTAGAAGTTTTTTCCGATCTCTCCTAATAAGCGCAAACATTGGATGCCTAGGACCATATTTGTATCTCCTATGCTAACAACATAGAGGTTATCCTACCTATCATATCCTCCCAAATTAAGATTAAGGTGAGAGATATTTCTATTACATTGGATGGTGAAGTTGTTAGTTGCTATAATAGTGAACCCTTCAAATTCCTCCATCTTGAGGCCTTTCTTGGTCACCAATCCATCATAAATGAAGTTATGAGTGGCAACAATGTCAATGAGTTCAATCACCCTTTGACCTCATATAACCCCATAGATATGAAATGGGTTTGGGTTAATTAGATACTATTTCATCATCAAACCTTACCTCAGTATAATCAAATTATCCTTTCCCAAGTCATTTATGTTACCATGGCTCCTTAGAGCTAAAACATATCCCATTCCTCCTCAATTCATTCCCTTCCTCAATGTTCAATCTTGATGGGGAGCCCTTCATTTTCTATACATTTTTTTGAAATGGCTTCTTTGGAATTAAGGTTTTTATTTGGATTTTTTCTTTGGTATGGAAGTCTCTAGTGCCAAAGCCTACTTGATTTCCTATTGTAGGGTAGGTGGCTGTGAGATTTAGTTAACGCTTTGATGAAGAGAATATTCAATCTTCTCTCAATGATGCATAGCACCATTATTGATAAATTCTAAAAATCTTTTAAATAGTTTTCAACTAAACCACACTATTTGAGGATAGAAAAATCTTTAAAATAAACTTTAAGATCCTTTTGGTCAAGCCTCTCAATCCAAATCTTAGAAAATTCATCACATGAGGTGATGAATCCATGATGTTTAATGATTAGACTATGGTACCACCACTCATTTCTAGCACCCTCCAAATGCAAAGTGGTAAACTTTATTGCTTCGTCTTTGGTCATTGGTTTTAAGGACAAGTATGTGTTTATCTTTTGTACCCACACACAAGCTAAGAATTTGTTAGATTTATCATATGGAGAGAAATTCAGCTTGCCCAAAGTTCATTGTACATATCTCTAAAAGGCTTAGAGCTTAGGCTCAAGTTTGTAACCATTTTGGAACTTCATGTTCAAATAATTAGTGAGTGATATTTCACTTCATATCTTTATAGGAAAATATTTGTATTTTGTATGAAAACCCTAATATAATTAAATAGTGAGTTTTAGGATTTCGGCTTTGGGGCCTCCAATTCCTTATTCAATAAGGTACTCCAATTCCTTATTCAAGAAGGTAGATTGAGTGAGTCATGCATTTAAAACAAGAATAATTCTTTCTGTATTGCTCTAATTGGAATCTATATTATTACTCTAAAAAACCACTTGATCACATGTTAGTTAAATCTAGGTGTATTCATATTATTTTCCATCTTGAAGCAATTGTGATGTTATCAATCATAAGATCCATTTTCCTTTTGGCTTGACACTCGGGTTTCCTATTTATATTTTTTTCTCCTCTTTATTTTTTCCATACTATTATTCTTTGTAATAATAATAGATATGTTTTTGAACTCTTAATAGATTGATTTTGTTTTGTAATATCCCTCAAGTGATATGATTTCTCTATTATTATATCACATAAAACTAAAACATGTAAAGTTGAATTTTGAATACCTAGGCTGCTAAGATCACTAGCTTTGATACCATTGTATTATCTTGATCCAAAACTATAATAACCGCTCTATATTTTTCAAAAATATTACAACTTGTGTCCTTTGTAAATGGGAATAAAAAAGTTGATGAAATTGTGGTCCCTAATCTAGCAATAAATCCCCTTGGTGGAGTGGTGAGTTCTGATGGATTTGCATCATAGTTAGGCATGGATTTTGTAGATGACCTAGGGTTACTCTCTACTAAGGAGACCACTGATGGTGAAGAGACTCCTATGGAGGTCATAGTAAAAAATACCCAAAGGTATAGGAAAAAGAAAGGGTTGGAGATCGTTAAACCCCCTCGAATAAATACCCCAACCATTTCCAAAAGGATAAAAGAAATAATCTTAGTGGGATCCTACCTCCTAATGCTAAAAGGGTGGAACTAGAAAATAGACTCCCCAAATGTTTTGATGATTTCAAATGTGATAAGGGACCCCCCCACTGAAAAATCATAATGGAGGTTAACTGCATTTCATGGAATGTAAGGGGACTTGAAACCCCTAACAAAAAATATGTTGTAAGAAGATTCTTAGCACAAAAGCAAGAAAAATACTTTTTCTTGTTGCAAGAGGTCAAAGCCATTAGATTCACAATAGAAACTAGTCTAAGCGTGATACGGCAAGAAGCAAATCAACTTACTACTATGCATGAAAAGTGCAAAGGGGGGCTATTATTCTGATGGCAAATAATTGGGCACATTGTGTGGATAGCTTTGGGATCTCCCTTGCAATTGCGCTATTTGGGTGATTATTAGCAAAAAAGAAAGTTGCTTTGGGATCTACTCAATATATTCCCCTAATGAGTACAAGGATAGGATCCTTCTTTGGAACTGACTATATAGCCTACAAGATATCCCCTAGCTCATTGGAAGAGACTTCAATTTTGTAGAAAGAGAGGAAGACAAATGGGGTGGAACAAGACTAGATTAGAAATGAAATGAGAGATTCTATTGGAAAAGAATGGAATCCAAATTGAAGCTTGAAGATCCTATTAAAGGGAAAAATAAATAAAATCAAGCCATTTGGTTTACTTGGTGCAATTCTCAAAAAGGTGGTAGGAGAATCTATTGTAGGCTTGACAGTTTCTACATAAGCGAAGCTTTCTTCTCAACCTCCCCAGTGAAAGAAGGGTGTAAGGTTTAAGTGACTCCATATTCCTTATCTGATCACCACCCAATAAGGGCTAAGTTTTTCCTTAAAGAGGGACTACCAAAGTTTCTAGCAACAACAATGGTTTTTGCCTCAACACCAACCTCCTCAAGGAAAATGACTGTAAAAATTCTATCATGTCCCTCAGGCTTATTAACAAGTGGATGCACCAAAGGCTATCCCCCATTGATAGATGATCACTGAATATAGAGGGCTAGAAAGTTTTATTCCAAAAAATTGGGAAAAAGAAGGCCAAGGATAATAGAAGGAGGGAGACTCTCCTCCAAGATGAGTTTCTCCAAGCATAAATAGATCTGCAAGTGAATCCTATGGATGAAAGACTCACAAACAGGTTGTTTATGGCCAAAGATAGCCCGAGGAGGCTTCAAAATCACAGGATAAAAGGCTTAATGTAAAAAATTGGAGGCCTATCACTCTACTTAATGTCTCATATAATATATTGGCTAAGATATTAGTGGATAGGGTGACACTTATCCTTTCATCTATCTTAAACTCTACATAGACCATTTTTATTAAGGGAAGGTACATACTGGAAAACTTGATTACTAGTTGGGAGGCAATGAATTGGGAAAAACAAATAGGACAAGAAACACCAATGCTACTACTAGATTTTGATAAGGCATATGATAGAATAGAGTGGTATTTTGTGCTGCTAGTTCTAAAGGCCTTTGGATTTCCTAATTCCTTTTGTCACATGGTTAAAACCCTCTTCCAAGATGCATTTCTCAGGTAGAGGTCAATGGGGTTCTCACTCAAGAAATCTCCCTGGAGAGATCCATAAGGCAAGGCTGTCCACTTTCACTGACATTGTTTGTAATAGCTTCAGATGCTTTGCACTATGTGTTGAGGGATAGCTCAGTAGTCCCAAGGGTAAGGGGCATTATACTGGCTGATGATAATGAGCTCCTAAACCTCTAGTTTATTGATGAAGCCTAAATATTGTTAACCCTAGAGGAGAATAACTTTGCAAATCTAATGGGGAAATTAGACATTTTTTCTTAGCCTCTAGGGCTAAAATTGCCCCCTCCAAATCTTGTCTTTTGGACTGGAAGGAGAAACCCCTAGGTTGGGTTAATAACTTTGGAATCCAGTGGGGTGATCCTCAGAAATTGGTAAGATACCTTAGAATCCCCTTTTTTGTGAAGCCTAATATAAAAGAGATGTGATAGTGGATTAGGGATAAAATAGAAAAGAATCTTGCTAAGTGGAATAGATCATTTCTATCCTTGGCTGGTAGAATTCATTTCTATCAAAATATTCTCTCGTCTTACAAAATATACTTTGCTTCTATTTGGTTCTTCAACTCCTATCAGATCAATGATATTCAAACAAGGATAAGAGATTTCCTATGGTTTTATGGGAAAGGTAAAATAAAGAGACACTTGATGAAATGAGAATGGTGCACAATTGAAAAACTCAAGAGAGGTCTAGGATTAAAGGATTTAAGGATGCAAGGTATTGCTCTAGCTACGAAGTGAGTGTGGGGCATTAGAAGGAGGGGAGCCCTGGAAGGTATTGATCAAGAAAAATATGCTTATTGTTGTTCCCAAACATGCAAAAAATTGGAAATATCTACCACTTAGTGATATCCTTAGTAGTGACTAGACTATGCTACTGACAGGATCCAATGTGTTTAAAACCATTTGGAAAGCTTGGGAACTGATGGAAAAGTGCCTAACCAACTACCACTTCACCAAAGGGTACAATGGGATCATCCAGGCTAATAGATCTATATGGTGGAATCTAAAACATAAGGGGAAACTACTTGCATTAATTCAAGGTTGCTCGCCAAGAAGATGGGTTCGCAAAGGGATCTAATACTTTAAAGACATTCTAAAAGATGGTAAGTTGAAAGAATGGAATGACTTAATTTCTGAATTCAATATTCCTCCTACCATCTAAAGGAATTACTCAATCCTTAGGGAGGCTTGCAACCAGATAAAAAAAATTGTGGCAACAAAGAACAATACTACTCAATTCAAAGACTTTCAATGGAAAAATGGCAATAATTTAGTGAGAACTAAAGCTAAGGAAATGTATTCCATGCTAACTGAACACACAGATCTGAAAGAGTACTTCAATAAAACTTGGAAACTTAACTAGAACATGAATCAATGAAAAAAATATTTCAAACTAATTGGTGTAAACAGCTAGAGGCAAAGAAACCCTATTTCAGATGGCTTCTAATAATCCAAAAATTATCATTCAAAAAAAAAATAGATGATATTGATATATGCAAAATTTGCAGAGTACCTGAGACAATTAACCATATTTTATTTGAATGTAGTTTTTCTAAAGAGATTTGGAAGTTGTTTTGTAACAAGCAAGATATTTGGGGGAACAATGAACAACCCCTTCCTAGAAAAAATTATTTAATCATAACTTAAAAATGGGGAAAATGCTGCCCTATTTTAGCTCTACCTTTCATTTGACCTTCTATGGTCCATCTGGAAAGAAAGGAATGAAGATAGGTTTCAAGGAAGGAAAATGATGCTTATTGAGTCTTATAGAGGACTCATGCTATACAATGCTGCCATGCAGGGTTACATTACGATGGGAATCTCAAAGGAATTTTTTTGGAAGTACTTAGAGAATAGAGAGATCATAATTGATATCATGGAAGCAAGGTATGGACATATGTGGCCGGAGGGACACCCAAGTGTGGAATTTTTCTTGAGGGATCTTCAGGCATTTCAGCAAGATCTTGTAGAGGGGCAGAGCACTGAAGTTGACAAGAACTAGGGCAAAGTGGGGAAGTCTATGGTACCTTCTATTAAAGAGATGTCAACTGCATAAACACTGATAGCCATGAGAGGTGGTAATGAAATAGAGTAAATCAACCAAAGGACAACAAACATGTTGTGTATATATCCTTTTTGATCTGCACTTGATACTTACCTAGAATAGTGAAATATATTTGTATATATTACTATGATGATTTGATGTAACTAATGGCACTTTTATATAAGTTGTACTTTTGGGACCCACTCTATTGACCTCATACAAATGGGGATAATGGTTTATACTATGTAAAGGGGTAATCTAGAATTAGCATAGATATTGTTGGGAATTGATTTTTGATCTCATGTAAAAGGGGGGGGACTAATGATGTGATGCAATGAGGGATAGTCTTTTGCTCATCCTCAAATGATCATATGATTTATGTGAACTGTATTTTCTTCTTCTATTATACTTAAAAAAAAATATTACAACTTAAAATGATATTACAATGCAATATGCATTCCATTTTCTAGTCACCTTGTCCCCATGATGGGCAAGGTGAGAGCATACTATGAAAATATTTACATAGAAAATTAAATTGTAGTAGGTGAAGTAAAGCGCTAGGTGGCAAGCCAACCAATAGGACTTATTCAATTGAGTGCATATGCAATACGAAAAGGAAATACACTTCATTCTTATTCAGTAGAGTGAATATTACAAATAAAATTATAGCACTTCCATTTATTCAACGAGTCCAAGAAAATTACAACGAGACCAATTTTTCAGTGGGGTGAGAAAACCAATCCATCCACTTATTCAATGGTAATCCATAAAAAAACTATTACTTATTTAGTGGGGTGAGTGCAATAATCAAACAACCTATGACAAATACACTAGTGGAACTACCATCCAATTTTTACAATGTTAGCACACATACATCAATTCCAAAGAGGAGTATCACTGTTGATTGCAAAATGTTTATAAAGGAAAGAGTTGTTGATATAAAGTGTTGGTATTAATCCCTAAATCTTAAAAACCTATAGTTTTTTCCCTATCCTATCACTTTATGTTCTAATTTAAAAGTTACTTCCTCACTTAGTACCCAATCAATTAACTTGTTCATCAAAGTCCTTATATTCATCAGTTTGCTAGCCCCTTTGTTCTAGTAACTTACTCTACCATTTTATGATTGTGCTTAAATAAGTCACTTAAGTTCCTTGCTCTTGCATTTGAGCTTTGGTCCAACCACTTTCCATGCTAGACCCATGTATTAATGAAATTCCCACTATAAAGCAAGCTAAATTTGAGAAGAAATTAGTTGGATAAATAATCATAAACAATTACATTTAATTAAAGTAAATTTAAAAATAAGACTAAAGAGGTACTAATGCTAATTAAAATCAGGCTCATGGTTTAAAAAAAAATACCTTTTTCACTAAAAAAAATTCCTTATCATTAATATAAAATGAGTAGTCACTACAATAGTTTTAAACATGGATGGTATTTAGAGCACTTAATGTTTTCAGATGAGTATTAAGGAACAACATTATATATTTTGTTCATATACATGAAAATCATTGCACACAATTTAATTGAATCTAAATATTGAATCTCCTTCTCTTACACACGAGGACTTTTCTTAACCTGCAACTCTTAATAACTAAACAATCATTTCAGAACAACAATATAAAATAATTTACATATATCCAATGTTCTTGAATAATTACTTTTTAAACCTGCAAGCACAAAATAGAGTAGCCTAGTCCTTCTCTCCTCCCAACCATAGGACTAAATAGTCCACCCCTGAGCGAGAGACAAATTCCAAATGGAAAGTCATCGATTAAAATAAAATTAAACATTACATTGACTCACACACAAAGAATTTGATCTTGGAATTCTTGTAAAGGGGGAGAAGGTGGATTCCCTTCCCTCTTAGAGAAAAACAAACAATCATACAACTTTATTCTCAACATAAAACCACCACCATCCATCAAAAAATATCTACACAACCACCACCATCCATACAACAATCTCCACACACAACCACCACCATGAATCCAAAAAATATCCACACACAACCACCACCATCCAACCCACCTCCATTCATTACAATAAACCAAACTGCCATTCATTGATTTCCAATTTCATACACAATTCCATACTTTTCATATTTGTTCATAAATCCCCAACAACAGATGCTCAACGCCCTCCTCAACCCCAAACAAAAGAGTCTCTTAGCCCTCAAGCAAGATCAACTCCTTATTCACACACGAACCCTCTATTACACAAAATAATAAAAACATCTATCAACAAATCAATAACACAAAAATTACCCATACAATTCAAGCATACCTTTGTTGTCCAAGTTAGGATCAACCCAAACAATATGTCCAAATTACAAAGTATTTTTCAACCAATACCATTTGACAACCAATTCATTCTATCCATCCCTCTATTCCTCCTAGAAGCAAACAATAAATAAAGAAGGAGAACAATCTTTCATTTCCTCTTCCCCCCCAACTATTCAAATTTCCTTTTGAAAATAAAATAACTCTTAGCTCTTCAATTTCCTCAATACAATATCCAAATAAAAGGACAATGCAAATGAAAACATATTTCCCTTTCACAAATAAACACACATAAAAATCAAATTATATTTTAAACATTATACTCGCTTGACCAAATTATAAATCAATAATAAACATTAGGCATTTGGACTTGTCTCCAAAACTCAATGAACCTAGGCTTCCCACCTGCAACATCTTAATAGAAACATTAGTACATTTGAAAATTTATAACCAAAAAATTAAATATAAACATTAAATACTACTAACATCAATTAAATATAAGACCTAACATAATAATAAATATATTTATTTTTTCGGAAACTAAACATCAACCATGTCCAACAAAATTAACTAAATGAAAATATAAAATCAAACCTTGAAGTCTCAAAAATAATATTAGTTATGCCTCACAGTTGATCCCTTGTTTTGTTGTGAAAAAATATTTTATCATGGGATCATTTTAAATATTTGTTTAAAGGTTTTGAGCTCACAAAATCATGAAACCTATCATAAAGGTGTTGGCATGTGTCTTTATTGTGGTGTCTTTTTGTTTTGTAGGTTCTAGTTGAGGGACCATATATTAAACCACAATTATGTAAGATATGCAAAGTGCTACTATAAGAACCTTTTTCACACTTCATATGCTTCACCTTGGTGGAGATAATGTGACATTTCCTCATTGTATTACATTTATATTTCTTATCACAAGATCAAAGTGATTGATTTTCTTCAGCTTGTGAACATGTAACATATTTCCATGTGTAAAATTATTTGCTCACTTTCAATGGGTATATCACAAGCATCATTAATAAATGGATCATTTATATTTGATCACACAATTTAGGATCGACATAGGTTTTAAAAGGAACGTGATCTTAAATGTGTGATGGTGCAACCATTCAACATGTTGATTTTAGTCAACATGGGATTGGAATTATAGAATAGAATCCCCATAGTCTATTCATTTTCAAAAGGAAAGCACAACCCGTGTTACCCATAAAATCCTAATTCTATAAGTCAAACCTTAGTTCCTAAAAATGGCTAGTCCATCGGGAAAATTAAAGAGGGTTTTGGATGAGGATATATTGCAGCAATTTCTTGGTCATATAAGAAGGATAAGCATGGTCAAGGTGCTAGCATATTTTAGATAGATTGTTTGATAGGGAAGATAATGTTAGAGAGGACACAATATTGGCCCAAGAGTGGAATTTATTTAGGTATGAATTTAAGAAATGTCAATCACCAAGGACCCTATCAAATATATAGTCTATGGATTTGGGGAAGCTAGTTGTACCAAATATTTTTATTAATTCTGACCTAATCAAAGCAATTGCAAGAAGGTATGATCCTAATACGAGGATTATTTTCAATAATGAAGGTATAAGGTAGGTAAGTTTGGATAGGAATATTTTTTGAGGTCTTCCATCTAGCAAAAAATACAAAAGTCCTAGTTGACCTCAAATCTCTTTAAAGAGAATATTCTAGGAATAGGGAGAATTTCATAATCAAATAGCTCCCTCACCATAGAAGAAGAGGTTCAAATAGACAATTGGTGAGATTCACCAAGGATGAAGTAATGTCCATTAACTATGAAATTTTTCAGGTCTACTTCATTAATACATATTATGCATTATGACAAGTATTGGCAATGGATGCCAAAAATGGAGATACCAACACCTTTGTTGGTAATGGAAAAAGGTGTACAACAGAGGGATCTAAACAAAGGATTTCATATCTAATGAAATCCATAAATCACTGATGGACAAAGGAGATGAAAATTTTATATATTTCAAGTGGTATTATGTTTTGTGTCATATCATCTTATATAGTGGTAAAAGTAATTGGGATCCCCAAATGCAAATAAGATCCTAATATGAGAATGGATTCTTGTTTCGAGTCCAAGAGTATACTTATATTTGGGATATACATTGTGATAGATCTAACTATGTAATTTTTGAAGAATTACTTTTTTAGAGAAGTAATAAGGAATCTAGGGTTTCTTATTGATTGGAGACTATATAAAAAGGAAATAAGGTTCTCGAGTCCACTAGAGCTGAGTCCAAAGATTGAAATTGATCATAACTAGGGTGATTGGTTCTTTCATTCCCACTACATAGTAATCAAATTCTATGGTGCACCAATTAGACCCATATATTACCAAGGGTAGTGCTAGATAGAGTTTCCCTTTTTACAGATTATGTTGCAATTGAATGCGGAAAATAAGATTCATTTAAGAAATATGGAGAAGGGGTTTGTATTGCCACCAAGCATTATTTTCTTTAAAATTATGGTCACTTTTGAAAAGGGCTTTGATTTGTTTTACTCCAAGTTACATCCATACAGGATGAAGGTGGATGTATAGAGGAATTATGATCTAGAAAACTATATCCACCAAGCTAAAAATCAAGGTCAAATTAGTTGGCTAAACTCACTAATTTGACGATATTGAGGATTTAATTGGAAACTAATCTAAAATAGAAATCCAGAAAAGGAGAGAGTCTTGAGTTAGAATCCTAATTATAAGGAAAAGAAGAAGGAATATGATCCCTCATATAAAAGTACATATTTTTAAATCGAGGACCTAATCCTCAAGATATTGGTCATGATAAATAATTATGCTAATATTATAACTAAGTCTCCCAAATTAGAAATGGACAAGACTAGGCCTACAATGTAGATCATTGTACAAAAAAACTCCCTAACAAATAAAACCCTTTCCACAAGTAGGACCTCAACTCTTAGTTAAGTATCCTTATGATGAGGAGATGTGCCAAATAGTGAGGAGATTAGGCAATCAATACATTCACCTTAAAGGGTTATGGTTGAGGCTCCCCCTCATGAGATAATGATAGTAAATTTTCAGATAAGGGGAGATACTATAAATTATTTTAGGGAAATGACATGCACCACTTTCATATCAAATGATAAATTTGTTAAGTCGAAGGAATTTAATGAATTTTTGAAAAAATAAAATAAAGCACAACAATATGCTCTATGTGTTGCCTTAGTTTTATGTTTGGTTCTAAATGTTCAAGTTTTTAGGTATTCTCCTAATTTTCAAACCTATGTCATCTTGTGTATCGGTCTTTTGGTCAATTTGTGAACCTTGTCATCCCGTGAAGTTATACTCACAACTTTTCTTTCCCTGACTTGGTCTTCACAATTTTTTTTTTTTTAAGTGTTAGTATTTTGATAGGTTTTTAAACCATTTCGGCAATCACCCAAGTTTTATAACCTTTTCACTTTGCAAAGGATTACTTTTTCAAAAGGATATTATTAAGAAAATTAGGTCTTGGGTGTTTTCAAAAACCTATGTTAGGGTCGATGTTTCTTTTCTAGCCATGTTTTATCCCAACTAAAAAGTGGTAATATAATTTAAGGTGAAGAAATGTGCCAAATAAAGTAGTGTACCAAGGTCACCTGATATTTTTTCCAAGTGGCGTGTGTGTTAGGAATTAAATGTTGTTATTACTAGAGTAGATGAAATAAATGCTTCATCATGTAAGATTAATCCATCGTTTCAAACATAATCATTATTTTTGGGGAGTGTGATTTTGGAAGCCAAGAAGAACAAACATACGATTGGCATTCAAAGAAACAACTTGAGAAATAAGAGGTGACATATTTTTAGGTAAGCGGTTTTTCTAAATTATCTTGGTAATTGGCATTTTTTTTCTGCATTACAACATCGTTGAATTTCCTAAGAAAATGAAATACAAGTATTTAGGTTATGAGCACTTAGTTGGTCTCGATAGTTCCTTACCTGGAATTAGTGATACAAGGTTAGGGCATATCAATATTGATGCATTTTGGGAAATAATTTGTAGTCCAAATAGGAATCCAATCACGTAGAGGGTAATATAAAGTGGTCTCATTGAGGCTGATACATTTCCAATGGTAGTAAAATGCACTAAATTGGTATTGGAATGCATATCTCATTACAACCCAGCAGTAAGAGAAATTCACACAAAAGTCAACAATATCCTAGTAACCTTGGATAGAGCTACAATAAGTGGGTATTTTAGGTTACCAAAGAGAGAGATTTATTCACATTTCAATTTTACCCTATCTCAAGGTGTCTTTTCATAGAAGAAGGGGCATTATTAGAACTGCATTGCAAAGGGATGGTTTGATCCCCCTAAGAAAGCAAAGTCATAGTTTAGACAAGAAATCCCTGATATTATTGTGTCGTTGCATTGGTTGAGGGGAAATATGAATGCACATGATTTTGAAGAATGGATTTACTTCTTTGTGCAGGTTATTAGCGGTTGTACATAGTACTTAGACTAGGCCACTATATAATTAGTGATCGATTGGATGATATGATAAGAGGTTATGCAATGAATAGATCATTCTACATGTCTTCATATCTCTTCTATGTGATAGCTTGTATGAGACCTTGGATTGTTTTGAACCTTGTTGAGGATTTTGATGAACATATTCAAATTTATGATTATTACGCTGATTTGTAGCTTGAAAAGAGCTATAAAAATTATCCCAGGGTAAATGATGTGTTCAACATGAAACTAGTCAAAGTGTTGCAAGGGGATCTAGGTTAGAGAGTATCTCTTGAGGATTTTCAAGTGGTCACTAAGTATGACAGTCTCTATATAGTTTCAAACATTTACCTATTTTTGGGTGGGTTGATTTGATGACTTTCCTTTGAAACTTCCCATATATGTAGAAGATAAATCTATCCTAATAGAATTTTTTCGTCAAGCCTCAGAGGTAAAAAAGAGATGCATAGATAGGAAAAAGGTCAGGATCCCATTCCCAAATAGTCTAGGACATTATGAATGTAAGTCACAGTAAAGTGCCCTTAATCTGTGAAACAAAGAAAACTAGGTTGAAGGTGGTTGAAATGTTGTTGTTGAGCTAATTAGGGACATATCTTTCACTATTTCATTAGGAAATGAGATCCACACAATGAAATGAATTGCAAACCTTAGGTGAATCAAGACAAAGTGTTAATCTATTGATTTCCTTTTTTTGCAAGGATGAAGAATTTGATTAAACAACACTTTAGGGAGAAAGATTAAAAATATAAAACTAACTCTAAATTGTTATCTACAACTTGGATCTAATAGATTAAGCTAAATATTGATTGAACCAAAAATTGAAATGCATATTAGAGAGATGTAAGATGATGTCTACTAGTCACCAAAAGTGTTCTACTGAAGCTAACCTAGTACTCATTTGCCCAGGGCTGAATGGGTCATGAGTTGGGGTTTATCTACAACTTTTGGGGCCTTTGCTACAGATCTAAATCTCTTAATTTTCCCAAGCTTCAGGTTCAAAGAGCCAAAAATAAATTATGTAATTGAATTTCCATGAGATGACAACTTTTATGACAATATTTGCAACTTTGATAAGTTCTCCAAGTTTTCTCTTCAAGAGATCTTCAATATTTCTTCCACCTAAATCTGCAAACAAAAGTCAAGAGAGAAAAATGTTTTGTTTTTGGTGAATAGGGATTTTCCTTGGTCAAACTCTATTTTGGTAATCAAACCTTGAAATGAAATGAAATAACATGAAATGAATGATGAATTTACAACTCTATGTCAAAACTCACCAAACCCTTGAATGAACCTTGAAATGTATATCTACAACTTGCATGAAATGGATTTAATGGATGTGGATCTTGAACCTTGAAACTTTATTTAAAACAATGCTTGAATAATTGAATGCACCATGAAACCTACATCATCATATTAGCTCTAATAACATGCATGATGCAAGAATATTTTGACATGACAATTGGATCTTGATTGCTGCCATAATTATTCAATAATTCTTCTCTTGAATCTCTTGAAATGCTCTAGAAACTATAACTTGATCTCATGAAAATATTCTAGGTGAAACATAGTGAAATGACCTTATATTTATAGGTATGTAATATTAATTTCCTGAAATTCAAATAACACAAGTCGACATGTGAAAATGGATTTGAATATGTTAAAATATCACGAAAAACATAATTTAAATTTAGGTCCTATGTCTATGTGAGGACCCATTTTCCCATGGGTGCATGGGTCCTAGGACACACATTACTCAATGAGAAGTATTATGCTTAGGCATTAATGAGTGTTGGGTTTCCTCTTCGAAAAATAAAATTAATTAGGCTTCAATTTGAACTAAAGGGGATAATTAAGGAAAGTCAACCTCAATTAATTAAGGGAGCCCTAAATAAGTGTGAAAGTGTAAAGAGGTGATTAGTGGAAAAATTGATGCTTTATGTTTTAAGACATAGAACATCAATTTTATCTAGCTAACATTCAAGGATGTGCTAGATATCTCACCCCAAGAGTGGAATAGAGGCAAGAGATCTGACAATAGGGTATCCTAGGGTATGATTTTAGATTATAAGAGGGGTTCACCACCAAGTATAAACTTGGAAAAGATAATGAAATGCTAGATTTAAGACAAAACCCTAATTGAATGCAAATTAACTCTAAATGACCTATAAAATTGAATGAAACAACACAAAAAACTACTAAAATAGAAAGTGTGCACTTGGAAACTTGATGGTGACTAGAAATAACTCTAAAATTTTGAAAAACTTGAATTTTTGACCTACTAGGACTCATTCACCATTATGGGAGAATCAGACCCAGTTCTAGAGTTTTTCACAAGAGAAAGTTCCAGGTAAATGGGTATCCAAATCTGCAAAGATCTCTGAAAAGAACCTATAGTGGGACTCATTCACCACTTGTAGCGAATGAGTCCAATTTGGATTTTCTAGAAATTCAAATTTTTGATCTACACCTCTCAATCTTCTCTTTTTGCTTCTCTAGGTTCCTGGATCTGAAACCCTTATTTCGGGGTTGTAGATGACCTTTTAGTGAAGACTTTGACCTTGCAAATGGGAAGACAACTCCAAAAAGATAGTAACCTAATCTTCAATGATTCTTCAAAGCACCTAGATCTGTAATTACACAAAGAGAGAGAAAAATGGCTGACTGCGAGGGAATAGGTGTTTTCCTTGGTCAAACCCCTTTTAGGTAATTAAACTAAATGATGAAGCAATAAAACAAGGACATGAAACATGAAGCATAGGATATGAAACATGAAAAATGATACCTTGAATGATGATGTCTTGTAAATCTGCAACTCAACATGAAATGGCCATGAAGGATGTAGATCTTGATCTTTGACAATAAGAGTGGAACAATGTTTGGTCTTGGATCTCCAATGCTACATCACAACACTAGCTCAATAAAATGCTTGATGATTGATATGCTTGACATGATTATAGATCTTGAATTTCTACAATAATTGATGAATAATATGTCCCTTGAATTCCTTAGAAATGATCTTGAAAGCTATCTTGATGACCTTATAAAGACTTGGAATGCTTAACTCTTACTTGCTTGACTTGATAACATGAATGTACAATGAAATAGTGATTTTAAAGCTTTCTTATATAGAAAATCCGCTCAAATGACCATTAATTTGATCCCCAAGGCCGACATGGAAGAAATTTGAATTAAAAACCCACTTTTCCCACTCAAAACCTCAAAAATAGACCAAAAGAGACTCATTCACCGTCCTGGGTGAATGAGTCCCACTTGGATGGGACTCATTCACCCAAGGTGGCGAATAGGTCCCATAGGGGCTATTCTTGGTCCTAAAGTGTCGGGGAGTGAAAAAATTAAGGTTATATGTTGATCTTGTTGGGTTTTCAAGATTTAAATATTCCTTGGGATGCACAATATGGGGTCATAGGGGCCTATTAATGATGATATTGAGGTCATAAATGCAAGAGGACCAAAAATCCAATTTGAAAGTGTAAATAAATACACTTTACATCACTAAATTAAGGAAAAATTGGGTCTAGCTTGCTTAGAAGGGTCCTAAATCCCATGTGAATGTGTAGAACACATTACAACACTAGATTAGGTCCACTTGATTTACAAGCCTCCCAAATTTAATATGAATATGTAAATAAATACAAGTTACAACATTAAATTAAGGTAGTGTTAAGTTAATTTAGCTTAAAAGGGGCCCAAGACCTAATATGAATGTGTAAAACACCTCACAACACTAAATCAAGGTGACATTAAGTCCATTTTATCATTAATTATCCCCATATCAAGTGTGGAATTGTAAAGGGATACATTTTTCTACACTACAAGAGGTACACTCTAAAACACTAAAATAAGGCACAATTAAGTCCATTTTTAGTAGGGCCCTAAACTTAATATGACATGTAAAATACATGTTGCAACACTAAATTAAGGAAAAATTAGTTTCATTTTAATATTAATTCCTAGTTAGGTGTGAAAATGCAAAAGGGATACATTTTCTATGCTACATTTTGTTGGAAGACAAAACACTTTGAGAAGGGGGGGGTGAATCAGAGTGTTACAATTTTTTTCCCAATTTTAATTTGACTCACAGATCTAACTTGCAGCAACTAAAAAAAGAATTGATTTTTAAACAACTTTGTTAATTCTTTTAGTTTGCACAATGGACAAGTAAAGATTTGTGAACTTTCCAAACAAAAGCATGATCACTAAAAACTTCACACAGAAATGTAAAAGCATAGATTAATTGTTCATATCATAGAACTTGAGCAATGTTTAGCAACACTTTATATTCACAAAACCTTATGTATGCTTAAGATAAAATTTATAACTGTATGGAAATTCTTTTAGGAACCTTTAAAAAATATGACAATAACTGAGCTTCGCATTAAACAAAAGACTTTAACATGTATGAAAATTGACTGCCCACATTAAAACATATAAAGATTGAAAAAAATGCACAAAGTTCATCACATAACACAAAACTTTCCTCAGTGGAAAAACCCTCATGGGGTATAAAAAACCACTCAAAATATTGCCTTTTTTATTATCTTAGAAGAGCACCAACTCCATGTAAAAATCTAAAGCACCAACTTCAATAGCAGCACCAACTCCTTTACAAATTTTTCCAATAACAGAGTAAACTATCAGGATCCTACAATTGCATTGCTTATGCATTTACAGAATCTCAATAGAGTACTATAGAATGATGTTCAATAAAACCCTTTTGTCAAATACATATGACAAAATTTGTCCATGAGAAATATATGTAATCCATTTATGTTCTAAACAAATAATACTTTCTCAAATTTAGCACATTATCTCTATATGAAACCAGAGATACCAAACCCTTTGTTTCTTTCTTTTTCAAAAAATAATAACTCAATTTATCACACACAAATCTATCTAAGATAAGTCTTATAATGCCATCTTCTTCTTTTTGTTACAACACAACAGTAACTCTATAAATTCCCTTTTTCAATCTCTCATAGAGCAATGGAAGAAATCCATGCTTAAATAAACAATGAAACTTGTGTAAATCATCAAAACTCTCGAGCTCAAACTCGAGTAACCAAAATAGAAAAGATAGTTATCTATAACTGCTTTTTGTTGCAAACAAAAAAATTGGTTTTTCAATCTTCGTTTTGAAATGAAAGAGATATTGTCAGGATTTTACCTCATTCTAGGTTGTCTAGATGTCAAACAAAAATATCATACAATACACCAAGAATACCTTCATTTCCAACTGCAAGATAAACAACTACCTTGCAACTTCTTCCTTCATTCCATCTAGATCGAACAAGAGTTCACCAAAGTCTCAATACTAGCTCTGCAATTTTTGGATGGTGGCTAGGGTTTCTCAACTATCTTCTTTGAAAATATTTACACTTCCCTTTTTCAAACAAAACAATTATTTGGAGTCTGAACAAAACACAATGAATATGTCTTTTAAGTCTGAGATACCTATAGTGTTGTTGTTGCCAAGTCAACCTATCCACATGTTCATTATTGTCCACGTGTGTCATGAATACCTCAATGTCATTCTCTACCTTCGACTATCCAAGACAAAGTATCCTATAATTTATGATTAGGTCGATAGAAACTAACATAGTGCCATTGTGATAACCAATGTCGACTATCAAATCCATAGTTCATTTTGATCGATAATAGATATTTCAAGGTAACTGGTGGTCACAAATAAATATGCCATATAAATAATTCTTGAAAATACTCTCACAAATGCAAAAATAATGTGAGAAGTAAATATATCACAAATGCCTTATGTAAAGTCATTAATTAATTTTTTTTTTTAAATGAACCATGAAACCTCTCATAATTAAAATGCTCCACCATTTATTCAACCTGAATCAAAGAACCTATAGCATGATCATCAATTGAGCCTTGCATGATTCTGGAATAACCCTATAATCAATAATGTATCACTTGAAACTTTTGCCAAACAACCATATATCACTGAAACCTGATCATGAACTACACATGTATCCAAAAGATTAGTCTAGCCAAAGATAGTAGAAATGAATAGAATGCCAACCATATCAAAGTGAATTGAGCACCAACAAATAAAAAATCAAGATATCAATCAAGTAATTATCCCAATTGTGCCAATGACAAAATAATATGCCAACCTGAAATATATAAACATATGCCAACTGTGAAATGCCAAGGCACCAACCCAGGGCAGTTTTGACATCAAGGACAAATACGATAGAAGAAGCCAACAAACTCCCTCTTTTTCCTTGATGGAGAAAACTTAGCCATCTAAACCACTGAACCATTATTTTATCCCTCTTTTAGTCACAAGGACAAAGGAAGAAACCTGTAATATGTCATGAAATACAACAACCAACCAATACCCAGCTGCAAATAGAGCAAGAATGCAACAAAAAAGACTAGATCAAACAACAAAAAGCTACTAAGAGAGCTAGAAATCTCCCCCAAAATCCATGACAGAACACTACTGAAAAAATTATTGAGAGACAACTCCCAACCGAGAATGAAAGAAGAGAATGTGAAGTGCCATGAAAAATAGCTGAGAAGCCAACAAATAATTGTATGAACCAAATCAATAAATATTACCACATGGTGACCAATCATATCAAGAACCATGAACCAATCTACACCAAATACTAACTATATGAGCAATGTTATCAACATGAATGACCATATAGCAAGGCATCAACTATGCACTTCTCAAGAAGTTTGGTTACTTGCAAGGTAGTATCTACAACATATGAGCTTCTCCCCCTTTGTCACTTATTTGGCATTGATATCATAAGCAGAAACAAGAGCACGCCATTTTCAAAAATTGAAAAACAAAACTTTCAGACAATCTACCAAGCAAAGTCATACATCACCAAAAACTACAAAATATGCTACTGCACCATTGATTATAAGATGAAGTACCTTTCCAACCTATTTGTCTACATACCAGCATAGACTACGAACTGGGTACACAAAAGCTACTGAGAATTGTCAAAAACAAGTTGTCAAATTAGGTTCATAAGGAACCATTGGCAAGCAAAAGAATACTGAAAACAATCCCGTGAATCTTTGACAAAATCACATTGTGATGACTATCCATTTGCCAAAATATTGTCTACTATACTGCCTAAAGTAACTATGAGAGAAAAATATAAATACATTATTCTGCCAATATACTGTCAACTAATCTTACTGTCAAAAACACGAACCACTATTCTTACTGTTTTCATTGTGTAACAAGTGATATACCATGTTTTTTTATGCAAAAACAAATATACACCCCAAGAAAAAAATACTTGATCATACCTGATATACTTTGCCCCTAAGAGATAGGCATTCATACCATCAAGCAAGGAAATCCAAACCTCATAACACTATCTCCCTTTGACACAACAATGACAAAGTACACTAAGTACACTGGACTGGAAATCAACACAAATAGCATGAAGTAAATATCACAACACATAATACAATCTACTATCACTGTCAAAAATATAGAAGCCAATAGCCATATCAACACACATATTCCCCTTTAAACTATTGTTTATATATTATCACCATGTATTGTGCAGCCATAATATTGTCTCTATTATCATATCAACTGTCACTTTGATTTAGAATGCAAAACAATGACATTATATGATGTTAATTCATTGATCACCAAACAGATTACTCCACACAGTCTAAGAATGTGAATAAGCATTGTTCATAAAAAACATGTTGTCAAAGATACACTCAACAAGAATATACTGTCATTTCCAGCATGCTTAGCACATGAAAATATATCAACAATTAACATTCTCAATACCAAACAAACCATAGAAATACAGGAAATCATTGCCTATGTTATTGAGCTTACCGCCTCTACAAATCCACTTTCACAGCAAGCTAAGTAAACAAGAGGTAATTGTCATCATTGAAACACTACATATTATTCCAAAAATCCTGACCACTTTTCCCATGATCATCAATGACAATATAATCAACATTGAATTGTCCTAGATTGCAAATAATCAGCATGTTGTTGGAGTATCATGCATAAGAAAATAGAGAAAACCTCAATTTCATGATATCATTGATTGTTCACAATGCAACATTGACTATCATAACAATGGGCCTGTTTTAGTGTCTGTCTTGAATTGTCCTTTGTTCTAAAGTCACAGTGCATCAAAATGGAACTATGATCAAATCCATGAAGGATCACTTAAATGTATTTTGTTTATCAGTGCATGAAGACCATGTTAATTTACATTTCTATGCATGATACAAGAAGAACCCATTTACTAGCTTTAGCTAAGTTGGAAACTTAGAATCAGAACATCATGAAACCAATACCATAAACTAGTGTTCATTTATGTACTATTATTGTACAATAATACTAAAACATGCAAATGTGCAATATGGAAGATTCTTCACTATGCACACATCCATTTGACAACCACCAAACTTGGCATGGCACTTTCACTGATGTTATCCTGTCTTGAGTAACTATCTCCTGAAATAATTTAACTTGCCAATCTGAATCATTAAACAATTGTTATACCAATCAGTATGTAATGCAATCCATGATGCAATACCAAAAATGCATGTAACACCATCCAGTGGAATATCAAATAGAATATCATTGAACACACCAAAGATGAACACTAAGAATAACTAGAGACAACCATGATTTGAACCATAACATTATGATTGTTATCATCAACTCATTATAACTATTATTCCCAACACAAACAAGAACTTATTATAGAGCACAAGCAAAAAAATTATGATATGTTTGTGGTTTTACACTATGAATTACACCCTGACATGAGAAACATGATAAATATGTCATAAGACAACAAAACACAACTCCTTGATTGATATCAAAGGGGTTTGATATATAATGCACTAATGAACTCCCCCTATTTTCGTGTTTCCTTTAAAATGCTTAGAAATGATTCTTGTGTAGCATGCACAACATTTAGTCCTTTCTCTTCTTTTCCTTGCTTTCTTCTCCAGACCTCCAAAGATTTTTTCTTTGGCTTAAATAGATTTTCTAACTCTTTGTTGTTTCTAGATGATTTATTCTACTGACCCTTGCAAAACTATTCTTTATGTCTAAAACCATTACATCTATAGCATACAAACAAAGATTTATAGCATCTTGTATCACCCTTTAAAGATAGTTTATCATGGTTTCTTGCAATATGACCTGATTGACTACACTTGAAGCATGTGACAATACCATAGTTTCTTTGACAATCATTTTTCTTCACTTTAATCCAACATTCAGATGCTCTGTGGCCATAAGAAAAACAAGATTAACAATAGCCTAAAAAATAACAATTATGCCTCATTAGTTTACGTTGCCTAGAAGAAGATCTTGTATATCTGTTTAATCTATTATTTCCTCCTTTCTTGATACTCTTGTGTTGTTTTATACCTGTAGTTTCAAGATCAGCAGCATGGAAATTTAAATCTACCTTTGTTCTAGGAGTTTTCCTGATCTTAGAGCATTGTCCTTCTTCTAATCCTAGACCACCTTTGTCACTTGGATCTTTTTGTGCACCAATGATCTTATCCAAAGACATAGAGCTATTCTCATTAAGTTTCTCATCACTTAGTTGTTTTGATGCTTTATCTATGTTCCTTAGTGAAACCACTTCCCATTCAAGTCTTTCTATACTTTGTTCTTTTACCTTTAATTGTCTTTTAATTTCTTCCTCAATCTTTCTAGCTTCTTCAACTTGTATCTTTGCTTCCACAAGATCTAAGCATATATTTTTCGTGATATTATTTTCTTGTTAAAGTTGCCTTGTTAAAATATGGTTTTCTTTTCTAAGCTGCTTAATTGTTTCTAAGGCACATAGGAGTTCACCTTCCAAATCAGCCTCACTTTTTGGTTCATCATGTTCCTATTCAGAGTCAAATTCACCCAAAACTTGATCTACTTCTACACTAGTTTCTTGATCACTTAAATGTTCATTAATGATCTTTCTGGGCTGCTTTTCAAAACTATGAAGGTTTACACCTTCTTCACTCTTAGATGTTTCACAACTTATTTCAGTATCCAAAGATATTTCCTCTTGCAACTCACCATACTGATTCATTTCAATCAACTTGTCCCAAACTTCCTTAGCACTACTGTAATGAATAAGTTTTTTAATGACTTTATTTGGCAAGCTATTAAAAATAGCATTTATAGCTCTAGCATTGAATTCAAGAGCTTTCTTCTCCTCAGGTGTGGAAAGAGATGTTGCAGATGTAGTGCAACCCTTTTCAACTACTTCCCACACATTAATCCCTAAAGAATACAAGTATGTTTTCATCCTATATTTCCACACAATATAGTTTGAACCTTTGAACTGAGGTGTTCTAGATCTAGGGTACTCTACCATTTCAGAGTTACTGTTTATGATCTCTTCCTCATTACTCCTCATATTAGATTCAGGAAAAACATGATGATTATCATTTTGTTGTGAACGTCTTTTTCCATTATTCCTTCTAATTTTTGCCATATCAAACTCAACACTTCAATACCAAAAATCCTTAAGACAATCAGACTTTATTAAACAAGCATTTGGCTCTAGCCACAAAAGTACCTACTTGAACTTGGGATATGTTTGACAGATTTCCATTAACCATAATCTATCCTAGGTGGATTAGACCTATGAAAGGACCCTACACTCTGGTACCAATTGTTGGAAGACAAAACACTCTAAGAGGGGGGGGGGGTGAATCAAAGTGTTGATTTTTTTTCCCAATTTTAATTTGACTCACAAATTTAACTTGCAGCAACTAAAAAAACATTGACCTTTAAACAACTTTGTTCAGCCTTTTAGTTTGCACAATGGACAAGTAAAGATTTGTGAACTTTCCAAAAAAAATCATGATCACTAAAGACTTCACACAAAATGCAAAAGCATATATGAATTGTTCATATCACAAAACTTGAACAAAGTTTATCAACACTTTATATTCACAAAACCTTATGTATGCTTAAGATAACATTTATAACTGTATGGAAATTCTTTTAAGAACCTTTAAAATATATGATAGTAACTGAGATTTACATGAAATGAAACACTTTAACATTAATGCACATTGACTACCTACATTAAAACATATAAAGACTGAAAACTGAATGCACAAAGTTCATCACATAACAAAAAAAATTCCTGGGTGAAAAAACCTCATGGGGTATAAAAAATCACTCGAAATATTGCCTTTTTTATTATCTCAGAAGAGAACCAACTCTATAACAATCATGGAACACCAACTTCAATAGGAGCACCAAATCCTTTACAAATTTTTCCAATAACAGAGTAAACTATCAGGATCCTATAATTGCATTGCTTATGCATTTACAAAATCTCAATAGAGTACTATAGAATTATGTTCAATAAAACCCTTCTGTCAAATACATATGACAAAATTTATCCATGAGAAAGATATGTAATCCTTTTATGTTTTGAACAATTAATACTTTCTCAAATTTAGCATATTATCTTTGTATGAAACCAGAGATACAAAACCCTTTGTTTCTTTCTTTTTCAAACAATAATAACTCAATTTTTCACACACAAATATATCTCAGATAAGTCTTATAATGTCATCTTCTTTTTTTTGTTACAACACAACTGTAACTCTATAAATTCCCTTTTCGATCTCTCATAGAGAAATGGCAAAAATCCATGCTTAAATAAACAATGAAACTTGTGTAAATAATAAAAAATATCGAGCTCAAACTCGAGTAACCAAAATAGAAAACACAGTTATCTGTAATTGCTTTTTGTTGCAAATAGAAAAATCATTTTTAAATCTTCATTATGAAATAATAGAGATATTGTAATGATTTTACCTCATTTTATGTCGGTCATATGTTAAAAAAAAATCTCATACAAAACACCAAGAATACCTTCATTTCCATCTGCGAGATAAACAACTACCTTGCAACTTCTTCCTTCATTCCAGCTAGATCAAACAATAGTTCACCAAAGTCTCAATACTAGCTCTGCAATTTTTGGATGGTGGCTAGGGTTTCTCAACTATCTTCTTCGAAAAGATTTACACTTCCCTTTGTCAAACAAAACAATCATTTGGATTCTGAATAAAACACAATGAATATGTCTTTTAAGTCCGAGATACCTATAATGTTGTCGCTGCCAAGTCAACCTATCCACATGTTCATTATTGTCCACGTGAGTCATGAATACCTCAATATCATTCTCTGCCTTCGATTGTCCAAGATAAAGTATCCTATAATTTATGATTAGGCCGATACAAACTAACATAGTGCCAATGTGATAACCAATGTTGACTATCAAAGCCATAGTGCATTTTGATCGACAATAGATATTTCAAGGAAACCGGTGGTCACAAATAAATATGCCATATAAATAATTCTTGAAAAAACTCTCACAAATGCCAAAATAATGTGAGAAGTAAATATATCACAAATGACTTATGTAAAGTCATTCATTAAATTTTCAAAAACAATGAACCATGCAACCTCTCATAATTAAAATGTGCCACCATTTATTCAACCTGAATCAAAGAACCTATATAATGATCATCAATTGACCCTTGCACGATTCTGGAATAACCCTATAATCAATAATGTATCACTTGAAACTTTTTCCAAACAGGCATATATCACTGAAACTTGATCATGAACTACACATGCATCCAAAAGATTAGTCCAGTCAAAGATAGTAGAACTAAATAGAATTCCAACCATATCAAAGTGAACTGAGCACCAACAAATGAAAAATCAAGATATCAATTAAGTAATTATGCCAATTGTGCCAGTGACAAAATAATATGCCAACCTAAAATATATAACCATATGCCAACTATGAAATGCCAAGGCACCAACCTAGGGCATTTATGACATCAAGGACAAATGCCACAAAAGAAGCCAACACATTTAGCCCCCACTTTAGTGAGAGGATGACCTTATGTCAAACTCACACTACAGTAGACATTCAAGACATATGTATCCAGTAATGACAAAGATAATAAATCATACACCATCAAAGACCAAAAGGAAGGGAAATAAAGCAAAAATTTTGATCAAGCCTTGACTATCCAACACAATGTGGAACAATATTCACAAGAAGAACTCAATGTCCACTATGCAAACAATGTGCATGCTCACTCTAAGCTAATGGAACCTCAAGCTATCCACTAGGTGAGCTCTCAATGGATTGCAAATGAGATAATCTTATTAGGCTACCATACCATATCAAAGCTATCCATTTGATAAATTCAATAAGGAAACACAAAAAATTTGGGCTTCATAAGGCCTAACAAGTTGCATTATGCTAATAATCTATGAGTAGGGCAAGGTTCCACTGGAAAGCAAAGTGTTTTATGCTTGGTTGCCTTGAAAGGGGTTCGAGATTCACAAGGTTAGCAAGTTGTATTATGCAAAACACATAAAAAAATGCAAGGTTTGTTCAAAGGGATCTTCTTTAGTTCATGTAAGGTGTCTTCTTAGGTAACATCATTCCTAATTTCTCCAAGAGAGGATAAGTCTAGGATAACAGAATTACAACTTAGGGAATGCAATGTGTAGCATGACCACTAAGAGGAAAGTTATAAGAAATAAGAAATATCATGGTCTTGGAGGAGATCAAACCCAATGACACTACCAAGAAAAAGACACATCACAAGAAGAAATAAAATAACATAATGAAACATGAGGAATGTCGAAAATAATGCCAATGTATGTCCCCACTTTATAAATATCTCTAACACCATTGTTGGGAGCAATTTTCTTTAAAGTAGCCAATGATCAATAAAGAGGACATGAGAGCTTATTCAAAAATACATATTCCAAGTCATATGTTCCTGAATGAAGCTACACCATGAAAATGAGAGGAAGGGGTTTCCCTTAAAATGAAAACAAAACATGTAAGGGATCTATGGATTTGGGGTCAATATATCTTTTTTATAATATTGTTATAGAGCTTAGAAACACCATCATTCCCCAAATACTCGCAGGACAAGAAGAATGACACATATAGAGCGAAAACAAAGAAAATGCTTTTGGGTCAACATGGAAGATACCTAAGTGTCTCGATGCCTTGCATCATCCCAAAAAGGAAAATGCAAGACAAAGAAAAGATAAATTCTTATGACATATAGAAGAATTTAGATACAAATAGAGGAATGCACATGAAGGAGATACATCAAACAGAATAGTGCGGGGGATCACATTACACACATGCAATCACACAAAGAAACATGTGAAAGAAAATAAATACAAGAATAGTAAGGCACGTGCGAGTCAAACTATATTAGGTTGTCTACATCCCAATCTTGATTAGCAAATATGGAAGGAGAAAACCTAGCCAAAGGGACAAAATCAAGTGCCAAAATAGGACAAGCACCAAGTTCAACACTCTTAGTAGGAGGATCATTTTTTAAGCTCATAGAAGATGAAAACAATGAATTCAACTTATTATGCACTTGTTCATAAATCTTTACAATTTAATTATCAGAATCCAAGTTAATAACAATAGGAGGTCTAATGACAATATCCATAGAAGTTTTTTATTTTTTATGTTGTGGCGAGTGTAGAGAGGCATCATGCACTACTTCAAAAAATTTTGAATTTTGGTTTTCTATGTGGTTCTTTTCTTCTTTTTCTTGTAACGAATGAGCAATAACACAATTTCTACACCTATTCTCTCAAGCGTTTTAGTTTCTTTTCATTTGGTTTTCAAGTTGTGATTGTGTAGGAGTGGGTTTATCAACCATAGGTTTCTTATCTTTCCGTAGGGGAGGAATAGTAGGGACCATAGAAGGTTGTTCAACCACTTTATCTTCATCTTTGTAAACTTGTTTGACTTTAGGAGGCACAACAAGATTTTTTTGAATATCTTGTAATATCTCATAGGAAATAGGTAAAGGATTTGTCATAGGCTGCTCTTGGTTACTTGGAAGGGATTTTGGTTCAATCATGGTCTCATCAAGGATAAGAGGCTCAATCATGGGTTGAGGCATATTGCTAAGGGATAATTCTGCTATGTGCTTTTCCTTAAGCTTTTGATAAGATTTGAAAAAGAAGTCCTCATGAGATCTAATAGGTTTTATAAGCTTAGGCCAGAATAAATCCAATGAAAAGTTCCATGGGAAGACATAGGATTAAAGTCACTATGACATGCAGAGTAAATATCTCATTGCCAAATGGAAACTTTGAGCATTTATGCACAATCGATGGGATGACATTCATGGAGAAAATCCATGGATAGCTTAGATTCACATGAAATTTTTTTGACAATGAGATGCCGGTGAATGAGACATTTAATGCTTTCGGTCCAACCTTTAAAGTAAGATTTATTAAACCAATCACAGGGTAGGAAAAACCATTATGCATTTTGATCCATGCTTTCAGTATTTCCTATGTATCTTGATAAATTTCATGCACAAATATGAATTCTTCAGTGACCACATTCTCTACACAGACATGATTAATTAATATCCCATTAGTAGGATTGTGATTGATTCTTCCAACTATGTAAAGAGGAACATTAGGTGCGTCTTTAAGTATGTTTTGTTGTGAGAAATCAATATCAAGCAGAATCTTAGTTAGGCCCTTATGAGATTTAGCATCAATAAATCCAACCAAACCATCCATAAGGACATTGCTCCCATTATCTTTCATGTTTTTGTCATTTGTGTCCACATTCATCACATCATTCTTTGTCTCACTATCTTTGACAAAGGAGATATTATGATTAGGCATATGATTGGTAAATATTTGCAAGTTTTGATTAGGAGGAGCTACAGGCTTATTACCTTGATCATTAACACCCCCAATTAAGATATGATTAGAATAAATGATGTCTTGCACAAGATGTTTAAGATGCTTGGAATGTTCCATATCATGTCCATTTTATCGATGAAAATGGAAATAGGCATTTGCTCTATAGTTTCAAGGTAATGCTTAGTAGGATCTAGAGCTCTAACATGAGGCAAGGAAATCAAATTCTTTTCTAAGAGTTGTAACATGGTATTGCGAAGGGTATCATGTAGAGGTGTAAATTGTCTATTTCTATATGCAAAGCCATATGGTTTTGTTGTCTTTATAGCAGCCACTTGGGTGTTAAAATTTTGATTGGATTGAGGGGGATTAAGTTGTAGGAAGCCCTTTTTTTTTTCTTGAAATTTTGGTAGTTGGTTTGAGTTGTGGATTCAAACTTTTCAGTATGGTTAGAGGGAGTTTTCACTTCATGAATGCTAACCAAATTTTGGTAATCATGAAGGGTTGTACACAATAGTGTGAAGGAATGAAACCTCATCCTCTTAATATTTGTTTGAATTTTATCTTGCAAATTGGAAATAAATATTCTTTGAAGGTTGACATCATGAATCTTAATGTTTATTTGTGAATAAACTATTTGGTATCATGCTATGAAATTAGTGACCTTTTCATCATCCTTTTGTTTACATGTCATCAAATTAGCTAAGGTCATCTTGGGACCTATGTGAATTTAGAAGTGGTTGTAAAATCCATCAATAATTTCATTAAATGAACTGAGTGAATTATTCAATTAGGAGAAAAACCACTATAAAGGAGTATATTTCAAGGATTGAGGGAATATTTTAGCCAAGAGTTTATCTTCAAAAATGATGTCACTACAAAATGTTGTGTAAGCAGAAACATGACTAATAGCATCTCCTTTCCCACCATATTTCTCAAACCTAGGAACCTCTATACCTTGTGGCATTTGTGTTCTCAATATCTCCAAGGATAATGGATTTTTTTGATGTATTGTGAAGGTTGACCATTGTTGTTTTGATTCAAGGTGGTGATTTTTTGTTGAAAGGATGACATGTTTTGCAAAAGTGTGTTAAGGATTGGATCATTTTTGGTATTGTGAGATGGAGTGGAATAATTTGGAGTGGTGTATGTATGTAGAGGGAAAGTGAATTGTAGATTTGTGAGGGGGGGTGGTTGATGAGATATGAGATTTGAATTCACAAAGGTAGAAGGATTCCCAATGGAAATACCTAAGGAAGTGTTGACATTCCTTGTAGGTTGAATGGTTGTGGTAACATGAGTACTAGTGTATGTAGGAATAGAGGTAAGGGTTAAGGAAGGAGAAATTGAATTTCCACCTTGACTTTGAGTATATCCCAAAGCTTGAACACAACTATTCATGGTAGGGATGTTCTTGTCAACAATATGAGCTATACTTCACACAATATCTATTCCATGTTCATTTTCAAGTATTCTCCTCAAATTATCTAAAGTAGGAATGTCAGTACTAGCAATTTATTTTGAAGTCACAAAGCTTTTTATTTTTTCTATTTCCTCATCTATCCTTTTTATGTTCTCTTGTAGGAAAATTAGGAACCATTGTTTTAACATCATGCACATTTTTTGTAGGTAAGGAATCCATTGGAAATGAGGTATGAAGACTATGATCCATAGAGGGTTCATTATAAACACTATTAGTGAAAGAGTTGGAGAATCCAATATCCACAATGAATGGTGTATCATGGGATGACATTAGTCTCAAACTATGTCGCACAATAGTATTGCTAATAAGACACCAAGTTGTGAAGCTCATACACATTTCAAAAACTCAATGCATAACCAAAATAGAAAGAAAAGTGAAATGCAATGAAGTAACCTAGAATGTAAAGTGAAATGAAAATATGTAAATTCAATTTTCATATTTCAAACAAGATTATTTTTTTATTTTCTATGCAAAAACCTAAAAAATGATGTCTTGTAAATGTTGAGAAAATGTGTCTCAACCTTGAAATTACATAAGGTACTATTGACACATAATTTATTGTTCAACTGACAATGATAGGGGGGTGTGGGGGGGATCCCCACCTATGAGGGGTCCAGGGGGATCATCCTCCTAGATGGGGTCTAGGGGCAGCATCCCCAAAAGGAAAATTCTATTTATATTGTATTATTGTAAATATGGACTATTCATCATTATGTCTCATATTTGATGACCAATATTTTATTAGCTTGACTTGCCCTAGAAGAAAACCCTATTTTATGATGGAATTTTATTACAACTATGTATTGCAATGTATTTTGAGAGTCTAATAGCGGTTGCGTTTCCTCTAGATCTCTGAGTGGTAATACTCCTGTGAGAAGCTTGCTCTACAAGTATATTGTAATATTTGCAATTTCTAAAAAATACATTAGGTGGGCTTTGGAGTGTGGGGTTTTTCTCCCGAAAGGGTTTTCCCCATGTAAATCATTGTGTTGTGGTATGCATGATATATGTGCTTATTTCTATTTAAGTTTATGTAATTGTTAAATATCTATAAGTTTTTTGCATTATTCTGCTCTCATGATTAGTGTAGGAAGTTGTTTCGCTACCTTAGCTTCCTTACAAGTGGTATCAGAGCTTGATCACCTTTGGTTTTAGTTGTGGGTTTTTGGGTTTCTTGAATTAATCTAGATTTACGGAAGCTCGTGTAGGACACTTTGTGACCTTGTTGCATGAATTTTCAGATGGTGAGCTCATTAGGGAGAATAGAGGTGGAGAATTTTTTTGGAAATAATTTTGAAATGTGAAAGCTAAAGATGGAGGATCTATTGATAGATCAAGATATGTTGAATGTTGTTGATGATAATGTTTCAAGGCCTACAAATCCTACTCAAATTTCTCAATACGATGTTATGGACCATAAAGTCAAGGGTCTAATCAAATTATGCTTGAAATTTTTTGTTTTAATCAATGTTCATGAAGAGACCTCTGCACAAAAACTATGTAAGAATCTTGGTCAGATGTATCAAGCCAAATCTTTAGTGAACAAGATTTTCTTGAGGAAGATATTGTGTTTCTTGAGAATGGAAGAGGGAAGATGAATTAAAAACCACTTGGAATCATTCAATATGTTTGTGGCTCATTTTGCATCAATTGGTTTCAAATGGATGAAGAAGAGAAATATTAGATCATGATTTGTTCTCTACTTGATTCATAGGATTCTCTTGTTATGGCTATTTAGAGTACTTCTATTATATTTGTTAGAATCAAACATCCTTTGATACCATGTTAGAATTGGCTATGGCTACCAAGATCTATGGACCAAATGGAAAGCACAAAGAAGAAAGAATATGATATGACAAAAATAAACTGTATTCTCATCAATATGATAATGATATGAGATGATTGTGATTGATTTTAAAATGAGAGACCCCTTGGTTATATATCCAAGGTGAGAACATAGAAGGGCATAATATTATGACAAGTGTCATAATCTTATGACATGAGACAACTATGAAAAGCTATCACTCCACCTAAAGTGGAAAAGTGATAATGTGATAACCACCACAAATAGTGGATCACCCATAAAAGGTGGAGAGGTAATCGCATGATATGTCCATGAAAGGTGGAAATGATAAAGTAATAACATGATAAGTCCACCAAAGGTGGAAAATCTCCAATAACTCCTATGTGGTCCCTAAGTAAACTTAACTAAGGTGTAATTATGACCTAGCACAAGGTACAACACATTTAATTACACCAACAATATTGAAGACTAAATATGTGGTGGGTTCTTTGATTTTTGAAGAGATGAGGAGGAATGTATCCATTAGTGCCAAGGAGGCCTTGAATGTTCATGGAAGACATAAGGAGAACAAAAAGAAGAATGAGAAGCATGACAAATCCAAGTCCAAGGGGAGATCTAAGTCTCTTGGAAACTCCAAAGTTATTTGCAGTTGGAACTGTGGTAAGCCTAGACATGTTTGTAAGGAATGCAAAGAATAAAAGAAGAAGAAAATAAGAAATTTGATTCTGATTTTGAGTTATAGAAGCAAGATGGTGACACATTCATTGCATCTTTGGCAACTCATGTAGATAATGATGCATGGTTAATTGACTCAAGTGCATCTATCCATATGAGCTTTAATAGAGATTGGTTTTCTGAATATGAAGAATTTGATGGAGGTAAGGTGTACTTGGGTGATGATTCTCATTTAGAAATTGTTGGATGTGGTAAAGTTAAAATCAAGTTTCTTAATGGTAGAATAAAAATTATTAATGGTGTGTTGCATATCCCTTGTTTAGCACAAAAGTAATTATCTATGAGAAAACTAATAGATGTAGGTGTGCAGGTGGTATTTTTTGATGTAGGATGCAAGATGGTTAGAGGTGTTAGATATGGCACATTGTATAAAATAAATGCATGCACTATTGAGTGCAATAGTAATTCTATTAAAATAAAGTCTATGGAAGAAGTGAGGATTTCACCCTTAGCAGATTTTCATGGCTTTTGGGTACTCAAGGGTGCTATTTCTTCTAAATCAAATTTACCTACAGATAAAACTATGTTATGGAACTAGAGATGACCATGTTAGAGAAAAGGATCTAAGGACCTTAAAAAATTAAAAAATTGTTGAAGGTTTGTCTTATTGTAATCCTAAATTTGATTTCTATGAGCATTGCATTTATGAATAAAAAATCACGTTCAATTTTACTCAAGTTCCCATAAATCTTGTGGTGTATTGGATCTTATTCATTCTGATGTGTTTGGTCCTGTAGATGTTCCTTCAATTGGTAAATACAAATATTATATTTTATTTATTGATGATTATAGTAGGACATGGGTATACTTTCTAAAGATTAAATTAGAAGTTTTCAATTGATTTAAATAATTTAAAGCAATGGATGAGTTACAAACTAGAAAGAAAAATAAAATGTTTAAGGACTAATAATGGCGGTGAATTCTTCTCTAATGATTTTGATATATTTTTTTAAGATTGTGGTATTTATAGATAGAAGACAACTATGTATTCTCCACAGCAGAATGGAGTTGTAGAAAGAATGAACAAGAAACTGATGGAGAAGGTTGGGAGTGTGTTGAGTGGTGCTGGTCTAGAACAAAGGTTTTCAACTGAAGCTATTGCCATTTCTTGTTACCTGATTAACATGTCTCCTACATTAGCTCTTATTGATAAGATTCCTATACAGGCATGGTCGAGTCACAAGCCTTCATAAAGACATCTTAGAGTTTTTGGTTGTGAGGCATCTACACAAGCAATCAAAGTTGGAGAACAAGGCTATGAAATGCATATTCATTAGATACAGTTATGGTGTGAAAGGATACAAGCTTTGGGATCTTGTTGTATAGAAGGTAAAACATAGTAGAAGTGTTATTTGTAGAGAAACTAAGCCTTATTTTGTTACATTGTAGATAAAACAAAGTAAACAGAATGATGTGATTAAATTTCCTTCTACACCTGAGAAAGTTGAATTGAGGCCCACAGATAGACAAGAAGTTGAAGAGATCTCATATAACTCTGAATCTTTAGAAGAGGAGGAAGAACCTCCAACTCAGCTTGTTTGTAGGTCTAAAGGCATATAAAAACACCTGATGATTGGAATTCACCTGATGATTGGAGATGTATTTTTTCTTTGAATACTAACATAGATGAACCCAGATCAATAGAAGAGGCATTAGGTATGAATGATGTAGAATCCTAGAAGATTTCTATGGATGAAGAAATGGTAGCTTTAAAAAAGAATGATACATGGTATCTTATACCATTACCTAAAGGACAAAAACCCGTTGGTTGCAAATGGGTGTTCAAGAAAATTATTGGTTTAGATGGAAGTATTGAGAAATACAAAACAAGGTTGGTTGCAAAAGGTTACTTTCAAGTTGAGGGTGTTGATTATGGTGAGATATTTTCTCTTGTTGCAAAAATGGCATCCATTAGATTTTTGTTTTTTATTGTTGCTACTTATGATTTAGAGGTTGAGCAAATGGATGTGAAAACTACTTCGCTTCATTGTGACTTGGAGGATGATATTTATAGGACACAACCAGTGCCTACTTGGTGACAAATAAAAGTAAATTGGTTTGAAAATTGAAGAAATCTTTGTATGGTTTAAAATAGAGTACTAGCATGTCGCACCCAAAATTTGATACATATGTGTTCAATTTTGGATTTGAGCATTCTAAATCAGATCATTGTGTTTATTATAAAATTTATGGTGATTTTTTCCTATTTATTACATTATATATTGATGGTATGTTATTAATTGGTAAAGGGGAATGTATGATTTTAGAACTAAAATATCAACTTGTTGCTAAGTTTGAAATGAAAGACATTGGTGTAGCTAAACACATTCTTGGGATAGAAATTAGAAGAGATAGAGTAAATAGAAAGCTATGGCTTGGCCAAAGTAAGTATGTCGATTAAATTTTAATGAGGTTTGATATGCAAGATTGTAGACCATTGTGTGTTCCTATTTCAGTTGGAACAAAGTTATCTATTTCAGATTGTCCAACATCCCCATTAGAGATGGAAGCCATGAGAAAAGTGCCTTACCAGAGTGTAGTTGGAAGTTTAATATATGATATGGTTTGTACTAGACCAAAAATTGCCCGAGCAAAGAGATTTATCTCCAGATATATGTCTAATCCTAGTAGAGTTCATTGTCTGATGTAGTTAAAAGGGTCTTCAGATATTTGCACGATACCTCAGATTATTCCTTATGCTATCATAGTAATATGATTGAAGCCAAGATTTCCCTTGATATACATGGTTATGTGGATTCAGAATGGGAGGGTGATGTTGATAGCAGAAGATCCACTAGTGCTTATGTGTTTACTCTATTTGGTGTTGCAATTAGTTGGATGAGCAAGCGATAGGTTGTGGTTTCTTTGTCCACTATTGACGTAAAGTATATGGAAGCTACTCATGCTTGTAAATAAGCCATTTGGCTTACAAGATTGTGTTCATATATTGGAATAAAACAAGGTGTAGTGACAATTTATTGTGATAGATAGAGTATGATATGTCTAGCTAGGAACCAAACATTTCATGCAAGGACCAAACACATTAATGCACAATATCATTTTGTTAGAGATATGGTCGAAGATGGTAGGGTGAAGCTAGTTAAGGTAGAGAATTTGATGAATTTTTTTGATTCTTTAACTAAGCATGCGAGCATGGATAAACTCAGATGGTGTTCAAAGACTATGGGCCTGTGTGCCCCTATAAATTAAGAGATGATGATGAATCCTTTTCATTTTCCTTGCAAGGTGTTCGACAAGTGGGATATTTGTTGACAAAATGCATCTCAACCTTGCAATTACGTAAGGTATTGTTGATACATAAGGCACTGCTTAGCTAACAATGACAGGGAGGGGAGCATGTGGGGATCCCCCGCATGAGGGGTCTAGGGGCAGCACACCCTAGTGGGGGCTCGAGGGTAGCACCCCTACAAGGAAAATTTTATTTATATTATATTGTTGTAAATATAGACTATTCATCATTATGTCTCATATCTGACAACCGATATTTTATTAGCTTTACTTTCCCTAGAAGTAAAACCTATTTTTTGTATTGTGATGTATTATGAGAGTCTGATAGCAGTTGTGTTGCCTCTAGATCTATAAGTAGTGATACTCTTGTGAGAAGCTTTCTCTACAAGTATATTGTAATCTTTTTTATTTCTAAACAATATATTGGATGGATTTTGGAGTGTGGGGTTTTTCTCTCAAAAGGGTTTTCCCCACATAAATCACTTTGTGGTATGCATGATATGTGTGTTAATTTATGTTTAAGTTTTTGTAACTATTAAATATTTATAAAAGTTTTACATTATTATCCTCTCAAGGTTAGTGTAGGAATTTGTTGCACTACCTTAGCTTTCTTATTGTAAATTCAATTTTGAATTCACACAATGCACTAAATTTATCAAATGAACCTAAATATGATCAATTTCAAGTAATTGAAATTATACAAACTAAAACAAAATATTGAAAAAAAAAAGTAGAATGCAGAAACGGATGTTTTAATGCCCATAAATTAAAAATGACCCTAATCATGGAATATTTTCCCAGGGGTGAATGGGTCCTAGTTTAGGGTTTTCTAAAATGTTTTTATAGATTTATGAGGTGATTCTAGTGGTTGAACCAGATTCTAATTTAAAACAGTGAGTTATAGTTTGAATTTTCTATGAAATTAAGGTTGAATGCAAATGCAAAATATGATCAAATGACAAACTAATAGACCTAATTTGATGTGAAATTTTGATTCATGGATGAAGATGCAATTCTATGTATATGATTTGCAAAATGACTATATTTTTATATCTTTTAGATTTTAAGAGATGAAAAAATGCAATCCTAAAGCCCTAAATGAAATGGAAACTTTTACAAATTAAACAACCCTAAATGTGATTCAATTCAATTAAATGCAATTCAAATGAATGAAATATTTAGATCTAGGGTGAAAATGGACTTCAAAATCAAAAGAATGCAATGATCAAAAGTTGGGTTCACCAAAATGAAACAAAGAAAAATAGGTTGAAGGTGGTTGAAATGGAGTTGATGAAATAATTAGGGGCCTATCTTTCACTATTTCATTAGGAAATGAGATCCACTCAATGAAATGACTTACAACCCTTAGGTGAATCAAGTCAAAGTGTGAATCTAGTGATTTCCTTTTTTTGCAAGGATGAGGTCTTGATTAAACAAAATTTGGAGAGAAAGATTAAAAATAGGAAACTAACTCCAAAATGTAGTCTACAATTTGGATCTAATAGATTACACTTGATACTGATGGAAATAGAAATTGAAATCCAAATCAGAGAGAGGTAAGATGATGTGTACTAGGCACCAAAAGTGCTCTACTGCAGTTGACTTGGGACTCATTCACCTAGGGGCAAATGGGTCCTGAGTTAGAATTTTCTTGCAACTTTTAGGAGCCTCTACTATAGATCCGAGTCTCTCAATTTTCCCAAGTTTCAGGTTTGGAGAGCTAGAGATAAATTCTTTAATTTAGTTTTCGTGAGTTGACAACTTTTATAACAACTTTTGCAACTTTTAAAAAGCCTCCAATTTTTCTCTTCAAGATATCTTCAATATTTCTTCCACCTAAATCTACAAACACAAATCAAGAGAAAAAAAATTGGTTTTTGGTGAATGGGGGCTTGCCTTGGTCAAACCCTATTTTGGTAACCAAGCCTTGAAATGAAATGAAATAGCATGAAAGGAATGATGACTAGACAAATCTGCATCACAACTCACCAAACCATTGAATGAACCTTGGAATGTAGATCTGCAACTTGCATAAAATGACTTCAATGGATTTGGATCTTGAACCTTGAAACTTGATTTGAAACAATGCCTTGAATGCTTGAATGGATCATGAAACCTACATCATCATATTAGCTCCAATAACATGCATGATGCAAGAATACTTTGACATGACAATTGGATCTTTATTGCTACAATAACTCTTCAATAAATCTACTCTTGAATGTCTTGAAATACTCTAGAAACTATAACTTGATCTCATGAAAATATTCTAGGTGGAACGTAATGAAATGAAATTATATTTATAGGTATGCAACATTAATTTCTTGAGATTAAAATAACACAAGCTGACATGTGAATATGAATTTGAATATGTTAAAATACCACCAAAATAATAATTTAAATTTAGGTCCTAGGTCTAAGTGAGGGCCCATTCACCATGGGTGAATGGGTCCTAGGTCACTCACCTAGGACACATGTTGCTTAATGAGAAGTGTTATTTTTAGGCATTAATGAGTGTTGGATTTGAATTAAAGGGGCCAATTAAGGAAAATTAACCTCAATTAATTAAGGGAGCCCTAAATAAGTGTGAAAGTGTAAAGAGGTACACTCTACAATAGTAAAATAAGGCACAATTAAGTCCATTTTAATTAATAGGTCCCTAAACTTAATGTGAACATGTAAAACTCATATTACAACACTAAATTAAGGCATAATTAAGTTAATTGTAATATTAATTCCTAATTAGGTTTGAAAATGTAAAAGTGATTTTTATACACTACACTCTGAGAAGACAAATTGCAAAATTATGTTTTTATACTTACAAGATGAGGTTCCCATTTGATAGTAAAAACTATGTGAGGGATAATCTCTAGATTGGTCCTGGTTACTATCATATACCTCATTTTAAAAATTTCTAGGTTGATTGCGTAAATGGTTATGGCGTAAGGAGGAATGGGATGAGGCTCTTTGTATCACAAATCTTCAATTTCAAATTAGGTTGGAACATAAGGAGAGTACAAGATGAAGAATTTTATTTGATTGATCCAACTTATGCACAATAGATACAAAATTTTCCATTATCACCAATAGATTGCAAAAGAAAATGAAATAAAGATATTCATGTCAAAACCTTAGTAGTTTTGAGAAGGATGCAGGTTTGGTTGGTCAAGATGAAAGGAGAAGATGCTAATGCTCCATCAAAGGAAAATAAGGGATATCATGAACAAGAAAGTATTGGTCATATAGGCACAAGGTAGTTTGCACCAATACCACCAATACAGGCTACATATCTACCAAGTGGTAGTGGAAATGGTGTTGATCCTGCTCAAAAAGGGGAAGGACTTGAGTGAACTTGTGGTGGAGGTCCCCTTCCTAATGTCATAACTGAAGAACAAATTAGTGATGATGTTGAAAAATAATCATAGGAAGGAAATCAAGGAAATGAAGTTGATAAGGAATCCTTGGAGACCCACACTCAACAACCTCGAAGAGAAATAAAGATAAGTGTGCAATGAGATGAATTCTTTATACCTTCTCCCTCAAATATATGCAATGTGGTGAGATCTCTTTTGTTAAATAGAGCTCTTTCTTTTTTCTACACTCGAGACTTCAAAATATTCTAATGCACCTACGTCCTCACCATACTAGCTAGAAAATTCTCTATCAAATAAAAGTAAAATAGTATGAATCATGTTGGTAGAGGAGGACATTGTGGGAAAACTTCTAAAAAAATTCCCAAAGTAAAGAAGTTGAAAACCACTGCTAGGTTGTTAGAAGATGAGTCTTCCAAAAATTTGGTTATGGAAGTTTCCCGACCCTCTATGCAAAAAGATCCTAACCAGATCAATGTAGCAAACTACAATATAACTAAAGTGGACTTAGGACCTCCTAGTAGAGATGGGGATATCAATAATTTCCATGTTAATTTCTCTAGGTTGGTGGAAAGAACATAAAATGATAAGAAAGATTAAGATAAATTGAAGAGATCCATAGAACTTATTTCCAAGTGTCTCAAGACTTTAATAGATCCTTCACCTCAACCCCTAAGTTAGGACAGTCTTACCTTTGATCCTAATTCGGATACTAGAAAGGCCATGATCAATTGAATCTTGAAAGATAGCTACTATGAAAAGCTTGTCCAAAGTTGGATTCCTAAGATAAAAGAGAAGGGGCCTCCCATAATTGATAAATTGAGGAAAGTGTATGATGAGTTCATGGTCATATGAATGCGATCAAATCTAAATTAGTTGTTTGTAAAGAGGAGGAGACACATTGGATACTGATTGATCATGAACTTACTGATCTTATTGCCATGGTTTTGGAGAAAGTTTCTACTAAGAAGATCATACCTTCTAAGGAATATAATTGGGCTCTTATGTGGAAAATAAGTATAGCCTAGAAGCTTCAATTCATAAAATCAAAATTCTCATAGTAAAAAAAATTGTTAAGGAAATGTGGTCGTATGAATAACAATTTCATCAAGAACTTTGTTGATTTTGAATGCCCAATAATGAAAGGAGATAATCAAGGGTCTGCCACATTTGAAGATTTAAGAGATGCTTTCTCTAAGGTAATTGATACATATGTAGGGGAGAAATCATTTGATAAGGAGGCAAGAACTAAATAAGTTGGCCAGGATTGAATTAGCATTGTATTGGCATGAAGATTCCCCTATACTCATTACACAAAAGATGGAGCTAACTCGAATTACCAAGGCTACCTAGTAGTTAAGAATGAGGAATGTAATCGTTCCACAGTAGATGGAAATCATTGATGTCATGTTGGTCCTAAAATATTATCAAGTACACATGGTAGATGCTCAAAAAAAGTCATTTGAGGAAGAAGTTCCTACCTCTTTACATGCTCAACCATCTCAACATTAGAAGAATTTAAGTTTCTTATATTTTTCCTTTAAAATATTTTGAAGTTCATTATTCTGATTCTTTTCAAGAGTCAATTATTTTTAGTTGTTTCACAAGACTTTGGTGAAATTTATGCTTTAAAAAATACAAATATGTTATTTTTTTATTGTACAAGGGCCCGACATTTTGATCCCCCTTGCACTGTGATGCATGAATGAGAATTGATTTTAATAAAGGATCAAATTTTGTAGTTTCAATTCATATTCTATGAATGTTATTGCCTATGTATAGTAATTTAAATTAAATTTTAATGTTTGTGAGAAAGTCTGTGAGCTTTGACAAGCATTTGGATATACCTTTCCCTCGAGAATGTGTTGTTCAGTAATATTTAGTTCATTTATTTATAGTATATGGTTGGAATTATATTGAGTCTAGTCAACAAGTCTTTGTAGTCTGATCCGTGAGTCGTGATATTGATCACTTTCTAGTCCTTTAATTTTAGTATAAATTTAACTTATAGTGTCTTCTTCCATACTTGTGTCATGGCTATGAGCAATTGTTAGTTTAAATTTTTTTCTCTTTGGTTAAAAGCATATCCCAAGTTCATATGTTATTCAAAAAATATAAAATAATATCAGAAGAGGGAGTTGTACCTCAGCTGAAATTCAGAGAAAGATTACCTATTCAATGGTAATCTCTCCAACTATTGTGAGTTGATTTTGTCCTTCTTGGGCATCATAGAGTCATTTGTGTTCATTTTTGGAAAGGAAAAATCTATTCACTAACATAATGAAAGAGGAAAAGAAGAATTTTTTTATAGAAGAATGGGAATGGATGAAAAGTCCTAGAGGAGGTAGTTTTTTGTAAAGTGAAGTCACTCCTAAGGGAGGAAAAGAGATTGTAATAAAAATGGGATGCCATAATGACACAATTATTTCTAGAGTTTACAATGCCAAGATGGATCAAAGATGGAAAATTACAACAATATCTCAAATGAGATCCTCAAATTGAAATTACACTTTCCCAATATGATATAGATTCAAATGAAGAAATCTCAAAAGGGGAAATCTTCTCCAACTGTTAGTCTGTCAAAGTAATAAACCAAAATGAAAATTTGCACAAATCTATATAAAATATACTTGGGAATGAATCTATAAAATTTTGAATGGATAAACTACAGAGCTCCTCAATACCTTTCCAACATAATAAAAATAATGAAAATTGGATAATCTAGTAAAAAATTATGAGCTCAGAGGTCATAAAAGGAAAGTTTGAATTCAATCAACAATAAAATTCACCTGAGGCAAAATTTTAAAAAAACTAGCTCGCACAACTATGAAATGCTTAGAAAAATATTTTCGTCAATATATCATTTGTGAATTTTTAAAACCCTAGTGGAAATTTATGGCATTTTAAACAAGATTACCCTATTACAACTTAACAGGTGAAAAAAATGGTACATGAGCTCTAGGAACCTAATTTCTCATACGATTTATTGACTTACATTGGGGTTTAAAAAACACTCACAATTGGACATAGTGGCACCACCCAAGTAGTGGTGGTGTTGTGGGAGTAGGAAAATTCACACCACCCATAAGTGCTTAAGCCTTGAGGAGATCAGTGAGAAAAATTTACTACAACTGAGTGCTAAAACAAAAAACTTTATGGTAAAAGATTTTTTTAAACTATAATTAAAAATAATATTTTATTAATATATACAAAAATCATATCAGATATCATAGGTGAGATGCAGATACTAATAGATCCATACATTAACTCAAGTATAGTACAACACTGTATGAACCATATAGATCCATACATTGTATAGAATTGTAGAGAAGGGGCATTCACTACTCATGAGTCTGTTTATTCTCAAGAGATTCCCAAGGGGTGAACTACCCTAAACTACCTCAAGGAACAATGTGAGTTCTAGAATCAGAAAGAGTAGGTCACATATATTTTTTGGACAAACTAACAGGCTCTTGACCAAAGGACAACAATGTAGGTCTAGGATGATAGCGTGACGCACTGGTGTCTCTCTATCATGTTGACATCTATACGGACCAAAAAGTGATTTTATCACAAAAAATAACTAAGTGACTACTAGTAATAAAATCATTAAGAAAATATAGAATGTAAGAAAATGAAAGAAAGTAACAAAACTGAGATGAAGTAAAAAAAATGATAAAGTAGGAGAATAAGAGATAGAAATCTGCTCACAACAACTCAAGTAATGAAGCCTCCAACAAATGAATGTATTCAATACTTGCCTGTATAAGAAATGGAGAAAATGTTAGGGTCGTATAGGGGTTTGCCTCAATTAAACCCTCATTTTGGAGTTCCCACCTACATGAACAACCAAAAAGATAGAGAGAGATATAGATAGAAGTGAATTGAATGCAAGAGTGATAAAATAAATCCCTGCTCAAGGAGGAGAATCTGTATCAAAAAATATATATGGAATAGATAGGGACTGTGTGAAATCCTAGGATGCTTGCAAGCACAAGATAAGGATATATAGCTACAAGGCTTAAGGAATCCAAAGAGAGAGGTAAAGATAGTTGCAAGAGATAAGAGAGCTACAAAGAGTGTTGTAAGAGCTTGAAAGTGTTGTTGTAACAAGCTATATGGAGTTGTGCAAGCAAAATAGCAAGAGAAATATGGGAGGAAGAGGTAGGAGCCAAATCTAGAGTGAAGCTAGAAGGCCAAATGGATTGAAAAGATAGCATTTAAGGAAGGAAAAGAAGCTTCTCAAGCCGTTACAAGGCATCCCAAGCCATTACCACTGAAATACTTGCTGACATGTGGAAAACATGATCATAAGTGATCATTTCAACATTGAAACATCACAGGATGCTAGTGCAATGTGTAGACATCTGTGCGACGTACTAGTGTCTAGACACATCATGCTACAAAATGAGACAAATGGGAAAAGTGCAAGGTTTAACATGAAGCTGACATGTGAATGGTAGCTGCTAAAAAGGGGTCCTAAGCATCCTAAGAGGGAAAAAAATGCTGATGTAAGGGCTAAAATGAGCCTGCACAAATGCTAAGGTGGACACCAAGGTGGAAGAAAAAATCTAGTCCTGCCACAATAGTGGTTTACACTTTCTGGGAGATCTTGATTTTTGCTGAAATCACATATTTTTAGAAAATATAATGATTTAAGCCTTGAAAAGTTGCATTTAAAAGATTCCAATTAAAGAGGGTCTAATCAAACCACCTTATACCAAGCCCCCTTGGATAGAACCCTGCTAGTTTAAAACCATACCTATAATGAATTCTCCTTTACACCTTTCAAAATGCTAATAAAATACCACTTTTGATTTACCTTTTGGGGGATCAAATGAGTTCATTTAAAATTTAATTTTTGTAAGTATGTAATCCTTATTATAAACTTCCAAAAAAGTATAATTTTAATTAAATTAAATTTGATTATTATATTTATTTTTTATTTCTTATGAATGTAGGTTTTTCACCGAAAAACAAGCTCTTTGTTTTGCACATGTGGAAAAATAGTATATTATCAAAATAAAATTTTGAAAAATATATTCAAGCTGGGTATTGATGTCCTTGATCCATTAAAAAGAAAATGAATTTTGATACATACAGAAAAAGTTATGTTGTATACAATCCGCCTATGTCTAAATTGTAATTGGTTTGACTTTGAAACTTGATTAAGTTAAAAATATTTAATAAAACACTATGAAACCAAATGAACTGGTTAGATATCATAGCTACAAATCTAAATTTGAAAAAAAAAAAAAAATTTATGTTGTATACAGTGAGCATCACTCCTTAAAAATTTTGTTTACTGATAAAAACTAGTTTTTGAAGGAGATGAAAAAAAAGTGCAATCTGATTCCAAAAAAATTGAAAAAATTATATTTAGAAGCTATAGACAAAACTTCACAAATCACTAGTTGGCATCATCTTCAAACTCCTCATGATTTAACTGCTATAAGAGCCCGAAAGTGAAGATTTAGTTAAAAAAATCAGTTAGTGTCTAGTTTGCCCAAAAATTGTAAACCAGTATTGTGGGATCACCCATTGTGAAATTGCAAGGTGTACAATTTTATGACATTACAAGACTATATGGTCAATGTTCTAGCAAATTATAATCAAACCCTTAAAAATACCCCAAAAATAATTATCACCAAAATATCAACTATTTTTTTATGAAAATAAGGCTTTTAGGCCTTCTGGACTCAATTGTGGTGTACATTTTTCCCTAATGTGAAAAAATATCAAGCCTAAATCACCCTCAGATCTAAGAATGGGTTTTTCATATCTAAAGCTTTAATACCATGTTAGAGTGGCTCAAGGACTCAATCCACTAGGATCACTTGCAAAACCAAAATAATAACCTTCTACAAGAAAGAGAAGAAAGAACATGAATTTTCAGTAATGGATGTGATATTATATAGGGGTAAGTGCACTAAGTTGTGACACAAAATGGCTCTTAAGATGCAACTACTTTTTTGAAATCAACAAAACTTGATGTACATGAGAAAATGAAGATAGTTACACTCAAAATTTGAAGACATAGCAAAAGCAAGAGTAGAAGTACTTTGAGTCTAGTTCCTAAGCTACTAATTTTTTTTGAAAATAATGAAGATTAAGGGTTTCAAAAAGGGGGGCCCAAAATAGGTCCTATTTTTATATAAGAAAAAAGCATAGTGTCTGAGGCCCCCCCTTTTTCATTAACTTTTTTTAGAATTTCAAAAATTTGAATGGTGAGAAATTATCTAACACCATGAAGTTTATCCCCATTATTTTAGCTAATTTTTTAATTAATATATAATATTTTATGAATTTTTGAAGTGGACACATCTTGAAAAGCTGAAATTTGAGCATGCTCCCACCTAATTGTTTTGAAAACTAATTGAAAATCGAATATTTTTTTCATCACATGTAGAATGGAGTCTAGTTTAAAAAAAAAAAATTGTTTCAAGATTTGATGAACAAGTAAAAATCTATCCTAAAACTAGCACATGTTGGTTTTTGACAAAAAACAAAGGTAATAACAAGAGAATTTATGGATGAAAACCTTAACATAATGAAAACGTAAAAAAATATATATATATTTAGATAGCTAAGAGAGAGGCTAACATCATCATAGTTTTTTATAAACTTGCATTGAAAGACATGCAAACATGATGGTTAGCACAACAAAAAATATGTGAAAATTTGGTATCCTCCTAAGAATCATGTCCATAAGTAACTCATTTGGTGAATGCCAACTTTGGTGCTCTCCAAATGGCACACCCATTTGGCGGTTGCTAAATTTGGTGAGCATCAAATGGGATGTGCCATTTGGAGAGCACCAAATTTGGAACTTGAAAAATGAGCTACATTGACAAAAACTTAGCTTTTCTTTCTCTTTGTGTCTCTCTCAACCACTTTGATAATTCTTAGAGTTTTCAATTTACGATCATTGATGGATAGTTGAGGTTCTACCTTTCACTCCCTATCTACCTCCTTCCCTCTTAACTAATACATACCTATTAGATATCTCAACCCTCTCTAGGTCTCTCCTATACTCTCTACCTTTTCTTCCATCCTTAGGGTTTAAGGTATAGGGTTGAGGTTTTAATGTATAGGATAATTCCCCCTCTTAGGTCTCTTCCTCCCTCTATCCCTTCCAACCCCTCTCTCTCAAGTCTCTCCCTCCCTCTATCCCTCTCACCCCATATCTCTCAAGTCTCTCCCTTGATTTATCCCTTCCACCCTTTGTCTCTTGGATCTCTCACACCCCCTCTCCCTCTCTCAAGTCTCTCCCTCTCTCAAGGATCCCTCCCACCCTAACTAGACAAATCTCTCACCCTCACTCTATCCCTCCCAGCCTTTGTCTCTTGGATCTCTCACATCCCCTCTCCTTCTCCCAATTCTCTCCCTCCCACCCTAACTAGACAACTCTCTCTCCCTCATAAGTTTCTCTCTCATGTCTCTCCCACTCCCTCTCTCTCTCTCCCTCTCAAGTATTTCTCACTCTCTCCCTCTTAGGTATCTCTCTCAAGTCTCCCACTCCCTCTCTCTCTCCTTCTCTCTCAGGTCTCTCCCTCAAAATGTCCCTCCCACCCCTTCTCATTCTCTCAAGTATCTCCCCCACCCTAACTAGATAACTCTCTCTCTCCCTCTCAAGTCTCTCTCTCACTCCAACCCCCTCTTGAACACACTCCCTCTCTCTCAATTCTCTCCCTCCCAATCCCTCTCCCTCTCTCAGGTCTCTCACCCCCACCCTAACTAGATAAATCTCTCTCTTGCTCCAAAGTCTCTCTCTCTCTCAAGTTTCACTCCCTCTCATCCTACCTAGACTACTCTCTCCCAATTCAACACCCTCTCTCACACACTCTCTCTCTTAGGTCTCTCCCTCAAAATATCCCTCTCACCACCTCTCCCTCTCTCAAGTCTCTCCCTCCCATCCTAACTGGATAACTCTATTTCTCTAACAATAATATCTCTCTCATGTCTCACTCCCTCCCATCCTACCTAGACAAATATCTCACTCTAATCCCCTCTCACACTCCCTCTCTCTCCCTCTCGGGTCTTTCTCTCTCTCTCTCACTCCAACTCCCTCTCTTAGGTATTTATCTTTCTCTCTCCCTCTCATATCTCTCTATGTATGCTAGCTATCTCTCTCTTAGATCTCTCTCATAAGTGTTTTCCAATCCCTCTCTCTCTCTCAGGTATCTCACTCAAAATATCCATCCCAACCCTCTCCCTCTCTCAGGTCTCTCCCCCTCATCCTAACTAGATATCTCTCTCCCTCTCTATAAAGTATCTCTCTTACGTCTGACTCCCTCCCACCCTACCTAGAAAATTTTCTCACTCCAAACCCCTCTCTCACACTCCCTATCTCTCCCTCTCATGTCTTTCTCTCTCAACCTCCAACTCCCTCTCTTAATTCTTTATCTTTCTCTCTCCCTCTCATATATTTCTCTCTTAGGTCTCTCTCCTAGGTGTCTCCCACTCCCTCTCTCTTAGGTCTCTCCCCCCCATACTAACTAGATAACTCTCTCTCCCTCTCAAGTCTCTCTCTTAGGTATCACTCCCTCTTGTTGTGTTATGGAGACCAATCAGAGTCGAATAAATCTTCAACATTATATTATTAACTATTTTTTTGCGCTTGTATTTAAAATATCAGTTACAAATAATTATTAAATATTGGAAATGATTAGTTACAATATTTATTTAAAGACAACTTCAAATACTTATTATAACTACCCAAAAGAAAACATGTTATTGGGTGCATGAGACAAAACCAATCACCACACTTCATTTGTATTTAATGGGACATGCGTGGGAACATATTCCAATACTCGAATTATAATTTTGAGGGCAACAGGTCATGAAAAAAGTTAGGAAAAAATTATAGTTCTATGGTTGGAAAAATGTAAGAAGTACCACGGGTACACACAACAAAGGCTGTGTAAAAATAGTAGTGGAAAAACATGGAGAAAAATGTTGCTACAAGAGGTAGTGGTTGTTGCATGCTTTTTAAAAGTTATTTACTAGAATTTTAATATATATTGGACCCTCTTATTGGTGGATGTAGCCCAATCTTGGGTGAACCACACTAAATCTTCGTGTTCTTCTTTTGTTGTCCATTTTTTTGGGTTTTCTAGCTCTAAGTTATATTGTTAAAATCTATGTTTAACTAATATAAATATGCCTTCTAAACCCTAAAAAGTGGTATCAAAGTAGGTTTGTGTTCATTTATCCTCTATAGGAAGATCTCATGGCTGAGTAGGAGTCTCACAGTTGAGTGGGAGCTATAACAGATGGGGGTAAGTTGAAGGAAGACAAATTCAATGGGAAAAACTGAGTTATGGAAGATGCAGATGGAGAATTATATTTATCAAAAGGTTTTATGGCAGCCATTGGAAGGGAAATCCAAGAAATCATCAATAAATTTTGATGAGGATTGGAATATTCTAGAGAGAAAAGCACAATCAATGTCATTTAATATTTCAATAGAAAAGATGACAGAAGATTTGATGTAGACCCTAGAAAAGTTATATGATGAGTTTAATATGATTACCAATCAATTAACTTCTATAAATGTAAACTTTGATGAAGAAGTTAGGGTTCTTTTGATTTTGTGTTCTTTTTACTGAAAGCTGGAATAGCTTGGTAATGGTAGTTAGTAATTATGTTTCTAGTTCAAATACACTGAAATTTGATGATGTTGTTGGTGTTATTCTGAGAGAGGAAATTTGTAGGAAAAGCTTAGGTGGTACATCTACATCAGGTAGTGTTTTGAATGCAAAAAACAAGGGAAAAACAAAGGAGAGAGGAAATAATTTTGGAAGTCATGGGAAGTCACAAGGAAAATCAAAGGACAAGAGGTCCCAATTTAGAGAGAAGAAGGATTGTTGGTACTGTTGTAAGCCGGGTCATTTAAAGAAAGATTGTTGGTCTTAGAAAAATACAAGAGACAAAAGTGAAGGTAGTAAAGAGGAAAATGTGGTAAGTAATAAATATAATGAGGATGCTTTGATCTTTCCCTTGATAATGCTCATTATTCTTGGGTGTTAGATTCAAGGGCTTCATTTCATGCTACACCCCATAGAAGTTATTTTCTTGATTATGTCCAAGGATCTTTTGGGCTGGTTTATTTGGGAGATAACAAACCTTGTCAGATTGTTGGAGAGGGCATAATCAAGATTAAGCTATGGAATGGGAATAATTGGATACTACAAGAGGTAAGGCACATTCCAAAGTTAAGCATAAATTTAATTTTAGTAGGGCAACTAGATGATGAAGGTTGTGTTGTTACATTTAGTTAAAAACTAGAAGGTTACAAAAGGTGCCTAAAAGGTGTGAAAGTAGGAACCTTATATCTTTGTACAGGTCAATTATTCCTTCTACTTTAGTTGTTGTAGAGAAAAGTCAATGTTCAGGAATAGTTGTTACAGTTTAGCAGGTAGAAAATAAGATAATTATTGTGGGTTTTGAATTAGCACTGTGGCATAATAGACTTGGGCATATGAGTGCAAAATGTATGAAATTACTTCATTCAAATAATATTTTACCAAGTCTAAAATGTGATAATATGGATTTATATGAAAGTTGTGTTTATGGAAAATAAAAGAGAGTTAGTTTTCTCAAGGATGGGAAGCAAAACAAAAGATAAGAAATTGGAGCTTGTGCATACAGATGTGTGGGGACCAACTCAGGTATCTTCTCTTGGTGGCTCTCAATATTATGCTACATTAATAGATGACGCAACTAGGAAGGTTTTGATTTATTTCCTTAGGCATAAATATGATGTATTTGAAAATTTTAAAAAATGGAGAAGCTTGGTTGAGAATGAGATAGGTAAAAAGTTAAAATGTCTCAGATCTTATAATGGTGGTGAGTATTGTAGTAGAGTTTGAAGATTATTGTTCCTCTAATGGAATTCATAGGAAAAAATGGTTCCAAGGACTCCATAGGAAAATGGAGTGGCTGAGCACATGAATAGAATAATAATGGAGTGTGCACGAACTATAATATTGCATGTTAGGTTGCCTTCAAACATGTGGGAAAAGGCTGTAAAAATTTTTTTTATTTAATTAATAGAGGTCCTTCTAATCCTTTGGGTTGTGGTCTTCTAGAGGAAACATGAACATGTAAGAAAGTGAGTTATTCTTTTCTCAAAACCTTTGATTGTGAAGCATTTGCACATGTAGATTCAGAAAATAGAACCAAGCTTGATGTAAAACCAAAGAAATGTATATTTTTTGGATATGGCATTGATGAATTTGGTTATAGGTTTTGGGATTTTGAAAATCAAAAAATTGTGAGAAGCAGGGATGTCATATTCAATGAGAAAATGGTGTACAAAGATCAGTTGTAGTAGCATGAGAATAAATAAAATAATTATGCAGTGTTGGATGATACTCTGAACAATGATGTTCCATTGGTTCCTCATGCTCCACAACAATAGCAACAAAAAATACCACAAACTCCTATAAATGTGTGATGATCTTCAAGGATAAGTAGACCCCCAGAAAGATTTTCTCTATTTGTATTCTATTTTATTAACTGATGCTAGTGAGCCAGAATGCTATGATGAAGCTATGAAGGTGGATGCCAAGGTTCAGTGGGAGAATGCAGTGGAATAATAAATGGACTCCTTGCTGAAAAATTAGACTTGGGAACTATGCAAGTTGCTTGCATGTAAAAATTATTTACCAAAAAATTGGGTTTGTAGGCTGAAAGAGGAAGATGAAGGTAAGAAAATATTTAAAGATAGGTTAGTTGTAAGGGGATTTGAATAGAAAAATGGAATTGATTTTGATGAAATATTTTCTCTAGTTGTTAAAATGACTTCTATTCGTACTATTTTAAGTATTGTGGCTACTGAAGATTTTCACTTGGAACAACTTGATGTTAAAAGTGCCTTTCTCCATGGTGATTTGGAAGAGGAAATATATATGGAACAACCACAAGGATTTGAGGTCAAAGGTAAGGAGAAACTAGTGTGCAAATTGAAGAAAAGTTTATATGGCTTGAAGCAAGCACCTCGACAATGGTATATTAAATTGGATAGTTTTATGATTGAGCATGGCTACAACCAATGTAATTCAGACCATTTTGTTTATTTTAAGAGGTTAGATGATGATAGCTACATTATTTTATGTTTATATGTTGATGATATGCTTTTAGTGGGGTCTAACATGGATCGCATAAGGGATTTAAAACAACAACTAGAAAAATCATTTTCTATGAAGGATTTGGGGACAGCAAAATAAATTCTTGGTATGAAGATTGCTAGAGATAGGAAAAACCAATTTTTTTTAATCTCAAGCTTATTATATTGATAAGGTGTTGCACATATTTCATATGGAGAATGAAAAAGCTATTAGTATACCTTTTCCTAGTCATTTTAGATTGATTAAGGATATGTGTCCAAAGACACAAGAGGAGGAAGAAAAAATTTCCAAGGTACCATATGCTTTAGCTATAGGCAGTTTAATGTATGCCATGGTATGCATGAGACCAGATATTGCACATGTCGTAGGAGTTGTTAGTAGGTATATGAGCAATCCTAGAGTTGAGCATTGAAATGCAGTAAAATGGACTCTTAGGAATTTGAGAGGTACATCCAATAAATGTTTATGTTTTGGGGGCTCTAATATTGATTTAAAAGGCTATGTTGACTCAGATTTGGTAGGGGATATTGATACCAAGTGGAGTACCATAGATTATGTATTTATAGTTAGTGGGATAGCAATGAGTTTGATTTCTTGGTTGCAAAAGGTGGTTGCTTTATCCACCACATAGAAATATTATGTAGCTACAATAGAGGCAAGCAAAGAGATGATATGGCTGCAACTTTTCATGGAAAATTTGGGCAAACAAAAGGCTAAAATTTACATGTTTATGAACAGTCAAAGTGCTATACATCTTGCAAATAATTCTACCTTTCACTTGAAAATTAAACACATACAAATAAGATATCATTTCATTCAGTTAGTGTTGGAGGATGGATAGGTAAGGCTAGAAAAGGTTAATATAGATGAAAATACAATGAATATTTTTATGAAGGTGGTGACAAGGGAGAAGTTGAGCTCCTCTTCAACATTGGTTGGCCTTGAAGGTTGAATTTATCTAAAATAGAACAATAGGTTTGAAGTTCCTTATTTCTAGTGGGAGTTGTAGGGGTAGTGGTGTTATGATTAGTCTCCAAGTGGGAGATGGAATGGAGTGGAGTTTGATTAGTCTCCAAGTGGGAGATTGTTGTGTTATGGAGACTAATTAGACTCAGATAAAATATTCAACATTATCTTATTAACTAATTTTCTGCATGTAATAAATATTTTGGTGCACTTCTATTTAAAATATCAGCTACAAACAATTATTAAATGTTGGAAACAATTAGTTACAATATTTATTTAAAGAGAGATGTAAATAGTTATTGTAATCACCCAAAAGAAAATGTGTTATTGGGTGCATGAGACAAAACCATTGGCCACACTTCATTTTTAATTAATGGGACATGTGTGGGAACATATTTTAATACTCGAATTAGTGTTGAGGGCAGCAAGACATGAAAAATGTTAGCAGAAATTTAAAGTTATGTGGCTACAAAAATGCAGGAAGTATCACGGGTACATGCAACAAAGGCTGTGTAAAAATAACAGTGAAAAAATGTGGAGAATTTTTATTTTTTTCAGGTTGTAGTAATTGTTGCATTCTTTGTAAAAGTTATTTACTAGAATTTTAATATATATTGGACCCTCTTATTAGTGGATGTAGCCCGGTTTTGGGTGAACCAGATGAAATCTTGGTGTTCTTCTTTTGCTATCCATTTTTTTGGGTTTTCTATTTCTCTATTTCATTGTTCAAATATACATTTAACTAATAGAAATATTCCTTCTAAAACCTAACACCACCCACCCTACCTAGACTTCTCTCTCTCACTCCAACCCCCTCTCTCACACTCCCTCTCTCTCCCTCTCAGATCTTTCTCTCACTCTCACTCCATATCCCTCTCTCGAGTCTTTATTTTTCTATCTCCCTCTCATCTCTCTCTCTCTCTTAGCTCTCTCCCCCATAAAATCCCTCCCAACCCCTCTCCCTTTCTCAAGTCTTTCCCCCCCACCCTAACTAGATAACTCTCTCTCCCTATCAAGTCTCACTCCCTCCCACCCTACCTAGACTACTCTCTCTCTCTCCAACCCCTTCTCTCACACTCCCTATCTCTCTTCCTCTCAAGTCTCTCTCTCACTCACTCAAACTTCGTGTCTTAGGTCTTTATCTTTCTCTCTCTCTCAGGCATCTCTCTTAGGCATGTCTCTTAGGCATCTCTCTCAAGCATCTCTCTCAAGTATCTCTTTCAGGTCTCTCTCTCAGGTGTCTCCCACTCCCTCTCTCTCAAGTATCTCCCTCAAAATATCCCTCCCAACCCCTCTCCCTCTCTGATTTCTCTCCTCTTGCCCTAACTAGATAACTTGCTGGTGTAATTAATTATTTAATTACACTTTATTAAGTTTACTTAGGTTTTACTTAGGTAATAATTATTTTACTTAATTAATAAGTAATATTTATTTATTTGAGTTTTTTTTAGTTCAACATTAGGGTTATGCATACATTGCTTTTATAAAGTAATTTATCTCTTGTAATTTCAAAATTTTGAATATATCAATTTGCACATCTTCATGCAAAGCTTTGATTTTTTTATTTTTTTCTCTTGTGGAAGGCCTTTTTTGGTTTGCATGTCTGATCTAGTTTCTAACATGGCATCAGAGCCTTGACATGCAACCCCTTCTCAAATTTTAAAGAAAAATATTGCAAAGCACGTTCGGAGTTCCTCGAGGGTATCATGCCTTGAGATTATTGATGCAACATTTTGGATCAGATCGGGGATCTCCATTGGATTTAGAGCGCTGGAAAAAGTCAAGATTGGCTTTTATTTTATTGATTTTGGTCATCATTGAAGAAATCTATGAGGGCTTCAAGCTTAGTGATTTTTTGCAAGCTCTAGGGGTAGTTGATTTTTTGGAGTACTTTAGGCATAAATGGAGGTCACCATCGCATTCACAACGGACAAAAACCCTAATAACACCTATCATTTGGTCAATTTTGGAGCAGTTGATCCAGGAGACAAATTTTTTTTGCCAAGGAGGTCGTACGGCCTCCCCAACATGCTTCTTGAGGCATGAACTTCAAAAAAAATCAAAAAAATGGTTAAAATACACACTATCAATTAAAAACTCAGGTGCCACCCATCTACTGCTCGATGGCCACCAGGGCACCACCCAGCAACCACTGCCACTCACCTGCCACCTATGTACTCAACCCTCGTGGGCACCTATCAACCAGTCGCGGTCCTGTGGGGGACCGGGCGCTATGCACCCAACCCCCAACCACCTTCAATACCTATCGCTAGTCACATGGGTGACAAGGGGCTCTACCCCAGCCCCCTTCCTGCCAACCCTTGGTCATGCATAGGACCAAGGGCCAATTTTTTTCTTAGCCCCCTGGGTTGCTTGCAGGCCTTATTGGCCAAATTGGAGCACTTTTACAAAATCGAGCATAATTTTTGTATACGATGTCCTTTTTTCGAAAATGAGATATCATGGGAAAGCTGATTTTGATGCCAATCTAGTGGTGGAGGTAGTTTTTTATGATTTTTCTCCATTTTTATTTTGCGGCTCTTTAAACTCAGATGAAGCATTTTTCGCTTCGAAGGGCATATATTTTGACTCGATTATCCTTTTTTCACCATTCTCATTACATTGGAAAGCTGGTTCAGTCCTCTAGAAAGATCTGAGGTCCATTTCTATTAGGGAGGTAGATGTGAACTTGGGCTTGTGCATTTTAATTTTTTTCATGCACTAGGTTTGCATTTTCTCTTTAGTTTATGCATGTTTTGCATTCTCTCCTTTTACAATCATGGGTTATTGTAATAAATGAACTGATATAAAGTTATATTAGGGGGGTTTCTTGCATAATAATCTGATTAAAGTGTAGTTTCACTTTGATATCATCTTGATATTGATGACAACTCGCATGGGTTGTATCCGGATTCTATAGTTTCTTTTGGCGACATCTTGCTCATAGCTTGACACATTTTAGATTCACATTGGTTCACATATTAGATTGAGAGCCTATGGTTAATGATCTTGAATCACATCAGATTCACATTGGGTCACATCTCAGTTTGAGGGCCATTCATTTTATGGTTAATGTTCCAGAATCTTCATGGTACTTGCTCCTATGGATCAGTTTTAGTCACAGTTTGGCATCGGCATCGAGATTCACATAGCTTCTGGATTCTTTCATCATATCATTCCCTCTTATGGGGGGCATCTTTTTTCATCTATTTTTTCTTCACAGATTCCAGTGTTGTTCCAATTTGTGAGTTTTCCAGTGTTCCGTGGCATCGGGTTTGCTATTTCTTTTTCATGATTCCTTGAGTCAATCAGTGATTCTCATTCAGTTTCAGTAGTAAAAAATATAATCTTTCCTTGCTTGTCAGATTCAGGTTCCAGTGTTACTCCATAGTGTTCTTCCAATGGTTCTTTACAATAGGTCATCTCATTGAGGGGGGGTTTTTGTCCCACTAGGTTTTCTCCTATTTCTCATTCACTGCATTTGTACATGGGTACTTGATCAGGCCTTGTTGTCGAGACCCATTCATGCTTTCTTGCATTCTTCCTAGCATTATTTGCATAATTTTTTAGTCTCCCTAAGTTGTACTTAAGGGAGGGTGTTGGTGTAATTAATTATTTAATTGCACTTTATTAAGTTTACTTAGGTTTTACTTAGTTAATAATTAGTTTACTTAATTAATAAGTAAGATTTATTTAGTTGAGTTGTTTTTAGATCAACATTAGGGTTATGCATACATTGCTTTTATAAAGTAATTTATCTCTTGTAATTTCTTAATTTGGAATATATCAATTTGCACATCTTCATGCAAAGCTCTGCTTTTTTATTGTTTTTCTCTTGTGGAAGGCCTTTTCTAGTTTGCATGTCTGATCTTGGTTTCTAACATAACTCTCTCTCTTCCTCTCAAGTCTCTCTCTTAGGCCTCACTCCCTCCCACCCTACCTAGACTAATCTCTCTCTTCCTCTCAGGTATTTCTCTCTCATTTCAACTCCCTCTCTCAGGTCTTTGTCTTCCTCTCTCCCTCTCATCTCTCTCTCTCTCGGGTCTCTCCCACCTATGGTTGATGGTTTAATGTATAGTGTAGAGGGTAGAGGGTTGAGGTATTACGATTTAAGGGTTGAGGTTTGAGGTATTATAGTTTAAGGGTTGAGGGTTGATGGATTAAGGTTTAAGGGATAGTGTTGAGGGATTAGGGTTGAGGGTTTAATGTTTAGGGTACAAGTTAGAGGGTAGAGGGTTTAGGGTTTAAGATATAGGGTTGATAGATTAGGGTCAAGGGTTTTAGGTTTAGGGTTTAGGGTATAATTGTTAGTGTTGAGGGATTAGGGTTGAGGTTTTAATGTGTAGGGTAGAGGGTAGAGGGTTTAGGGTTTAAGGTATAAGGTTGACAAATTAGGGTCAAGTTTTGAGGATTCAAGGATTAAGGTTGAACAACTAGGGTTGAGGGTTGAGATATTAGGGTTTAAGGGTTGAGATATTCGTAGTTGTAATCCTTCTAAATATTCAATTCCTAACAGCACATCACCTTTACTTATACCCAAGTGTAGTTAAATGGTGTTTTATTAGATTTTCTTATTCTAGATACTGAAGTACTAGCAATGTATCACATTTTGCATCACATTTGGCTCTCACCAAATTTGGTGCTCTCCAAATTCGGTGCTCTCCAAATTTTGTGCTCTCCAAATTTGGTGAGCACCAAATGTTCCTTTTCCAAAAATGGTAAAAAAGAAGTTGACCCCATGATTTTGGCACACAATTCTCTATATTTTTCTGATTCTTCAATTTATCTAAATCATAAATACTTTTTATGTAGTTGAATTGTTGTTGTACCAAATTATGCTTGATCCATCACCTTTTTAGCACCAATTTAGATGCTAGACAACATAGAAGAAGAAAATTTGAAGTTTCTACATCATTTTTCATTATCTCGAGTAATATATTAATTTTGTTGTAATTGAAATGTTTATATTTAGTTTTCACAATATTAACCATTTATTTCATGGTTTTATTAATCATCATAGTTTTACATATAATCAACATTGAATTAGATGGAATTTGCATTAAAAATTTTAATTTTTAGGAGTTTGAAGAGAAAAAGTGGAAAACATGACATAATTTAGATGAATTCATGTAAACTTATATAGATGATATCAACTTAACACAAAATTGCTTATGAATTCCATTTTCATTGCTTATAGTAGTCCATTTCCATCATGGTTAGTGGATTACTTCACTCTTTTTAATTTTATCTAGATGTTTATATTGAGTTTCTTTGTTTTTTTTGACAATATAGACCATTCATTTGATGATTTTATTAATCTTCATTGTTATACATAGAATTCAACATTGAATTAGATGTAAGTGGCATATATATAAGTTTAATTTTTAGGATTTTAAAGATAAAAAAGGAAAAAAATGACATAATAGATGAATTCATGTAAAATTATATAGAGGATTTAAAAAAATTCCTCAAGGAAATTTCTCAAAGCAATGTGGTCTCATGGAATGCAATGAAAAGAAATGAAATTGGAAGCTGCTCCTAGCTATTAATTATTCAATGTGAAGTAATTGCATAAGAGTTGCACATAGGTTGACTTTCAAAAACATTAGATTTTAATTGAAATTTTATCATCTATAAACATCTAGTTACATTAGTTATGCAATGCGAACTAATGCACTTTGAGTTTTAAAGATGAGAAATGCAATATAATCACTATCCTTTGAAATAGCTTGAAGTCACTATCCGTTATGCATTCTTATGTTTGAACAACTAAAACCAAAGAATAATGTCCCTATAATCATGATTGTCAAAGTTTTTAAACTCCAAACTCTACCCTACTACAACCAAAATGACTTTGCATTTGCTCTTAACATTTTGTTGTCAAATATTGCTCTTTAGAGTTGATTGTTGTTTTGTATTTGATTTGACTAGATATCCTTCCTTTGTGGCATTGTTGCATACTGAAATGAAGACTATGAGAAAACATTTATTTGAGGCATATTTTGAAACAAATCATTTCCTTATGTATGTTATTGCTTACTATTATGATTTGATAGATTTTTTCCAGGCATCCATAGTTTGCTTGAAAGCGCCTATTTTAGGGTTTTAGCCATAGTAGCAAGGAAGTGAACTATTTGATAAAATTCTTTGGTAGACATGTATGGAAAATGTGGTAGAATAGAAAATTTAGTGAGATTTTTGAAAAAATTCCTCAAAGAAATGTGGTCTCATGGTGGCGTCCATCACCATGAGACCCCATTTTTTTGAGACATTTTTTCAAATAGCACATTGCCTTGTTTCATAAAATTCTTTAGTAGACATGTATGAAAAATGTGGTAGCATAGATATGTTTCATAAAATGATTTGGTAGACATGTATGAAAAATTTGGTAGCATAGAAAAGCAGTGAGTTGTTTGAAAAAATTCCTCAAAGAAATGAAACCACATTTCTTTGAGGCATTTTTAGGCATTTTTTAAAATAGCTCGCTACCTTGTTTCATAAAATGCTTTGGTAGAAATGTATGAAAAATGGTTTGGTACATAGAAAAGGAAGTGAGCTGTTTGAAAAAAATGGCTCATAGAAATGTGGTCTGATGGTGATGTCCATCACCATGAGACCACATTTCTTTGAGGCATTTTTTTAAATAGCGCACTACCTTGTTTCATAAAATGCTTTGGTAGACATGTATGAAAAATGCGGTTATAGCATAGACATGTATGGAAAATTTGGTAGCATAGAAAAGGTAATGAGTTGTTTGAAAAAATGTCTCAAAGAAATGAGACCAACATTTCTTTGAGGCATTTTTTCAAATAGCTCACTGCCTTTTTCATAAAATGCTTTGGTAGAAATGTATGAAAAATAATTTGGTAGATAGAAAAGGTAGTGAGATGTTTGAAAAAATGCCTCAAAGAAATGTGGTCTCATGGTGACGTCGATCACCATGAGACCACATTTCTTTGAGGAATTTTTCAAACAAATCACTACCTTGTTTCATAAAATGCTTTGAAGACATGTATAAAAATGTTTTGGTAGACATGTATGAAGAATGTGGTAGCATAGACATGTTTCATAAAATGATTCGGTAGACATGTATGGGAAATGTGGTAGCATAGAAAAGGCAATGAGTTGTTTGAAAAAAATTCTAAAAGAAATGTGGTCTCATGGTGATGTCCATCACAATGAGACAACATTTCTTTGAGGCATTTTTTCAAACAACTCACTGCCTTGTTTCATAAAATTCTTTAGAAAATGTTGTCTCATGGTGATGCATGAAAATAAAATGCAAAATGTGGCAACATAGACGAGGCAGTGATTTGATTGCAATTGAAATTTTGTCGTACATAGATAAACATCTAGTTATTATTTATGCAACATGAAGTAATTCTTTGAGTTTAAAATATATGCAATACAATGTAATCAATGATATGAGTATGTTTCATAAAATTCTTTATGTTTCATAAAATGCATTAATTACTTTTTTTCTTTGTGTATTTGTGAAAATATATCATTTAACGTCATGTTGAGGAAACTAACAAAGCCTCTAATGTCGGATGAATGTGAAGCTAAAAATGTGAGAAGAGAAAAAAAAGGCAAAGTTTGTGAAGAAAATAAATTATAGTCCATAGAGGAAGAAATTCTTGTGAAATCTAAGAGAGATGTTGAATTTGCAACATAAAGGGAAGGGATGCAAAACTTCATGCAAGGAGAGAAATGAGTCCCAAAATTGGTACCACATCATCAACCATAAGTGAAGTTCAATTCACACCATATACAATATCTCATGTTCAAATTACATCAACAATCACATCTCCAGTTCAAGACACACCATCAACAAACACATCTCTACTTGAAGGCACTCCACATACCACATCTCAAATTGGAGGTACAACATTGTTTACATGTCAATCTCAAGGTACATCATTGATTTCACCCTTGATTGAAGGTATACCATCTATTCCTGATGTTGTTGGCATTCCTAATGTTGACACAACTTTACCTTTAATAACTCCTCCTAGAGTTTTGCTTAGAAAACCTAAATATTTGATTGATATTGATGCCAATTTTTTGAAACCAATGATTGATAAGATTCCAAAATGTACATGTCAAATATATGCAAAGAGGATATGGAGCTTATTTTTTGAGAAGCTAAGTGAGGCTGGAAGATGTCAACTGTTTGTTGAAATGATGAGGAAACTCAATTTTAGGCCCGTCGTGAAGATTATTGGAGTAAGAACAATAGAAGGCTCAAGTGAAAAATCCAATGTAAATAATCTTATGAGTGCATATGAGAGCATGTGTTCTACCTCATGTATGAAAGATAGTTGTGCTACATGATGTGTGATGCCAACAACATTGTTAAACTTAGTCAAAATAGGAATAAGATGAACCTTAAAAAGACAAGTAAATATTTGAAAATAAGTAGATCATCTCTAATGAGATCCAAAATAAGGTGTGAAAGAGTGAAGGATCCAAATAGAAATGAGTTATGGACATTCACAGGTAGACTACCATTGAAAGATAAAGAAATTGCTCAAGCCTTGAGATCTCTAATACAATATTTTTGGAAGGATAATGCAAGGGTCTCTCCCAATCAAAGATATTTTGGAAGAAGAAGAATTGGTAGTCAAATTTATGAGCCACATCTAAAGCATTATTTGGATACCACTCAAACCCAATTTTTTGCTAATTTTGTAGAGAGGTTTCCTCAAGTTAAAATATGTCAAAGGTTTATTAAAATGCTAAAGCCTTTTTATGTCAAAATAAATCACACATGCACTACTTGTTGTAGAGTACATATTGAGTTTTCTAACCATTATGATGTTTATCAATGTATATGTGTATATATTAATACTAACAATATATTGTAGGAATGTAACATAAGGCTTCCACCTAAATATTCAAGGGATTTCTTATCTAAAATTTAATGTGAAAGAGTGGATTGTTATATTTTTATAAGAAATCATGTTTGGATGGCACATGTGATAATTGTGGTGACATGCAAAATTTTCCAATTTCCCACACATGGCTAGTACACATGTAGTTAGAAACGAAATTGTGGAATTTGGAAAATACAAGATAGTGGCCTGCAGTCTAAAAGATTGGTTCAAGAAGCAAATGAGTGAATTTATCAGTGATAATATTCTAGTGTATCAGTTTATGGGATTTTTTCGTGATCATGTGGTCTATGAGTATGCAAGGCATACACATAGAGCTCGATGGTTGGACTCGTAGTTCAAGTTATGCAAGGACACATTAGAACTTCATAGCATTATTTTAGTTATCGACTTTGTAGAGAACTACACACTACAACCAAAAAATGAGGTGCACTCACAATACTACAACTCCACACAAGTTGCTATATTTGTGCATATAGCATTCATTCATGATAATGATAGTACATAGGATAACAAGAAGGGAGTATCACTTTTACATCAGTGATGATCACACATATTCTACAGAGTTTGTGCAAGGTTTCTTTTAGATGTTTTGTGTTGATTTCTCTAGCAGGGGCATATCATTCAGTCAGCATATCATATGGTTGGATAATTGCACATTGCAATTCAAGAACTCGAGAATGTTTTAATAGCTAGGCAGTATGCATAGGATCAAAGGTGTTCAAAATATGTGGAATTTCTCAGAGGCAAGGCATGGAAAGGGGAAGCATGATGGTGCAGGTGCATGTATCAAAAGATCCTTAGCATGAGAAGAGTTAAAGTACAAAGACAATCCAAAGTTGATAGATGAAAAATCAATTGTCCAGTGGTGCAATCATACAATAGGTCTAGGTAATGAAGGTAATTCTTTAGTTCATATATTTTTTTGGTTGGTAGATGATACTTAAATTGCAAAATATGAGGATTGTTGTACAATGAAAAGATCAAGTGACCTTCACTCTTTTATAAGCTCCAATGCAGGTACATGGACTATCCATACACGAAATATGGCATGCTTTTTTTCTGCATGTACACTTCAAGCATGGAATGATTTTGACTCAACAAAGTGGGTTGAAAAAAGGTCTATAATAAGTCTAACCCCACTTGACATGTATCAACTCTTGACGAATCTAAAAATCATGGAGATGCAATGAATCATTGAATTTGATAATCTATCAGATCTAATAGAACTAGGTAATATATCTTCTTGCATATTTAATACAAAATTCCTACTTTTATCTTACTTTTTTTTTTTATTGTGATGTTCATCAAGTACATCTAGATGGATGAACATATCAATGTAGGGCATGTTTATGCAGTTATTGTAGATGAAGACAATGAAGGGGGAACAAATTATTACCTATGTTTTTGTGTCAAGGCCAAAAATAAATTGGAGGCCCCAATTGTAGATGGAGAAAATATAGAATATCCTACAAGTTCGATGGTTGTTAGTGGAACATGGCTTATAAGGTACCCAGTTAAGAATGCTCCAATTTGGTTGTTTGAAGACTCTGACACACATTGGAAGATTCTTCACTACTCCAACCTTGTTGTCATAGCCAATGTTCATTTGACAAAATATGGGGGAAAACCTATGAACAATGACTTTTGGAAGGTGCGTGTGTCTGACCATGAGGCAATACTTGACACAATAAAAAGTAGAGAAAACCTAGATGGTTCATTGGATTGTTTTGTAAGTATGCACATTGAATTTATAAATTCATAGTATTGATCATTATTTTCTTTCATATTTGGTTAATTCCAAGGTATAAGGGTTTCATATAAACATTGGTGAATGATAGTATCTTTATCCATAAAATTTTGGTCATGAATTAACTATCATATTTGATATATTTTATACATAAAATTTAGATTTACTATTTATGTAGCATTTGAGGATGTCTACTAGCATTATGAGGATTTGAATTTTCTATTTGGAACTATAAGTTTGATTGTACAAGGGTTTTCAATATTTCTTTATTATTATTAAACTAGGGTTTTACATCTACATTGGTCTTTGATTATTGTTAATCTTCTCTTGTTGCCTTTCAATGCATTACACATAATGATCGTATCACTATCAATGCATTTTCTTGAAGACTATGATGCATTGAGTGCTTATTGCCCCTTTGGAGGATAGTGGCATTTGACTATCTTTCATTATTTTTCAACACTATTAACCAAAACTTATGGCTACCCCTTTTATCTATGGCTACCCCCTTTTGATCAAGTTTTCCTCTCATTTTGAACTATTGATATGCCATTTTGCAAACATTTCATCACACATTTATGCTCTCTATATGATTACTTAACTTGAATTTGAGGTTGATGTACTATGCCATTGGATTTTATTCTCTTTACCATTGTTGATGATGATCCCTTTGTCAATCCATCATGATTTGATATGGCTAGGGTTTCATTAGGGTGACTGGCTTCTATGCATTTAAACACAACATACTGCCTTATGGGATTTCTCTTCCCTCTTCAAGAAATTTTTAAACTCCACCATTTTTTCTTCTTCCTGGACTTCCCTTCAATGCATATTTCCATAGGTCTCCTTGAAATAATAATGAAACCAATGATTGATTTGTGATTGTAAAGGCTATCCATTATTCATATTAAGTTTGAAGCTCTAACTTTTTGTCATTGAAACCTTCAAAGTGTCTTATAGGTGCCTCCTTTCATCTTCTATTAGAATTTTCCTCTCACCTTGATTTTGTGCACATTAAAAACTTCCTCTTTATTTGATCCATATAGTTTCCTACTATCAACTTCATGAATTTACACCTTTCTTTCATCTATTATGACAACCCCTCTTTGCTTGCAACTCAATTAATGACTCATTGGTCACATTTAAATGCTTAAATAGTTTGCTTTTAAATATTTTAGGAATTTTTAGACATAGTTTATTTGAGAAATAAAAAAAATTGCAAATAACACATGAAAGTTGAAGAAAAATAAAATTTTAACCATGTAGCAATTATCTAAGTATGTGTTGCTCCATTTGTAACCAATCAACATAATGGTTTGAAAACAATAAACATTCCCATGTGTCAAGTGTTCTATTCAATATCTTATTGAATAGATTGTACATGTTTTCATTGTAAAATAGTACTTAATTTGTTTGTGCACCAGAGAAGGGGGTTATCTATTTAATTTATTAATCTTAAGAAGTTTGAAATTTAATATCTCTTTATATGTGTGTGCATGAATTTGATGCCCTTATGTATCATGGTATTTTATTATGTTGCTAATGCTTTCCTCTTAAGAGGATTTTTCTTTTAAAGATATACAGAGGTCATTACATTGCTCATTTATTGTGATTTTCTGCACTTTATGAATTCATTATGTTTCACTTTAGCGATGATCACATTTAGTGCATTTGGTTGATGGCATGAATTGTAAGTGATTTTTATTCTCTCTTGTTACTCCATCTTGGTTCAATTTATATAAAAGGATTTCACTCCAACAAAAGGATCCAAAAGCATCTAATCCATTTTATAAGTCTACCTAATGATTGAGGTGACATGAAAATTTGTTGGAATCACACACCTATTTTATTGATTTTTTTATGGTGGAAATCACAAATGTGTAATTTTTTGTAGCTTAAATTAGTCTTAAAAATATTTTACCATTGTTAAGGATTTGTGATATGTTTCACAATGTATTTGAGGACTTTATGGTGGGAAAGAATAGGTTGGTATTTTCCATTTTCTCGCCAAGTGGAAAGCATGGCAAGATAGAATAGGTTGGTAGTTCACATTTTCTCACTAAATCTAAAGCATGTTAGGGTTATGGAAATTTATTCTATCATCATTGTGGGTAGGCATGTATTTCACATGGTTTGAATGTACAAGGGTTTTCAATATTGCAATAGTGTTAATCAACTAGGGTTTGGCATCTAGATTGGTCCTCGATTATTATTAATATTCTCTTGATGCCTTTCAATGCATAATGCATAATTTTCATAGTTTCATATAATAGTTTCATGCATAATTTTCATAGTTTCAATGCATCATTTCCATAGTTCATAGTTTCATGCAAAATTTCACTTTAATGCATGATCTTTGTTGTCTTGATCAATTGGAGTTGAGATTGTGCATCACATTGTTGATGGAAGAAAGAATTCAATACAAAAATCATGCTAAAGATGCACCATATTATTTTATTATATGAAGCATTAGCATTCATAATAATGTCTTTGATAGGTGGCAACACACATAAATGCTTCAAAAGGATAATGGTCTAAATGAAATTCATGGTCTTTTGTTATGTTGCTAATGCTTGGCCCTTAAGAGGATTTCTCTTTTAAAGATATGCATAGGTCAACATGGATTGTGGATAAATTTATGTTGAAGTCTCTTACACCAATTGGAACAAGAAACAATAGTGACACGATTAGGATGGAGGAGTGGCTTTATAAAGTGCATGCCTTATTTTTTCAATAGGTATTAAGTTTTTAGTATGAGCAGCCCTTCATATTTTCATAAGAGAACTTGGGAGGTATATCAATGTCTTTCTACTCAAATATGCTTGGGGAAAATGAAATTTATTGAACTTTTAGTTGGTTCTATTTTTTTCATGCACATCTTTTGAAGCTTTTTATTGACTATTGTAAGCATGCAATTTTAACTTTTAAAGTTGCATTCTTCTAATTATCGGGTTCAAATTTATGATTAGAAATAGGATGAATATCTATGAAGTTTTTTGTTGGGAAGGTTGATTCATGATCTCTTAATCTCCAATAATCCAACACCCTTATGATCTTTAATAAGACTTGCATGCCTTGATTTTTTGTGTGAAAATTAGCTATTACTTTCTGTAATGATGAGAAAAGTACTCCCTAACATGGCCTTGATTTAGTGTTATAATATGTCTAACATATTCACATTAGGTCTTGGGCCCTTTTGAACTAAATGAACCTAGTCATACCTTATTTAGAAATTTTTGTAAAGTGTTGCAACATACTCTCACACTTTTCTAGGGTTTTATTAAATAATTGGGCTTCTTTATGCTTTAATTGGCCTAGTTTTACATCTAGAAGCCCATTTTAATGCATATTTTTTAGGATAATCTCGACATAAACCAACATCCAATCATAGTTAAAGTTTTTTTAGGTTGTATGACACAAATTTAGTGATTTGGGACTCATACACCACCTTGGTCCCACCTAGGGTTTTGGGTCCCAATTTGGATTTTTCATCCTTCTAAGCATTTTCGAAAATGTGTCCCATAGTTATGCCTAATGGGACTCATATGCTACTTGTGGCGTATGAGTCCCGTGTGGCCCAAAATAAAATTCAATTCAAATTATTTGTAGGATTTTATTCTCCTAGAGTTGATGCCAACTTGTAGTGTTGTAATTTCGGGAAATTTGGCATAAACAAGTATAAATACAAGGTTATTTCACTCATTTTGATCCAAGACTTTCATGAGAGAATTTCTAATAGAAAATTGGATTTCACAATAGCATTCAAGTGTTTACAAGAGCATTCAAGAGAATTCAAGGGCTGATTATCAAGTGTTTTAGAGAATTATTCAAGCATCAAGCATTATGTCAAAGATATCATACATCATGTTTGTTTTTGAGCTAACAATTGTGATGTAGGGTTTCATGATTCAAGCTAGCATTCAGGTCAAGATCTATCACATTCAAGCAAGATTCAAAATCTACATCCATTGGAGCCACTTCATACATGTTTTCAACACTTTATTGCTAGGTTTGGTGAGTTGTAACATTACATTTTTTTCACTCATCATTCTCCTTTCCTATTTCATTTCATTTCAAGGTTTGATTACCAAAATGCGGTTTGACCAAGGAAAAACCCTTTCCACTAACAAAACAAGTTTTTCACTCTCTTTAGTGTGTGATTTGTAGGTATAGGTTGAAGACACATTGAAGAGAAGGTTTGGAGAAATTTTTCAAAGTGTTCAAAGTTGTTAAAGTTGTCACCTTGCATTGGAGATCATTGGAAGACATCTACAAATTGTAAATCAGAGTTTTAGATTAGAAAATCAAGTGGAATAGATAGAGTATACATTGAAGAACATAATTAGACTTTAAATTTCTAGAAAAACCTAACTATAATGATACATCACTTCTAGCATATGAGTCCTATTGTAGGAAAATTTGCATATTTCAAGAGTTATAGACACCTCTCTGCCAAATTTATGTTCCTGCCTAAAAACCCTAATCTGGGACTAAATCATCCAGTCTGACATATGAGTCCCAATCAACATTAAATTTAGGTTTTTCAACATTTTAAGTCTTCATCCAGTCCTCTTTAGGCTTCCAGGTGCACACCTTTCATCTCCTAACTTCTATTATATTTTACATGCTTTTCTAGGTCATTTAGTGAAGTATTGCATTACATTAGGTCTTTCATTTCATTAGTCTTTCCAAGCCCTATCTTGGTGGTGAACCCCTCTTTAGTTTATAATCAGACCCTAGGACAACCCTATTGCAAGATCTCTTTCTCCTTTGCATACTTTAGATTGAGATCTCTAGGGTTTTCCTTGAATAAATGATTGTGAAATGTGTTGTTCTATGTCCTAAACCATAAAGCAACCATTTTATATCATTTCATTTTGGTGAACCTGCATTTAGAACACATCATTTTTTATTTGGAGTGCATCATAGTCCTATATCTTTCTTGAATTAACTTTGTATTAGGATTTACACTAGTTAATTTGAATCTAGGGTTTTTAAATATTGCATTAGCATATAGGTTGCATTTTTGCATATTTCATCATTGAAAATCATTTAAAACCTACATTTTCATTTATTCTATAGATAATACAAAGAAAAAAGCATAAAAAACACTTTTTTTAAAAAAAATTGTGAAAACAACCCTCACTAGGACTCATACGCCCCTCTGGGTGATTTAGTCCCAGTGTAGATTTTGAACTACATTTTCCAAAATTCAAAACTCTATTTATGATCTTTTGTTTTCTATTGATAACTTTCTATTTTAGTTTACAAATTTTCTATTATATTCATTACATTGCATTTAGCTTAATTTTCATTTGCATCCATATTGCATTTAGTATCCCTTGCATAAGCTTTTCTACTTGGTTTTCTATTGCTAATACTATATTGAGATGAAGTTCGAGACTCATGTCATCTTGTGATAGCACAATCATCATGGATCTTGGGTTTTCTAGCTCTTTCACTCCTAGTATTGACACTAGTTCACTAGGTATGGACCACACCCTTTACAATCCCTTGCCTTCAAGTAGTGTCACACATGTTGAAACAATGGTTGATAATGTTCTGCAAGAAAAAATAATCCAAATTCATAAAGACTTAGAAAACCTACAAAATCAAATAAGTACTGAGAACATTTCAACTACTACCACCCCTACCATAAATGGCATGCATCGCATGCTTGAAAGTGAAGACAGAGTTGACCTTGTGCATAACATAGTTTAGATCTTTGGAAAACACCTTACCTCAACCACTAGTTGTACTTTACCCTCAAAAAATGTTACAAGCCAAGGAGGAATTCAAATTCCTCCTCCCACAACAATTGCATCTATTCCTAGCTACACGTACCCTCAAGTTACAACAACAATGCAACCGACTATTAATGTGATTCCTTCCTTGGGTATTTCCAACAGCATCCAGGTAGTACCTTTGTGGCATCACATGCCATATCTCCCACCACTTTACCCCCTATAAGCATTCCATTCACTTTTCCTTCGAACACATACACCATTTCACCTTATTCAACTCCATCTCATAATACAAGCAATGACCCTCTCATAAACCAACTTTTGCAAACCATTTCATCCCTTCAAAAGAAAGTTTCCACCATCAACCAAAATCAAAATGGCCCACCTACATACCATGTGAAAAGTAGTCCCTTGTCCTTAGAGATATTGTGAACACCAATGCCACAAGGTGTAGAGGTTCCTATATTCGATAAATATGGAGGTAAGGGAGATCCTTCTAACCATGTTTCCACTTATACCACCCTATGTAGTTACTTTATTCTCGACAATAAACTCTTAGCTAAGATTTTCCTTAGGTCCTTGAAAGATATTGTCCTAGAATGGCTTTCTTCACTACCAAACAACTCAATTTGTTCATTCAATGAACTTGTTGAGGCATTTATGAACCATTTTCAAGTGCATATGAGTCCTAAAATGACCTTGGCCAATTTGGTGAGATTTAAGAAAAAATAAGAAGAAGAAAAGATTACTGAATTTATTTCACGCTATCAATCGCTTTATTCCCAAATCAACATAAAGGTCCCTGACCCTCACCTTCAAAATATGTTCATAGAGAATTTGCAAAGTAAGATACAAGATAATCTTACCATGATGAAATTCCCCTCCATGCAATTATTTACTATTTCAAGTGCATATGAGTCCTAAAATGACCTTGGCCAATTTGATGAGATGTAAGAAAAAAGAAGAAGAAGAAAAGATTATTGACTTTATTTCACGCTATTAATCTCTTTATTCCTAAATCAACGTAAAGGTCCCTGAACCTCATCTTAAAAATATTCTCATAGATAATTTGCAAAGTAAGATACAAGATAAGCTTACCATGATTAAATTCCCCTCCATGCACTTATTTACTGCCCTCTATGATCATCAAAACTCAGTTAGTAGTTGAGATGCAAAATCCACCTCTAGCCAAACTAAGAAGTTCGAGTCCACAAACCAAAACAATTACCAACATTTTAGAAAAAATAATAAAGGCTTCCTTCAACTTAATCCCCCTCAAAAACAACTCAACATGTCTATAACCAAGTAGTTGTTGTTAAAGCAATGATACCCTTTAACAATGGGGACTCAAAAATAAAATTCACTACCTTGCCCAATACCCTCCGTAATACAATGTCACAACTCTTAGAATAGAAGATGATTACAATGCCTCTCGTTAAAACTCTCAATCCTAATAAACCATTAACTACAAACTATAGAAAAAATTCTTACTATCATTATCACCGAAAAAATGGACACGATACAGAACATTGCAAACATCTTAAACATCTTGTGCAAGAACTCATTGATTATGGCCATCTTTCCATTGGAGGTGTTAATGATCAAGGAAATAATTTTTTTGCCCCTCCTAAAATAAAATTACAAATCTTCACCAACCCCATGCCTAAACACAACATTTCATTTGTCAAATCTAGCAAAACTTCTTTTTCAAATCCTACCAAAATTTTAAGGTGAAATGCATAAAAAAATTATCCCTTCAAAACATGCCTAAATCCACGACTGAGCCTACCATCCTTGATGAAACAATAATTGAACCTAAATACGTTCCAAACAACCAAGACCAACTTAAGATAGATCCTTTGCCTATTTCCTACGAAATACGAAGAGATAATGAAAACAATCTTGTTACACCTCCTAAAATAAAACAAGTTTACAAAGTCAAAGAGAAAGTGGTTGAGAAACCTTCCAAGGTTTCTTCTATTCCTTCCCTTAGGGAAGAAAATAATCCTATGGTCAGATCATCCTACTCCTACACAAACACAACTTGAAACTAAAAGAAATAAAGGTGCTAGAGAGAGTAGTTTTAGACATTGTGCCCTTGCTCGAAGGTTAAATGAAGAAATAAATAAAGAAAATCAAGATCCAAACTTGATTGAAGCAATGCATGATGATTCTCCCCCTTTTTCAAGACAAAAATATCCTCTAACACAACTACAACAAGAAGTAAACCCTTATTTAGACATTATCACTCGACGTCCTGTTGTGATTAATTTAGATGATGATGAGGGGGTTACTAAAATTGATGAGGAGGTGCATAATGAATTGAACAGAAATTTTTCCTCTTAAGGTAGAGACTTAGTTGACACCTTAGTTGGAAAAATTTTGACTTAGTAAAATATTTAATCCCATGTCATTTGGTAAATATCTACAATAGTAGGAAACATGTACAACAAGTCGACAACTTGGTCAAACTATTAAATGAAAAAGATTGACTAATATGAGACTAAGTTGATTCAAACTATGTGTTGCATAGTTGATGTTGATTGATTCAAATATATAGTTAAGCTTGCCAACATTTTGAGTGAGATATTACCTTGGTGCCACCTTTTGAATCCTATTTACTATATATGTTCTTTGTGAGAGAAATTTGAATTACACCTTTCTATCATGTGTTGATTTGAAATAGTCTCCTATTTCTATCAATCTAAGAAGTCGATCTGTAGCTTAGTTAAGTTGAGTAATTTCTTATATAAATGCGCCACCTTTTTGCTAATTTGGGTGAGTGTATATGTATGGAATTTACTATCAAAACCCATACCTAATCTGTAGTATGAGAGGTCTCATTTATTCTATATAAATAGCAGAGAAAACTCACTTATCAGGGATGCATTCTACAAGTATTTTTCTATGCATTATTACCTACTTTATTTAGTTATATCTGAGAGAGAGAGTTCTATTATATTTGAGAGAGAATAGTATATTGAGTGAAGTATATTATCAACTTGAGTATTAGAGGTATATTGAGGGATTACTTGATAAATTATGGTCAAGACTAGTTGTTGTTTGGAAGCTACTTTGTACTCAACCAATCGGATACACGTTAATAGGCATGAGGATAATTCTACTTTATATGTCTTAGCTTTTGAATGAATTTTTAAATGAATTCTTTGGTTAGTCTTTTGTGAATGATTCTATTTGAAATAAATAGTATTTCTTTGAAAAGGAAATAGAAGCTATTTATAATGTTTATGCAATCCTTGTATGTATTCCATAATAGGAGGTATATGTTTGTCATAGGTATTACATGCTAGATAGGATTTAAACATATGCAACATAAGAGTTACTTGTAGCTAAGTTATTTAATTATAAATAGTTAGCTAGAGGGTTACTCTTGGGATTGTGATTCCAATGAAGGGAGGGAATTGCATTTTCTTCAAGAGTAGATATACCCTAGAGTATGTGGAATTAATGATAGGGAATCCTAGGGTAAGATTTTATCCATTGAATGGATTACCTTGCATAGAATATAGTGGCCTTAAGTAAAAATTAGCTTTAGAAGTGTAAGTGAATGTTGACCTTTAGTCGAAGTACTAAGTGAGAACACTTTGGCCAAAGTAGTGTGATTTCCTTTGGCTCCACTGTTAGATCATTGTCTATGTAGCACATGCTAGTTGTAGATTGTAGGGAATACAAGTTTTAGTGATCAAGGGAACAAAACTAAGCTCAATATGGTTTGTCATATAGGGTTACTCAACCAATCCCTTTATCAAAGGGTAGGGATATCTATCATTGGTAGATGTGTGGGGGATCGCATATGAGTCCATGGTTGTTGAAAAAGTGCTTGAGTGATGCTTCTCCTCCTTAGCACATGACATAATCAATTTTTTTGAAAGGTGGATCTTGGACCATCTATATCTTATGCTATGAAGCTCAATTTAGCTATGTATGTAATTGTGTACATTCTTGGAATATTGCAATTTTTGAAAATTATTATATTGAAATGGAATCCTTATTGTATATTGTGATGACATCTTTGTTCATATGTTCTCAATAAAAGAAAATAATTTTTTTATTGCAGTGGTTGTTACATAGTTTATTTACATGCACAGTGAAAACTTAGGAAAATTTACTTTAGTGTATGGTTGCCATGTTACATCAACACTCTCCTTAGGAGAACTATCATGTAAGCTCATAGAAGAAAACAATGTATTCAATTCATTATGCACCTATTCGTCAATTTTAGTAATCTCCTCATCATCATCTAAGTTAATCACAATAGGATGTCAAATGATAATGTCCACAGAAGGGTTTAGCTCTTGTTGCGGCTGCACTATATGATATTTTTGTTGCACTAAGGGAGACTCATCATGTATTACTTCAGTCAAGTTTGGATCTTGATTTTCTTTGTTTTTTTATTCATTTAACCTTCGAGCAAGGGCATGGAGTCTACACCTACACTCTCTAGAATTTATATTTCTTTTATTACAACTTTCAAGTTTTGTTTGGGTAGGATTGGGTTTATCAACCATAGGTTTCTTTTCTTCCCTAAGGGGTAGAACAAAAGGAACAATGGGAGGTTATTCAACCACTTTTTCTTTGACCTTGTAAACTTGTTTTATCCTAGGAGGTGTGATGAGGTTTTTTTCGTTATCTCTTGGTCATTTGTAGGAAATAGGAAAAGGTTATATCCTTGGTAGGTCTTGGTTGTTTGGAATGTCTTTAGGTTTGATCATGGTTTCATCAAGTATGGTAGGCTCGATCATGGGTTGAGGCATGTTTTCAAGAGATAGTTTTGTTATGAATTTTTCCTTGAAGCTCGATCCAAAAGAAATCTAATGAAAATTTTCTAGGGGAAGAAAAAGGGTTAAAGCCACTATGATGCATGGTGAAAATTTCATTGTCAAAGGAAAACTTTAGGCATTTATGCACAACTGACAGGATGGATTCTATGGAGTGTAACCTATAGAAGTTGAGAAAATACAACTTCACAAAACCTCAAAGATCACCTGCATGTAAATAACCTATCACAAAAGAAGAGACGGAGACAAACAAGCAAGGGTTCTCTGAAAACTAAAAATGTATATATTGGAGAGAATGAGAGAATGAATTGATGTGATAATACAATGAGATCAATCCTTATAAAAGGAGATCAAGAAACCCTAAAGTGTAACCCTAAAAGGAGAACATTTAATAATTAATATAATTATTAAATGTCACTTTATGCAAACTAAAGTGAAATCTTAAGAAGGGAATAAAGGTAACTTAATCAACATAATTAAGTTAAAACCTTTACTTTAACACCCCCCCTTAAGATGAGCAAGAGTGCAACTACAAACATATGCAAAAAAGCAAAGGTAACTACAATGCAAGAAGGCAAACATGGGTCCCAACAACTAGGCCAGATCAGGTACCCAAATACAACCAAATCTCTATAAAGTGGAGAAATAAAGAAAACCTCATGGGAAAAGCTCTACTCCAAAAAGAGATGCAGAAATCCATGAAGAACATCACTGAAGCAGAAGAAGCTGCAAAAACTATCGAAAGATAACTGCTATGGTGCTGAAGAACCTCCATTGAAGATAGGATGATCAAGATCAAGAAGACAACAATCTGCATGAGTGCCCCATATGACACTACCCGAATCAGATGGAAAAGAAAGGAAAACACCTAGAACGAAGATACAGATGGCACAAGTACCAATAGTTTGAAAACACTGATCATCTGAGAATGGAAGATTCCTTCCAAGGCAAAACCAAGGAAGAAATTAGCATGAATAGTATAATACCCCCACCCCCCCATAATGTTGAATTGGGAGAGCCTAACAGAACCACTGAAATGGTGTGTAACACCCTGTACTGCATGAAGGAGAAGATACAAGATCTAAAAGTGCACAAGAAAGCACCTACAACTGAAAAAGTGGTGTGCAAAACAAAGCACACATGCATGAGGCTGGAATTATATGGATCCACTTTCATTGTGGAGGGACACTCACCGGACAAAGGTGTGATGGCAAAACAAATTCAAACTACACAACCCTCCATGGCACTTTATAAAACAATGCAAGTACAAACTATGGCACAACCTTATGTGCAAAATCCCCAAAAATACATGTATAATAGTGTGGCAATTTATCTCAGTGCGTTTACATAAAAGATACAAATGATGCTCAAAATACCCACAAAGGACAACAAAACTGGAAATACATGAAGAACAGTAAAAAATGAAGCATCCATGCAAATGAGAAGTTCCCAAGAATGAATATGTCCAAGTAATTCACCAGAGTGTGAAAACACAAAAAATTGAATAAAATATACCTGGAGTGAAATATGGAAAAAGTGCATGGATAGAACTGGAGAGCTTTGAAATACAGTTTCAATGCCATTAAGATTGTAGAAAACAGAGAAACAAATCAAAAGTTATGAGCTCGAGACTAAAAGCAGCACCTTTGAATTCAACTGGCTATAGAATGTACTAATAGAAAAAAGAAGTGAGGAAACCCACACCACTGGAAAGTTCAGAAAACCAGCTTTCCGACGATATCTCGTTTGCCAAAAAATGATATCGTATGCCCAAGTTACGACCTCTGGAAGAAAATAGGTCCAAAGGGGAAAAAAGCCAGTGTCGCATTAAATTTGACGGTCATACGGCCGTCACAACAAATATACGGGCTTAAATTTGACGGCCAAATGGACATCACTGGAAAAGCGCGATTGGGCTTATTTTATGAAAAATTGTTTTTTAAATTAAAAAAACAATTAAAAAAAAAATTTTTTTTTTTTTAAAAAATCATAAAAAAATGAAGGGGGTGAGGGCCGCTGCTTGTGGCTACAGTGTACCACCGTCGGCGGTACTGTCAGACCACCAGTCGACATTAAAGTCGCCGACAGTCGGCAATACGCTAGTCGGTGTACCTAAGGGCCCGTAGGTACCTGCGTACCAGCGGGTACCCTCATACAAGGCCCGCAAGCCTTTAAACTACAAATTTAAAATTTTTGCTTTTGATTTTTTTTTCTCGAATTTTTTTTTTAAAAAAAAAAACAATGACAATATTTTTTGAAAGAAAAAAAAATTGATGAAAAAAACGGAAATTTGGACGGCCGTATGGCTAAAAAAATTTGCCCCTCAAATCAACTATGTCCAAAATGGACAAATGAACAATCGATTTAGGGGTTTTGGACTGCTGCAGATGCAATGGCAAGGTCCGTTTGAGCTCAAAATTCTTTGAAATTGTAGGTATACCCTGGATCAAAAAAACAAACCCCAAACCCTTGAAGCTCCAAAAATCTTCTAAACAAGAACAGGAAGCAGCAGGTCTAGAGCTCTCATACCATGTAGAAGTTGAGAAAATACAACTTCACAAAACCCCGAAGATCACCTGCATACAAATAACCTGTCACAAAAGAAGAGATGGAGACAAACAAGAAAGGGTTCTCTGAAAATTTAAAATGTATATATCAGAGAGAATGAGAGAATGAATTGATGTGATAATACAATGAGATCAATCCTTATAAAAGGAGATCAAGAAACCCTAAAGTGTAACCCCTAAAAGAAACCCTAAAAGGAGAACATTTAATAATTAATAGAATTATTAAATGTTACTTTATGAAAACTAAAGTGAAATCTTAAGAAGGGAATAAAGGTAACTTAATCAACATAACTAAGTTAAAACCTTTACTCTAACATAACCATGGGTAACCAAGATTCACAGGGAATTGGTCTGACGTCCAGATGATGGAAAATGAGACATCAATAATGTTTTCATTCCTACTTGTAAATGAAGGGTGATTGATCCCATCGTAGGGCAAGTGAAATTTTTATGCGTATGTATCCATGATTTCTATTTATCATTTGTTTCTTGATAGAGCTCATGCACAAGTAAGAATTCCTCGGCGATCACATTCTCTCCATAGATGAGATCAATTAATACCCCATTAGTGGGCTTATCATATATTCGAATAGCTACGTAGAGAGGAACATCAAGTGCATTTCAAATAATATCCTTAGATGAGAAATCAATGTCTAAAGGTTTTTTATTTCAGCCCTTATGAGGTTGAGTTTTGATCAACGTAATCAATCTTTTTTCAATAGTATCCAAAGGACATTGTTGAATGGTATCCATGGTTTCATCATTCATGTCAAAATTCATCACATCATTCTTTGTAGTTTCACTAGATTTGAAAAATGAAATATTATGTTTTGGCATGGGGTTGGTGAAGATTTGCAAATTTGGGTTAGGAGGGGCAATAGACTTATTTCCTTGATCAATAACTCCTACAACTAAAATCCAAACAAAATCAATGAGGTCTTGCACAAGATGTTTAAGATGCTTGCAATGTTTCGTATTGTGTCCATTTTATCAATGATAATGGCAATAAGATTTCAATATAAAGCTTAGAGGTAAAGGTTTGTTAAGATCAAAAGTTTTAATGGGAGGCAAGGTAATCATTTTCTATTCTAAGAGTTGTGACATTATGTTATGAAGGGTATCAGGTAGGGGAGAGAATTGCCTTTTCAGGTCTCCATAGTTAAAGGGTATCGTTGCTTTTACAATAGCTACTTGGGTATCAACATGTTGAGTTGTTTTTTGAGGGGTATTTAGTTGAAGGAAACCTTTATTCTATTTTCTAAAAGTTTGGTAATTGTTTTGATTTACAAACTCAGACTTCTCAATTCAGCTAGAGGTGGATTTTGCATCATGACTACTAACCAATTTTTGATAATCATGGAGGGTGGTGAATAAGTGCATGGATGGGAACATCATCATGGTGAGCTTATCTTGTATCTTACTTTGAAAATTATCTATCATGAGGGTCAAGAACCTTTACATCAATTTGGGAATAAAGCAATTGATAGCATGAAATAAAGTTGATAATATTTTCCTCTTCTTTTTGTTTACATCTCATCAAATCAGCCAAGGTCATTTTAGGATTCATATGCACTTGAAAATGGTTGATAAATGCCTCAAAAAGTTAATTGAATGAATGAATTGAGTTTTTTGGTAATGAAGAAAACCATTCTAAGGAAGTATCCTTCAAGGATCTATGGAAAATTTTAGCCAAGAGTTTATTGTCAAGAATAAACTCACTACATAGGTGATATAAGTGGAAACATGGTTAGAAGGATCTCCCTTCCTCCCATATTTCTTGAATCTAGGAACCTCTATACCCTATGGCATCAGTGTTCTCAATATCTCCAAGAACAAGGGGTTTCTTTTGACATAATATGTAGGTGGACCACTTTGATTTATATTTATGGTGGAAACGTTTTTTTGAAGGGATGAAACATTTGAAAAATTTGGTTTATAAGAGGGTCATTGTTTGTATTGTGAGATGGAGGTGAATATGGTGGAGGTGTGTATGCTTTCAAAGGAAAAGTGAATGGAATTATTATAGGTGGTAAGATAGTATGATATATGATGTGTGATGCCACAAAGGTACTAGGGATGCTAGTGGAAATACCCAAGGAAGGAATCACATTACTAGTCGTTTGTATTGTTGTTGTATCTTGAGGGTTGGTATAGGTAGGAATAGAGGAAATTTTTGTGGGAGGAGGAATTTGAATTCCTCCTTGGCTTGTGAAATTATTCAGTGGTAAAGCATAAGTAGTGGTTGAGGTAAGTTGTTTTCCAAAGATCTAAACTATGTTATGCACAAGTTCAACTCTGTCTTCACTTTCAAGCATGCAATGAATATTATCTATGGTAGGGATAGTTATAGTTTAAATGTTCTAAGTAATTATTTTATTTTGTAGGTTTGCTAGTTCTTCATGGATTTGGATTATTTTTTCTTGTGGAATACTAGCAACCATTTTTTCAACATACATCGCACTACTCGAAGACAAGGAGTTGTTAAGGGTATGGTCCATACCTAGTGGACTAGTGTCAACAATAGTAGTGAAATAGCTAGATAACCCAAGATCCATGCCAATTGTGAGTCTTGAACTTCATCTCACTATATTATTAACAATAGGACACCAAGTAAAAAATCTCATGCAAAGGATACTAAATGCAAGATGGATGCAAATCCAATTCAAATGAAATTAAGTGAAATGCGATGAAATAGAAACTCTTTAAATTGAAATAGAATGTTATCAATAGAAAAAAAGAGCACAAGAACAAAGTTTTGAATTTTAGAAAATGTAGTTTAAAATTTTCACTAAGACTAAATCACCTAGAGGGGCATATAAGTCCCAATGAGGGTTTTTTCATAAATTTCAGAAAATTTTAAGTGAATTTTATGATTTTTAGTTTGGGTGATCTGTAGACTAAATATAAATTTAGATTTTAGATGAAATTCAATGATGTAAGATGCAAAAATTTAACCTATATACACTTTCACTATTGCAAGAATTAGAAACCCTAGAATTCCAATTTACTAATGCAAAATGCAATGCAATGTCAATGCAAGATAAATATAGGATGATAATGCACTCGCAATCAACATTAAGATGTTCTAAATGTAGGTTCATCAAAATGAAATGACAAAAATAGGTGGGAGAGGTTTTTTATCCTTGAAGAGATAAGGCTCCTCCTATTTCGCTCAAGTTTCACTCAAGGAAACCCTAGAGATCTCAATCCAAGGATGTAAAGGGGAAAGAGATCTACAATAGGGATGTCATAGGGTCTAATTAATGACTAAAGAGGGTTCACCACCAAGCTAGGGCTTGGAAAGACTAATGAAATTCAAGATCTAATTTTTAAACCTAATGCAATACAAAACTTCATTAAATGACCTAAAAATGCATGGAAATCAGAACAAAAAGCTAAGAATCAAAGGTGTGCACCTGGGAATCTAAAGAAGCTTGAATGAAGACTTGAAATGCTGAAAACACTAAAATTAATGTCGATTCAGACTCATATGCTAGTCTAGGTGATTTAGTCATAGATTATGATTTCTAGCAGGAACAAAAATCTAATAGATATGTCCAAAACTCCAGTTTACTACAAATTTCATTGTACTAGGACTCATACGCCAAAAGTGGTGTATCAGTCTAGTTAGGCTTTTCTAGAAATTCATAGTCTGAATCTTGTCTTCAATCTTTTCTTTGTCTTATCCATTTGATTTCTAGGTCTGAATCTCTAATTTGCAACTTGTAGATGTCTTTTTGTGATATCCAAAGCAAGGTGACAACTTTGAACACTTGACGACTTTTCTCCAATCTTTCTCTTCAATATGTCTTCAACCTAGATCTGCAAATCACAAACTAAAGAGAGGGGAAAATGTTGTTTTGTTAGTGGAGAGGGGTTTTCCTTGGTAAGACCCTATTTTGGTAATCAAACCTTGCAATGAAATTAAATGAAGGAATGATGAATGAAGAAAACATGCAATGTTACAACTGACCAAACCCTAGCAATAAAGTGTTGCAAACATGTATGAAGAGGCTGCAATGGATGTATATCTTGAATCTTGCTTGAATGTGATAGATCTTGAATTGAATGCTAGCTTGAATCATTAAACCTTACATCACAATTGTTAGCTCAAAAACAAACATGATGCATCATGACTTTGGCATGATGCTTAATACTTGAATTATGCTCCAAAACACTTGATAATCAAATCTTGAAGGTCTTGAATGCTCTTATAAACACTTGAATGCTCTTGTGAACTAAAATTTTCTATAATGCATGAATATTTGAAAGCTTAGGAGAAAATGAGTGAAATAACCTTGTATTGGGTCTGTGCAAGATCATGGGGGTCCAAAAAGTGGTGATGTGAAAAAAAGGTGTTTTTAACATGCCCAAAAATGTGAAATTCACGCCTTTGACATTTTGCAGGCCCAAGTACAATATTCATTTTGGTAATACCAAACCAAAATGGATATCTGTTTTGAAACGGATATCCATTTAGTTTAAGTGACATTTTATATTTCCATCGAGTCTGGCCCCGACTGATTGTTTTATTTAATATATTATATTAATTATTTAATATATTTATCATATACGTATTATTGAATATATTATAACATTATATTTTATTATAATATTTATATAATACTAAATATTATATATTAAATATAGTATTAAATTTATTATATATAATATAATATATATTATATTATATTATATTATATTATATTATAATAATATATTATATATAATAATATATTATATATAATAATATATATTATATGTACAATATAATATAATATAATATATATTAAAATAATATATATTATAGTTTTAAAAAAATTACTTCCAATTGAATATGGTCGGGTCTCGGACCCAACCATATATTTAAAAAGCTATAATTTAGGAAACGAATATTCATTTCCTGTCTTATAAACAAATAAGAAAATTTGAGCACGCATTTCATTGTTTTGTTTGTGCATAGGTTTATTCAACAGGGCAACTCGGATATCCATTTGCTAGAGGATAATTAGCTAAAATTTGTAATTATTTGTGGATTTTTCAAATTTTATTCATTTTGCTTTATTTTTATTTTGAATTTTAGTGAAAAATAGGGTAAATTTGATAGATTTTTTCATTGCATTAAAACCATTATTAATTTTGATTTTTTTATCAATTAATAGATTTAAAATGGATCAACATGAAAACCCAAACCCTATAGAAGATGAAAAATGAAACCCTGCACAAAATATAAACATTAATCCCGTAGAAAATGAAAACCCTAATCGTGCACAAAATGAATACCCTCCAAATCCTCCACTGGAAGCGTCATTTCCAAATGAAAATGTGCCAACAATACACGAGTTTATTCATAGAAATTTAGATCAATTAATAAAATTATGTCAAATCTATGAGACTCTAGATGAGCTATTAGAGATGAAAAATAGTTTGTAAACAATCATTTCAAATGTTGAAACTTTGGCAACTCTGCATAATAGATTTGCATAGTGGCGAGAGGAACATAGATAATTTTATGTTGATGGATTATCATATGATGAGGTGAAAGCACTTGATATTGAGAAATACCAATTAGCTTAGTTTTTCATTGATTAGAGAACAGGACAACTTGTTAATGTGCGGAAACCAAAATTTTCAATTCAATGGTGCACCCATAGAGGCATACTAGATAATTTTTGGAGACATTGTTGGATGGTTTTTTATAAACCACCCAACAAAAATCTTGATGTCCCATAGTATTTTCTTCAAAAATTATATGCTAATTTTGTGCTAGGGAGACATGTCAATTACTTTGACATGTGAGATTTCTAGGGTTTTGGTAGAAGAATTCCACAAGATAGACCTAGAGCACATTGAGTCACCCCTATTCATCCTCCTCCACCTATTGTTGCTCTAACTCCACTACCTTACCTTGAGATTGTTGTAGATACAGGGAATCTGAGAATTTATGTGTTACATTCATTGAGTGATCATTTGGTCACACAGAGCCATCATGTTGCACAACCATTTGACAACACACATCCCATCACAGTGGTGCTACACCTGATCCATTCCAGTATGATGGTGGTTCACCTACTGCAGCAACTCCCACTGGTACATCGCCATTAGCTCCCATTGGTACATAGTCATCAACTCGCATTGGTACACCATCCTCTTCGAGGCATATTTGTGTGCCTCATCGTTGCATGACGTGCAACAATTTATGTTTGGGACCTCTTTGACAGTCCACTGAGGCCTCCATAGACACATCCAACTATGAGTTTCATGATATGTCAGATGTAGGATTTGATAGAGCATAGAGTGGACCATTTCCAGGGCAGACATTGACTTCCAGGGATGATATGGGAGGACCAATAAGACTTAAAGTAATTTCATTGTGTGTTTTACGTAAATTCTTTCATATTTTATGAGAAATGTTTGTAATAATATATGTTTATGTGCTTGAATGTTTAACAGTTGTTGACAGAGGAGCAGCTATCGAAAGTGCAGGAGGCTACGCATATTGCCATTTCATTTGTGCTAGAGAATCAGTATACGGTAGATTATTTAAATTGTTATTTTAGATGTTAATTTCTAAAGATCTATTATGGTTAAATACATGTAAGTTACATATATTGATAGTCTGATGTAATCTTGCCTTTTTATACAGCAACCTGGTTCTTATACAACCTTGTTGACTGAGTCTGACCCATTGGATGAAGTTGCACAATAGGTATATACTTTTTTTATTCTCGATATTATAATTATGTGTGGATGTGCATTTACATTCTTGTAATTTTTTATATAGGAAACCATCTTAGCTGATTCATCCACTATGAGCCCATCTAGTGTCATAGCATCATAGTAGGCATGTGTTTATTTTATAGTGCACATTATTTACTTTTAGATAGGAGTAGATAAGTGATTAGTAGATATGATTCTTTGTCAACAATTTATGTTAATTTGTATCATTTTTATTTTATCTGCTATAGTCCTTGGCTTGACTCAGCACTGTGATGAGTGTGAGACCATTACTTTATAGGAGGACTCTCGATCATCCTAAGGGACAATCATATGTAGAATGTCTTGCAGAAAAGAGAGCAAGACTTGAGGTAAACAAGAATTGCATTATTGATATAATATAGTATATTTATACTGATTTTGATGTTAAAATGGTAATTTATAAATGATGGTATATAAGTTTCTATTTACTAGTCTAACTTTTCAACCATTCACATAATTAATCTAATTTTTTATTTGAAATGTTATTGTGCTGGAAACTTCGGAGCAACTAACTTCTTTAAGGAGGCTTGATTTTGATGGTCTGGCACATGATTAGGATATGATGTAGATTAATATGTACTTAGGGTTTGATAGATCTTGAGATGGCATATATGTCACATTTTGTAAAACTTGTTCTGAGTAGGCATATGCGGAATTTGTATATGCACAAACAAAATTATTCTACAGTTTCATATATAAGAATTGATATTCAATCTAATTTTTTTCTCATGTGCATGTCTTTCTACTTTGAATTTTTATAATGGAATGTATAATTATCTTAGAATGGTTTTAAAGTTACGATTGATAATATATGTTATAGATTAATGAAATAAAATTTTAATAGTTCACTTATGAATTACAGTTGGTAATCCATATAGTTCTTTGAGGATTTTTTTCAAGCAATTCATTATCTTTTCTATTGTAACACATTTTTCATACATGTCTACCAATACATTTTTATCAAACACTCAATTTGAGAATACCCATGATTTAAAGCTCTGATGAATGAATTTACATCTGAAATTATTTTGTTTTTCGAGCTCGTGTAATGCAATGGACAACTAATTTTTATTTCATAAGAAGCTAAAATTAATGAAAATTAGATACAACTTAATGAAATGCATTTCATGGTACAATGTTCATTCGAAAGTAATATAATCTTCTTGATAAAAATCAATGTCACTCAATGTTCATTCAAGATTAATAACATGTAAAATATATAAAATCATCATGAGTAAGAACCAATATCTTTCAACCATAGGGGTTCGATGCAACCTTCAAACAAAGTCCTTACAACTAAACAATATACATGTTCATTAGATTGTTCATGTGAAATATATACAATAATCACAATCAACAATTAAGACATCACTCAACCATGATGCAACCATTAAACAGACCAAATGAATGTGCTACTACCATTAATCAAACCAAATATAACTCCATGACATGTGTGTTATTTGACCTTGGACATGCAATTTGTATTATTGTAATGCACAACAATGAATGTTGCTAACCATAATGCATCAATAAGAAAACGAGGCATACTATATGGGTATGTTTATGTTAGGAATGGTCCTCTATTGCACCAAAACATGTCGAAACACTCGGAGCTACATTGGATCGACGATTTCCCTTAAGAGTCCAAAGTGTTAAAAGGCAGCAATCTTTGACGGGCTATTTCTCAAAAACTGTGATTCTTATAATCTCTTTTTTTGAGGCTATAGTATTTTTTTGGGACCCTTTACAGTAACCTCTCTTGGTTTTTTCTATCTTATAGGAAATATCTCATGGTGACGAGTTTTCAGTTGAGGAAAAAGTTGTCAAATGCAAGCAGTGTAAAGTTGTAAAGTGGTGCAACTTTCGTTCTGCAACTCATATGACCAAATGGATTGTTCCAACACGTCTGAATGGGTATGTTTACGCTAGGCATGGTCCTCTTTTGCACCCAAACATGTTGAATCACTCAGAGCTACATTGGACCAGCAATTTCCCTTAAGAGTCCAAAGTAATAAAAGGTAGCAATCTTTAAAGGGCTATTTCTCAAAAACTGTGAAGCTTATAGAATCTCCTTTAGTTGAGGAAAAAGTTGTCAAATGCAAGCAGTGTAAAGTTGCAAAGTGGTGCAACTTTTGTTCTACAACTTGTATGACCAAATGGATTGTTCCAACACATCTAGATGGGTACTTTTACACTAGGAATGGTCCTCTTTTGCACCCAAACACATCAAATCACTCAAAGCTACATTGGACCGATAATTTCTCTTGAGAGTCCAAAGTGCTAAAAAGTAGCAATCTTTGAAGGGTTATTTCTTAGAAACCGTGAAGATTATAGACTCTCCGTCAGAGGATATGGGATCATTTTGGGACCCTCTACAATAAACTCTCTTGTTTTTTTCTATCTCAGAGGCATTATCTCGTGGTAACAAGTTTTCAGTTGAGGAAAAAGTTGTCAAATGCAAACAATGTAAAGTTACAAAGTGGTGCAACTTTCATTCTACAACTCATATGACCAAATGGACTGTTCCAACACGTCTAGATGGGTACGTTTATGCTATAAATGGTCATCTTTTGCACCCAAACACATCCAATTACTCAGAGCTACATTGGACCAGCAATCTCCCTTAAGATTCCAAAGTGTTAAAAGACAACAATCTTTGAAGGTCTATTTCTTAGAAACCGTGAAGTTTATAGACTCTTTTTTGGAGGCTATGGGATCATGTTGGGACCCTCTACAATAACCTCTCTTGGTTTTTTCTATCTCAAAGGCATTATCTCATGGTGATGAGTTTTCAGTTGAGGAAAAAGTTGTCAAATGTAAGCAGTGTAAAGTTGGAAAGTGGTGCAACTTTCGTTCTGCAACTTGTATGACCAAATGGATTGTTCCAACACATCCATATGGGTATTTTTATGCTAGGAATGGTCCTCTTTTTCACCCAAACACATTTAATCACTTAAAGCTACATTGGACTGACGATTTCCCTTAAGAGTCCAAAGTGTTAAAAGACAACAATATTTGAAGGGCTATTTCTCAGATTTTGTGAAGCTTATAGAATCTTTGTCATAGGTTATGGGATTGTGTTGGGACCCTCTACAATAATTTCTCTCGGTTTTTTCTATCTTGAAGGCGTTATCTCATGGTGACAATTTTTCAGTTGAAGAAAAAATTGTCAGATGCAAGTAGTGTAAAGTGGTAAAGTGGTGCAACTTTCGTTCTGCAACTCATATGACCAAATGGACTATTCCAACACATTTGGATGAGTAAATTTACACTAGGAATGGTCCTCTTTTTCACCCAAACATGTTGAATCACTCGAAGCTACATTGGATTGGCAATTTCCCTCGAGTCCAAAATGCTAAAAGAAAACAATATTTGAAGGGATATTTCTCAAAAATCGTGAAGCTTATAGACTCTTTTTCTGAGGCTATGGGATCATGTTGGGACCCTCTACAATAAACTCTCTCATTTTTTTCTATCTCTAAGGCGTTATCTCATGGTGACGAGTTTACAGTTGAGGAAAAAGTTGTCAAATGCAACTAGTGTAAAGTTGCAAAGTGGTGCAACTTTCATTATGCAACTTGTATGACCAAATGGACTATTCCAACACATTTAGATGGGTGCGTTTATGCTAGGAATGGTCCTCATTTTCACCCAAACACAATGAATCACTCAGAGCTACATTGGATTGACGATTTCCCTTAAGAGTCTAAAAAGGTAACAATCTTTGAAGGGATATTTCTTGAAAACCGTGAAGCTTATAGACTCTCTTTCAAAGGCTATGGGATCGTTTTGGGACCCTCTAAAATAACCTCTCTTTTTTTTCTATCGTAGAGGTATTATCTTGTGGTGACGAGTTTTCAGTTAAGAAAAATGTTGTTAAATGCAAGCAGTGTAAAGTTGCAAAGTGGTGCAAATTTCATGTTGCAATTCATATGACCAAATGGACTATTCCAACAGATTCATATGGGTACATTTACACTAGGTATGGTCCTCATTTTCATCCAAACACACTGAATAACTTCGAGCTACATTGGACCAGTGATTTTCCTTAAGAGTTCAAAGTGCTAAAAGATAGCAACCTTTGAAGGGATATTTCTTGGAAATCGTGAAGCTTATAGACTCTCTATCTGAGGCTATGAGATCATGTTGGGACCCTCTACAATAACCTCTCTCTATTTTTTCTATGTCAGAGGCATTATCTCATGGTGACGAGTTCTCAGTTGAGAAAAAAGTTATCAAATGCAAGCAGTGTAAAGTTGCAAAGTGGTGCAACTTTCATTTTGGAAGTCATATGACCAAATGGACTATTCCAACACGTTCGGATGGGTACATTTACACTATGCATGGTTCTCATTTGCAACCAAACATGCCGAATGACTCTGAGCTACATTGGACAGGCGATTTCCCTTAAGAGTCCAAAGTGCTAAAATACAACAATCTTTGAAGGGCTATTTCTCAAAAAATGTATCACCTAGAAAAAGAAAATTTGAGTGTATAGGATCATGTAGGGCCCCTCTACAATAACCTCTTTCAATTTTTGATATCTCTAAGTCGTTTATCTATGGTGTCGAGTTTTTAGTTGATGGAAAATGGGTAAGATGGATGCGATGTAAAGGTGCACAGGGGTTTAGGGTTTGTTTTTTTCCTTTTCTATAATTAAAAAAGTGATTCATTTAGTCAAATACACTTAATTCATGAACTACACACACGAATACAAAGTATACGCATTAAAACACGTAGGTCATAAAGTATACATCAGAATACTCATAAGTGACAAAGTATACACATAAGTTGTAAAGTGTACAACTGAATACACATAAAGTATACATAATACACATGATATTATCATTCAATAATTGCTAGATCAAATATAGGATTTACAAAATTCCATGTAGGCATAAAACAAATGGCCCTAATACATAGTCATTTCCTAGTAGGGGAAGGAAATAGATCACGTTTTTCCTTCATGGTCAACATAATCTTCCAAAACAGTAGCATGTTGATGTTCTAGAGTGATAAGCACATGTACAAACTATCAAGGTAGTAGTTAAACAACATACAATAGAAAAGATGCTTGGAATAATAAATCTATATTATTCTAATTTGTCGCATACCTCTACCAAAGGATCAGAGCTAGCTATTGTTGTAGCAGCTCCATGATCAATCATGCCAAGATCATTGCAATATACTTCGAATGAGAAATCTATATGGTCACAATAAAAAATATGCTTAGACTAAAAAATCTATATTATGCTAAACAACTTGAATGATGATGAATTCGTAAATCAAACTAGAAAATATGCTTCGAATAGAAAATCTATATTATTCTAAACAACCTAAATAATCAACCTTAGTAGATAAACAATATCCAAATGTTATGAACAATATCATACCTGCCCCATACAACAAATGATCCACTACTCAAGTGTGCCTGAAGGTCATCTCTTACCTTCAAAGTTTTCAGTAATGCTTCATGATCAACACTACTAATTGTCCATAGTTTTTTTGTTTTTGGTCTAGCATGATGTCTCAATAACTTAACATTTGTTGATATAACAAGGTGTGAATACATGAGAATGGTTTTTTGTTTCTCATAGTCTTCAAATGCAGGTACACTTTTCTTTCTAATCATAGATGTTCGCAACCAAGTTTCAAAAACAACAACTAAACCTATGTTCAACCATAAGTTTTTTATCAAAATCTAAATATACTTAGAATAACAAATTTATATTATGCTAAACAACCTAAATGCTGATGAAATGGTTATGAAAACTTTCATAGCTGCTTAGAATAAAAAATCTATATTATTGTAAACAACCTAAACGATGATGAAATGGTAATGCAATGAAGTTCAAGAAAGAACAACTGAAGTTGTAAGATACATGAACCCATCATCATCTATCATCAGTTGTGTTATATTTTTCTTTCCCTATACACATCCTTCCAACCAATGGATTGATCCCTCTTCATTCCCCTGTGGTGCTACAACAACATACATATGTCTTGGTTGTACAAGATCTGAAAGATGATCATAGTCAAGTGAACTTTCAATTACATCTTCTAATGAGGATTGTACTACAAATAAAGGGGTTAGGTACTATGGAACCCATGTATCTATCTACTCACTTGACTTGCACCGATCCCAATCAAGCTGAATAGAATTTTGACAAAAACAAGCTATCTCTCGTGTCCATATAGTCCATGCACTCGTATTTGAGCTTCAAAATGAATGCATCTTTGAAGAATATCTATTTGTTTGACATTCCATTCTATCTCCCACTGAGCCCTCATCAACCAACCAAAAGAACCTACACACTTGTGAATCAAGTGTCCCTTCTCGTGATAGTCAATAAGTATACCAATCCATAATAGAACGTGCATCATTGAATGTTGCACCACCTCTAATCTTCAGTTGTTCCTTAACTAAATCTCTCTTCACACATGCACCTATGCAATCATGCTCACCTTTTCCATGCCCTACTTCAAAAAAACTCCAAATATGTGGTACACCCCTCTCTAAATGCATCATTCTCAACCAGTAAAACATGTGAGAATTCTTGAATTTCCCTATGCAATTATTTGACCAAATTAGATGTTGACCCATTGCAATTCATTTTTCCTACAAGAACTCAAAAAATAATTCAAAACAATGTTGCACAAACTCAGATGAATGAGATCTATCATCACTCATGTAAAAATGGTACTCCCTGATTATCTTCCGGTCCTCTTTTGTACTATCAGAGGCATGCCTATATGTTATGTGGACAAAAATATCAATTTGAATAGAATTATAATATTGTGATTGAACTTCATTTTGTGGCTGCAATGTGTAATTTTTAGTAAAATCAACTACGGATACTAAAGAGTCCTTACACATCCTGAATTGTCGATCCAACCACTGTGACCTGTGGCTATGCCTTGCATACTTATAGAAAATATATTTTTTTAAATATGAAATAAAATCAGCAATACTTACCTCTCTTGCAACCAAATTGCATCGATAACCCTCGCCTCCACTCTTCAAAATGTATTTGACCATCTCATACTTATTTTTCTCAACAATTTTGTTACCAAAATCATGATTGCTACCCTCATGAAAGCATGTTACAAAATTTGATAAAATGCCACATTGCAAACACATTACATTTAAACAATCATTTCTATGTTATTAGCAACCATCACCTCTAATGCATAAAAATGAATCTAACAATTCCCTAGATGATTTGGGAAGTTGCACTGCATGACACTCCTACAACATTTTGTCAGTATGCATAGTAGAACGAATATGGAACAACAATTCATGATACATTGAAAAAGCAACATGGTATTTACAACAACATGTATTATGAACCTTCATAGAAACACAATAAAATGTCTTGCAAGACTCAAAAGCCCTTTGTGATATTTGCAAATGTGGATGTTCTTGACAAAATTGTTTGTACAAAATTATTTGGCTACATTCCAAGAAATCTTTAGGATGGGGTTTACGATCTCGATTACCAATTCGTAACTTAAACACATCCTTTACATTCAGTGATACTCTAGAGTGATAATTCCAATATTGTTCAATTTTCATCTTTACATTATCGGTTAGCTTTTTATGAACACGTATTATTTTGAAGATCACTATCGAGTCTTCCTCTTCTTGAGAGTGCTCTATTCAATGTTTTACAATTTAATTCAAAATCAATACAAGTTTGTCTCATTAAATGAGCATTTCTCAAATGATGGCTTACTAGGGAGGTTGTGATCACTCTTCGAGGAACCCTTTTATCTTTTTCCTTACTAGTCTTTCCAATAGAGGTTAGAGAATTAAAAAGATTTTTCACAATAAGACTATTTTTTTCTGATTTTTTTGTGAGACGAATCTTCATTTTTTTTAATAATGGACTCATTTTGTAAATCTTAAGTAATTGCACAAAAATTCGGCATTGTTCGATTAATGTCTTATCGAAGAAGAATTAATTGAACATTTTTTCGCAGCCCACAAATGAACCGTTCATTGTGACATTTTTCCTTGAAGATTATCAATTATGTTCTCATCTATTTCAACCAACCATTTAAGGGTTCTTTCATAAATAGGGGTTACATAAGGTTCATTTTTAATATTTTCAATGTTATCAACATTTTCATTTTCGAATACAATTTTATTAACATTTTCATTGTCAATAACAATTTCATTTTCAACCACATTTTCATTTTCAACATTTTCAATAACATTTTCATTCTCAATGTTGTTCACATTTTCATTTTCAATTTCAATACATATGATGTTCAATATTTTTATTTTCTATTTCACCTTCACTTGATTTAACATTTAATGGTTCTGAAGAAGCTTCAATTTGAATATTTTGCATACCTTGTCTTCTTTTTCTATGAATTTCTCTATCTTTTTCTCTATATGCTTCAATTTGATCTGCTGTAAGTTTCCTTTTACCTTTTCTCTTATGTCGACTACTGCTCTCCATCCGACAATCAAAAACACACACACAAATGATTGAAATTCTAAAAAAACTATTAGAGAATCTTTGAAAAGCTGAATTTCACCCTATGCAGATAGAAAGCATGAGAATTTCATGATAGAAAGCATGTAGGGACCATTGAAATACTCAAAACAATCCCTTTTTTGTTTTTTATAAAACTCACAAAACGAATATCCGTTTATAACAGATATCTATTACTCACACTGATATAAATTACAAACTCATCATATATTAATATATAATATATATCAATATATTTAATATATAATATATTATATTTTAATATATATTATATATTAATACTATATTAATATTTTTATATAATATATATTAATATATACTAAATTTTAATAAATATATATATATATATATATATTAATATATATTGTTGTTCATCCCCCTAAAAGAAAAACAATAACGAATATCTGGACATAATGGATATCCATCCATAACGGATATCTGTTATTTGATATTGAAGAATTATTATTTCTTATCATATATGATATATATATTAAATATATTATTATATATTATATTAATATATTAATATATTTAATATAATAAAAATATAGTATATCTTGTCACTAAACCCTAACCCTCTCTCCCTCCCACTCTCTCTCTCCCTCTCCCTCTCCCTCTCTCCCTAAACCCTAAACCCTCTCTCTCCCTCTCTCTCCCTCTCTCTCCCTCTCAATCTCTCTCTCCCTCTCTACCTAAATCCTAATCTCTCTCTATCTATCTATCTCTCTCTCTCTCTCCCTCTCAATCTCTCTCTCCCTCTCTACCTAAATCCTAATCTCTCTCTCTATCTATCTATCTCTCCCTCTCCCTCTCCCTCTCCCCCTCTCTCTATCCTTGTCTCCCACTCTATCTCTCCATCCCTCTCCCTCTCTCCCTCTCCTTCCCTCTAGATCCCTCCCTCTTCATCCCCCTCCCCCTCCCTCTTCATCCCTCTCTCCCTCTCTCCCTAAACCCTAAACCATAAACCCCGCTCTCTCCCTCTCCTTCCCTCTCTCCCTCTACCTCTCTCTCTCTCTCTCTCCCACTCTCTCCCCCACTCTCTTAGGACTATCTCTCCCTCTCTCCCTTTCAATTCTTTCTCTCACTCCCTCTCTTTATTATATAATGATAAAATATATTTTAAATATTTGAGAGGGAGATGGAGACTTCAAAGGGAGTCTATGTATTAAATATATTATATAATATATTCAATATATATACAATATATCTAGAATATAAATAATATATATTATATTATATATTACATATAATATATACTACAATATATTTAATATATAATATATATTACATAATATATAGTATATATGAAATATAATAAATTAATAATAGAATAAACGGATATTCATTGTGTAGACTACGTATTAAATATATTATATACTATATTTAATATGTAATATATATCATTTATTATATATTATATAATATGTTATATATTATATATAATATATAATATATATTATATTTAATATATAATATATATTATATAATATAGAATATTTAATATATATATTAAATATATATTATTATATTTAATATATATAATATAATATAATATATAATATATAATATATGTGAAATATACTATTGTGTATTACAATAAATTTATTTTATAATAAACGGATTATCTGTTTATAATGGATATCCGTTTCTCTGAGCACTTTATAACGTGAAATATTCCTCATTTTCGCAACCTCCAGCGACCTTCAAGTATGTGATTTTTGCATTTTTTTTCTCATTTTTTTGTTAATTAGTGATTAATTTAAGGTTTTTTTTTGCATTTTTTTTGTAGTTTTATTGATTTTTTTCATTTCTATCTAAACTTACAAATAAATTTGAAACCCTAGTTAGTGGAAAACAAATAAAAAACATCAAACAAAAAAATTGAACATTAATTACTAGAAAAAAAAAAGCAGAAAATTTAACCGAGCTCACTAAACAAACATAACATATAACCTTCATTACCCTTTTTTGCATTTTTTAAAACTGTTTTACATTCTTGTCTATTTTTACTTCATCTTTATCAATTATTCTCATGTTTTTCTTAAAAAAAATCTTTGTTTCGTATTCTTAAATTAGTAATTCTTTGCTAAACAATTTGTTTTTTAATTTTTTAATTGTTTTGACTCTCCTTAGCTCTCAAAACATAAATGATCCGTATTGGAAGTGCTCTAAATTTCTAATACTTTGTGAGTCTGGATCCATTGTTAGTACTGACCAAACAAAACTTGTCCCTACATCCATAGGGAAATGAGCAAAGTGAATGGGTAATAATCGATGGGCTATGCATGAGACTATCATATTGTATCATATACAAATAATAGCCTCCTACACAACCCATAGATTATTTCGCATTAACTTTGCCCATTTCCCTATGGTTGCAAGGACAATTTTTGTTTTCTCATTACTAACTATGTATACAATCTCACAAAATATTGGTAATTTGGAGCTTAACACTTCCATGTTTGTTGAGTCAATTTGGAGCAAGTGACACTTCCACCTTTGTTGAATCAGTTTGGAGCTTAACACTTCCACATTACATCGAGGTAAGAATTTAATGTATTTTTAAATGATATTTCACATCACTTTAACAATTATTTATTTTCCATTTACATGCCTTAAACATAAAAGAGCTTTACACATTTTTTCATTTGTACTCAATCAAATCATTTATATTGAATGGTTTAAGGGGATCTTTAAACATGTATCTTACAATTTCAAATTATAAATTTAATGCAGGTTCACTTATAACTAAATCATGGATCGACGCCCTCCAGCCCCACCCACTCCATCTCGTAACCCCCCACCACCACCTACATTTGATAGTGCTCACTTTCAAGAACAAGTCGATGTGAATGTTAGAACCATTTAGGATCAAGTTAATGCCATTCAAAATTAAGAATGTGTTCACCCATTATTGAGACATTTTGCATAAAAAATGCAAACTATTGTTGATGTGGTTAGGTCCATGGAAGTGGACTTAGACAAGCGTCAATGATGGCTAGAGGAAAGGAGATAGTATTAATCTAAAGAGTAAAACATAAAGAAGTGAAGAGATGTAACTAAGAGTCGCAAAACTTTCTTAAGACAGTGATCTTATTTTTATAAAAAAATTGATCTTGGATGGATATTTTATAAAGAATTTTGTTGGATGGATATTTTATAAAAAATTGGGTTGGATGGATATTTTTATTGTTGAATTTATGAATATAATAGTATAATGATGAGACAAAAATTTTGTAATAAATATTAAATCATCTATTAATTTAGTGTTTGTTCATATATAGTGTGCATATATAGTGAGCTTATTCATGCATCATGGTTGACTGATGTCTTATTTGTTGATCATAATTATTGTATAGATTTAACATTAACAATATAATTAAGATGTATCTTGATGTCTTCTAAGGATTTTTTTTGAAAGTTGCATCAAACCCCTTTGGTGTAAATAATATTCTTGTTTATGTATCATGATTCTAGAGATAGTCATTTTTATTCATGATCATTTTATACTTTTTACATGAATTATCGAATGACATGTTATTCAACTTGAAGGTTTTAATGGCATGAGTGTTGAATTGAGTTGTAATTGTTTTGTTTGATGGTTGTATCACTTCTTATTCTAGATGGTCCCAACATGGGAAAAAACTCTTCCTCTCAACTCTCTCCCTCTCCCTCTCTCTCAGGTCTCTCCCTCCCTCCCTCCCTCTCTCTCTCCCTCTCTCCCTCTCTCTGTCTCTTTGTCTCTACCTCCCTCTGTCTATCTCACCCTCTCACTCTTAGGTCCATCCCCCTTTCTCTCAAGTCTCTCAAATCTTCCTCTCTCCCTCTCAAGTCTCTCTCTCCCTCGATCAAGTCTCTCTTTATCCCTCTCAGCTCTCTCTCTCTCTCTATCTATCTATCTATCTATCTATCTCCCTCTCCCTCTCCCTCTCAAGTCTTTATCTCTCTCTCTCTCTCTCTCTCCCTCTTTTCCTCTCGCTATCCCTCTCAATTCTCTCTCTCTCTCTCTCTGTCTCTCCCTCTCGGGTCTTTCTCTCTTTTTCTCTCTCCCTCTCACTCAGACCCCCTCTATCTCTCTCTTGGAGTCTCTCCCTCCCTCTCTCCATCTAAAGACTCTCTCTCTCCCCATCTGAAGACTCTCTCTCTCCCTCTCAATTCTTTCACTCTTGCTCTCTCTGTAATGCCCCGCCAAGTAACCCTAAAGGAAGTTGTAATTAACGACTTAAACGAACCAATTTTTTTTTTTAAAGTGAAATAAACATACACATTCACTTACTAATTAACAACAACCTCTAAGGCTACAAGGTTAGGATTACTTAAACCCACACAAACATCTACATATATCCATAGTATTATATACTTTATGAAATAAACATCATACAACAAGGATACCATCTCATAATCATTTACTTATTCCAATAGTTACATCACTCATTCCCAGAATAAGGCAATATTACATAAGGTTATAATTACATAATTCCACCTCATAAACATAAGAGGGATAAAATAACTTATACAATTTGAAATATTACAATGCATAAATAACACAAGAACCGCGAGTTGTCCAACTGGATGTCTCGCCACCAAGTACTGAAGATCTATGAGGACCCAACGGTTTATGGTGCATGTTCCACCCAACCAAGTGGTATCCGAAGGCCCACCCCCCATGCTAGGAGATAGTAACAGCATAACATGGACAAAGATCTACAACCTCTAACCATAGGTAGACTCATACTGACTCAACCAAACAAAAGTACAATACAAGTACAACTCTCACATCACTGACATAGGTCACATTGCTTCCAGACATAAAATAGATCAAGTATGTTCAGAGAACCATACACATAACATAATACTAACAACAGTTGTCCTAGACAGAGTGTCATTGCATAGCTCATAATAAGTTACCCTCTACGGATCTTCATAGGCTTCGATGATCTTGGTGGCCTCTACCGACCCTCGGCCCTCATACTTACTAGTGCAGAATCAAATACCTCTCATACTGACAAGATAGATGACTATGCCATTCCAGGCCTTTCCACTCATTCCAAGTCTAAACTAGTACTTGACTATGAATGAAGCTAGAACTTATCTTTTTAGTGTGTAGTACTCCCCAAATTTTTATTTCAATTTTAGTTATCACTTGATTAAACTCACTTCCATAGGTTACCCAAATCCTACCTCTTCCGGGCTTTGGCCCCTACTGGAAGCCACTCTTCTATTCGACAACACACAAACAAACTATCCACCAAGGGAATCACAAGTGCATACAACCTAGGTATCAAAACCACTCCATCACAAGGAGGAAACAAATAAAAGAACACACTCCAAACATTTTGGAGGCAACAAACACATAGTCCACTCCTTTCATAGGAGGTACAAAACAACCCCATTTGTGGAAACCGGGTAACTACTAATAAGACACCATGCACTACCCAAGGGAAAACACTAGTTGACATTATGAATCGACAACCCTCTTAGATCCTCTAAGATTCTCTAGAAGACTTACGAATTTGGACTAATACATAATCCCATATACCAAAATATAACATGACAACATAGCTACAAAAGCAATCAAGTCATTAATCAAATCTAATATTTGGATTTCCTAAATCCATACTCAAGCAATAGGTAACGTTTACAAAGGCAAAGGCACAATAACAAGGTTTGCTCAAATAACCATATACCCATTTTCCATTTTCATAATAGGGAATTTAAACTATTTTAAACTCACAACCCTTTGCGAAGTACGAGGAAAATAACTCTAAAAGACAATCAAGAGGAAATTACTATTTTTGGACATTCTAAATCCATATCTCATAAATATTCCAATCACACTAATATAATTGTCCAAAATAGAAAATAAATAAATTAAGGTAATTAATTGTCTCTTCATTATAAACAACTCCTTAATTAACTTTTAATACAACATAAAATTATTGCCAATAATCTTTTCAATTTAACCCAATACAAAATCTATGTTTCTTCAACTATCCATTTAAAAACATGCAATTTATAAAATATCTTAAAATATCCTTTTCATTCATAATTTAACCATGCATTCAACCTTATCTTTTAAAATCCCTATTCACAATAATATAAAACTTTTTCTCTTTCAAAATAATTGAAATAATTAAATAAGTGTCTTCAATCTACAATTATAAGAAATATTAATTTAAACAATTTAAATTGAATTCAATGTTTTCTTTAAAAACCAACTTAAGTCCTCTATAAGTAATTCTTTTCAATCACCCAACCAAATCCTATATTTCTTCTAGTTTTCCAACTACACACTATGTCTATTTCATCTAATAGTTTCCCTTTTCCAAACTTTTATAGCATGCATCCAATTACTCAAATCATTAAATATTCATCCATTTTGAAATAAAATTATTCTAAATAAATCAGATATACATTTCATATATATACCTATATTATACACAATTTATATATATATATACACTTATATATATTCATTAAAAATATCTTTAATATTTAATAGATCAATCATAAACTTCATATATAAAATAATATATATACATAAGATATAAACATACATATACAATATATATATACTATATATATATATTATTTATATATTAATAAATTACGAAAAATGCAATAAAGAAGCGTACTTAATACTCAAATGATAGTTCGTACATTTAAAAGTCCGCACCCTTTATTAATTTTAAGGGTTTCATAAAGAAACAAAGGAAATGGGAGAGTGGGGGCACGGTTGTACTTTCGCCGCTCCCCAAACTCCCACGTAAATAGTAAGGGAGGCATGGAGAGGGTCTCCCTCCACACAACCACTCCCATATGGGGGTAGTTGTGGGGAGGTAGGTCCTCCCCAACCCTCGAACCAAGGCCCATAAAAAGCCTTACAAAAAAAAACACAGCGAATAAAATTCGCTCTTTTCGAATTCTGTGAATTTCCAAAAGCTAAAGCGTTGCACGGACGGTAACACAGAAATTTAAAATAATTTTTCAAATATATATATCATATGTATATATATATTTAATAAAATATATATATATATATACATATGTATATATATTTACCAAGAATTTCAACTACAAGACAAATTGAAGAGATTTTCCAAACAATCCAATTTTAATTTCTAATTTAATTCCAACTAATAAATTAATTTCCAAAATTGAAACTAATTTCCATTTAATTTCCCAATATAATTTAGTAACTTCTAATTTCATTACCACAAATTGAAATTAAATTCTAAAATTAACTTTAATTCTTTTCTTTCTTTTAATTTTTTTGCATCACATTTAATTAATTAATTTAATTATTTAATAACTAAATTCAACCCCCTTGGATTAAATTTAATTAATTAAATAATATAAATTTAATTAACTAATTTAAATATAAACTTCTATCCACATTTCATAATTTAAATTAAATAATCATCAACATGATATAATGCAATTATTCAAACTATCTATTTCCAAAACAAGAATCCTTCATAATTAAATAACATTAAAGCAAAGCAATCAATGACTCGACTCAAACACAACTGATGACACACTATGGTTAGGGTGTAGACTTGACACATGTTACTTAGTTACTATCTCCCTTAAACTTAACCATTGGATCGACACGCTCAGACCTGTGAAACTAGGTGGAGTCAATGTCATGTACCTGCAAACTTGAAAACTTAGTAACCAACATCATAAAATATAACACCATAAAATACACACCATGAAGAGGAAATCACGGAATCGCAGGGTGCTCGCAAGCGAGTGATGCGAATCCGTCCCCTTCACCAATACACTCATCAAAACTGACACTTCCACAATACATCGAATATTCTCATAAGCACTAACATGTTATATCACTAACATCATTACACCACTAAAGCATGTAAAACAATTCACATCACATAAAATAGTCTATCACTCAATAAATGGCAATCCAATACACACACAAGATAAAGTATCTAAGTATCCAGAAATATAAATCAAAACAAAACAAGGACACACTGTTCAGTCTAGAAAACAAAACGGAGGGGTGTTACACTCTCTCTCTCTATCTCTCCCTCTCCCTCTCACCTCTCTCTCAAGTCCCTCTCAGGTCTCTCACTCCCTCTTAGGTCTTTCCCTCCCTCTCTCTCAAGTCCCTCCCACTCCCTCTCTCTCTCTCTTGTGAATTGGTCGCACATCAATAAATATATAATATATACTATATATTATATAATATATATTACATAATATTAATATAATATATAATATTTCATATATATACTATATACTATATAGTATATAGTATATAATAATAAAATAATGTATACTATAATATAATATATAATATATTACATATAATACATAATATTATATATTATAAATATATGCATTATAAATAGATAATACATATTATATATAATATGTATTATAAATAATATAAGTAAATATAAATAACAGATATTTGTTTAAAAATGGATATCTGTTTTAGAAAACAAAAAGAATATCCGTTTTGGTTTGGTACCAAAACGGATATTGGCTTTGGATTTGGTTCTAAATCACTTGACCTGCAAAGTCAACCCAAAAAACGTGTTTTTGATTTTTTTTTTTAGTTTTCTGAAGTTCACCCTTGTGGCTAACGACTATTTTTTTTTACTCGAATTTCATCAAACGAAAAGGGTTTCTAGAAAAAATTGTCAGCTTTCCATCAATACAATTTTTTTCTTATTTTGAATTTAATAAGTAATTATTATTGAATTTCTACCTGCATTACATCTAAAGTCTTGATTGATACGTTGATTGAAAAACTTCTATAACTCTCAAAATACTTAACATTTTTTGAATCTACAAGATGCACCACATTCTATGCTTCGCATACTATAGGATAAAAAAAATGAATTTCATGATTTTTTGACCAAGTTATGGTGGTCAGACACAAACATTTTAATAATTCTGAAAAGTTCTAATAAAAAAAATCATAACTAATTTTTACATGGAAAAAAATTACAAAAAAAAATTTGGCACATCCACACATTTGTCTTCTACTTATATTGAAAAATTTAGATTTTTTTATTTTATTTTTCTTGTACTTAGGGTGGTCAGACATACACCTGCTTCTTATATTTTTCCTAAAAATTTAATACCATTGCATTGAAATTTCATTTTTTCTCAAAACAAATTTACTTTTTTCCAAAAAAGAAATAGTAGCCTAGAAACTATATTCGATTTGCTACAACTTTTGTTCTTACATATTATTCATATTATGTTAATAACCTATTCAAAGTTTTAAGTCAAGTTGCATAACTCTGATTTTTTGAATTTTCATCACCACTTAGAGGCCTAGTTTGGACCCCCGTGATCCTACACATACCCTATTTATACTTGTTTATGCCATTTTTTTTTTTAAATTACCGCAGTACAAGCCAACATTAGATCTAGGAGGATAAAATCCTGCCAAGAATTTGAATTAAATTTGATTTTGGGCCACATAGGACTCATACGCTAGAAGTGACATATGAGTCGCATTAGGCATTAATTATGGGACACATTTTCAAAATTGTGAAGATTCATGTGAAATCAAGATTTGAGCCCCAAAACCTAGGTGGGACCCATACGCACAAGGTGGCGTATGAGTCCAAGATCACTAAATTTGTTCCACACAACCTAAAAAGACTTGAATTATGATTGGATGTTGGTTTATACCAAGGTTATCCTAGAAAGATGCATTAATTAAGGTTTGTGGATGCAAAATCAGGCCAAATAAGGCATAAAGAAGCCCAATTAATAATGAAAACCCTAGAAAAGTGTGAAAGTGTGGTACAACATTTTACAACACCTAAAATAAGGTACAATTAGGTTCATTTAGCTCACAAGGGCCCAAGACCTAATGTGAATGTGTCAAACACATTACAACACTAAATCAAGGCAACATTATGCTTAATTTAACAAGGAGGTCCCAAACAAGCAAGGAAAAGGAAAAGGGTACTTTTTTTGTTGCCACACTACCTAAGGGTCTCGGTGCGAGGTTTGGGTTACATTGTGCCCCCACTCTATCATTTGAGGAGCTCCCACCTCTACCTTGGAAATCTAGAAAGTCAAAATAGTTTAGAATGACATTAAGGAAAAACTCTTCCTCAAATGCATTGTGGCACCTTGTAATTATTGCACAAAGGCTAGTAAAAAACCATCCACCACCTAGCTCAATTTTTTTCTTTATCCCTTTGTGGTGGCACAAATGGATAAAGAACCTCCTGCATCTAGTTTCTAAGGGTTGATTGGTTTGTGGGTCAATGAAGAGGGCACACAAATCAGATTTGTTGATTTTATTATTCTTTACTTACTCATAGGATAATGTGTTTACATAAAAAATATATATTTTTGTTCTTCCCTCTTATTGGACCAAAAATTAATTTGTGCACTCACTAATCCTACATAAGACAAGATATAGATTGCAGGTATTCAACAAGGCTTGTCCTATGAGGGTTTGTTGGAACAAGATATTTCTAAATAGTTAGGGGCTAGCAACCTGACTATTCTCAAATGTTTAAAGGATAACTTAATAGATTTACAATGATCCAAAAATTTACCATTAAAAAATAAAATCATAGCAAGATCATAAGGTGGCTAAGGTAATGAGGATTTTAGGCATAAGATAACCTTGACATAATCTCTCAATTCTTATGAACTAAATTACTTTAAATATTTGGACCATTCCTAATAGAGTGTATGATGACATAATTATAACTTCATAATTTCATTATCCATTATAAATTCATACACACTAATATTTACAATATGCAATGATTGTGGCACAATAGTTCCAACTCCATACATTATTTATAGACTATGATTCTATACATGCTATCATTTAGAAGGGGTTCATTCTTACATACATCATGGAGGAAATATTGGTTCCAACTTCAGGATTACATTGTGCATCCCAATCTCTTCTACAAGTCACATCATGTATACATGTAATGGGAATCTTAATACTTCTAACTCTACAGTACCTTGTACACTATTGTAGACTACACCAATTTTTACTTTTTTGAGTTCATATTTACAACAAACTAATGATGAAAAATATTTTTGTGCACTAATGTTATTTGTATTCACACATCCAACCCCGTATTATAACATATTTTTCAGTTTTTCTCTACTAAATATTTTGCCTTATCATGCATGACTCATGAAAACTCACATATACACAAAAATGGTGGAAATATAAGGGACTCTACACATTCACATATTTTTTTACACCACTTTGAACACCTATTATTAATATACAATCTTATTCCTTAATTCATTTTTTTTGGATTATAATTTTACTCCATTCACCAGCCCATGAGCTAAATATCCTTATTGACTACCAAGTAGTAAATATTGATATGTTCCTTTAATTCACATACTAGTCTATATTGTGACACATGGTATGTCCTAGCTTGCTTAATTCAAAATTCAAATCAATCAATTCCAAGCTAAATTTATAGAAGATACCCATTGTGGCTTCATACACCAAATATATGGAATTGAAGTAATACAAACATGTACTTATCAATAGTCTTTGGTTATTAGAAAAACAATAGAGAATAATCTAGAAATGAAAAAATCAATTGAGAGTATACTCAACTACACAATAGTAGAAATATCATTTCTACATCTTTGGGCATCTTAAACATTATATTTTTGATGTGTATGTGGAATTGATATACCAGATCCTTAGGGGCTTGTTATGGAGACCAACAAGGGTCATTAAACTCTTGCCTTATAGGTCCCATTATATTTTTTGGTTCAACTCATTCTCAAGCATGAAATAGAAGACACACACACACACACAATAAATTTCATAGTTCAAATGAGTTCCAGTATGAGTTAGAAAAACTGGAAAATGACAATGGCATTTCATTTTTAAACTACAATGTATGACACAAACTAGTCTATGTGAGATCGAATCTTAGTAAAAAAAATTCATGTGTCCTTCACGTCATATCCAATATCAAATTTTAGATCTCAACTACTAGTTGTATCTACTTATATCAATGAAATGACATCAAAAGATCAAACTTGCCACATAATTTGAAGTAGCTAAGTAGTTCTATCATTCTCTAATTTTTCAATCTGAACCCTTTCTAATATAGATTATGGTTGTATTCATTTTTTAATTATTAAAATATTTATACCATTTATCATAGTAGAAAATTAGAAGTTGATATTTTTCTTCATATAAGTATGAGAACAAGAAAAATAATTGAAAAAGAATAAAATAATAAATTTTATATGTATCTACTATATGGAAAAGAAAAAACATATATGTTAAATGGGTGAAAAATGCAAAAACAAATAATTAATGTTGTAAAATAAAATTATATATGAATTTTAATAGATCAAATTTTCTTCACATTTACTATATTTAATTTTAAGCAAAAATAAATTGACATTTTAAAAATAAAAAGACAAATTTTGATGTTTTACAATTTCAACCATTAATCTCAAAAGCTAAAAATATGAAGAAAATCCATTCTTAAAAAAGAAAACATTTTGTAGTGCTACTCTTCAAAAACAATTTATTGTTTCAGCACGCATTACAACAATAAATATAAACCAACATAAATATGAGCAAGAACCCAAATTTGGAATATTATAAGCAAAGTCTGGAAACATTCTTTGTGAAGCAACTTGAGGGATTCATCATTCACAAAGTTTGTAGATAAAATTATCCATCAAAGCAAAGCATATGTATCTCCATTTTATGTGGAAGCACAATATTGTAATCACGGTAGCAAATCCCACTCCATAACTTAACCCCACTCCCACTGCCCACCATCGATCCATTACATCTCCATCTGCACTTTCAGCAACTGTATTATTCAATTCTTTGTGTTTATCTTTGCCACTCAAACTAGGACTCTCTGTCCTATTTTCAATGGGAGGTCCATGAAGATTGGGATTTCCTAGAAAAGAAGAAGCTTCAAATGTTGAAAACTGCTTCCCCTGCGGTATTAATCCGGAAAGCATATTATCGGAAAGATTCAACACAACAAGGAATGTGAGATTTAAGAGTTGGGAAGGAATCTTTCCTGACAGCTTGTTTTCTGAAAGATCTAGAGATTCCAAGTAACCCATGCCTCCCAAAGAGTCTGGGATTGAACCACTCAGATTATTTTTTGATATGTTTAGAGAAATTAAACCCTTAAGGAGTCCTAGTTCTGAAGGAATATCACCTGACAGGTTATTACGCGACAAATCCATGAACTTGTGTGCATTGCTTATCTTCTCATATGTTAGAGCCCTTCCTTTTATCCAAATTATTACTTGATCAGCAAATTCGAATCCAAAGTATGGATGAAAATAATCATCAGGAGAAATATACTGGAAATTGTGGACGTCAAAACTTTGTGAATTATTGACCAGAGCATATAAGTTGCTAACATCTGAAGGAATACTTCCTGATAACTGGTTACCAGGTAAATCTAGAATTTGAAGATTTTGAAGCCTAAACAACTGGGGCGGAATTCTATCATTGAACTTATTAGAAGATAAGCTGAGAATTCTTAAATCTGTCAGCTTTTCAATCCAAACAGGAATCCTACCTCCAAATTTGTTATTTCCCAAATCAAATACTTGGAGATCCGTGCAATTTGCAATGGAAGGTGGAATAATACCTTGCAACCTGTTGCCATTGACATTTAGCGTGCGAAGAGTCTGCAGATTTCCCAACTCCTCTGGAATCTCTCCTTCCAAAACATTTTGAGCCAACTGTAAAACTAACAAGTTAGAGCAGCTCCCAATGTTTGCAGGAATCGTACCTACCAGCTTATTCTTCGATAAGTCCAAAACCTTATAAGATAATGAACTGTTACACATAGAACTTGGAATTTCTCCAGTCAGATTATTCCCTGACAATGATAGTAATGATGATGTGGCAATTCTTGCAGGAATAGAACCATTAAACTCATTATCTGACAGATCTAATATTTCTGAAGCAAAATCAAGAACAGGAAGAGAGCCAGATAATCTATTCCCGTGTAAGGCCACCATCTGATATTTATGAGATATTCTCGGGGGCAGACAACCTTCCAGTTGATTCTTTGAAAGATTAAGCCATTGAAGATGAGGAAGATCCCACAGCCACGAAGGAAGATTTCCCACAATGTTGTTATCTGCAAGATGTAGCTCCCACAAATCATATTGCTCGGATAAAAATGCTGGCAAGTCACCTTCTATATTACAAGACCCCAATCTAAGCGTTAATAGGTGGGCAAACTGAGGAACCCAGCTTGTAGAGATGTTAATGACAAACTGATTTTCAGAAAGGTCCAATTCTTGAAGGCGGGTTATATTTTCAAGTAGCTGAAGTGAAATGTTGCCTCTTAATCCGCAGGAATAAAGTGACAATACTTTTAAACTACCCAGATTTGAAATGGAATCTGGAATTGTTCCTGATAGCTGGTTCTTGCTTAGAACGAGCCAACTTAATTTTCGAAGCTGACACAAAGAAGGAGGAATATAACCGCTTAACCGGTTGAAACTAAGGTCCAGGACTCTAAGAGAGGTTAAGCTGCCAAAAGATGATGGTATACTGCCCTCCAAATTGTTACGCGACAGATCCATTCTCTCAAGTTTTGAAAAGTTTGCAATAGAGGGGGGAATTGCTCCTCCTAAATTGCACCAAAAAAGATCAAGGGCTACAAGTGAGGAAGAATGGCTTAGAATGAAAGAAAGGTTTCCTCTCAAATTATTACTTCCAAGATCAAGAACGCTCAATTTTGAATGGGTCATGAAATTGGAAGGGATGGAACCATTAAGATCACAATTTTGGAGATTAAGTGAAACCAACGAGGACACGTTCTCAAACCAAGAGGGTAGTTCAAACGGGAACGAATTGGAGCTTATATCTAGATGTGATAAACGGGTGAGGTTTGAGAGATCTGTAATATTACCTCCGAGCCCACAGCCAGACAGGTGAATCTAGGTAAGATTGGCAAGAGCGATAAGGGCCTCACCCCACTTCTCAGACGCCATTGTCAAGTTCAATAATCTCATTCCTAAGAATTCCAGGCTTCTTAAATTTCTGACCCATACATCAAACTTTCTACTACTCAATTCGCCATTAAATGAAATATCCAAGTGACGCAAGCTTGACATATTTCCCAACCACAAAGGGACTTCACCGCAAAATCTAACATTTGACAAGCTAAGAAATGTAAGTCTTTTCAGTTTTGACAGCTGGGGGGGAATAGAAATACCTTTGAAGTCATTCCCACTGAGATCCAAGTGCTGTAGATGCTGCAGATTAAACAGTGATGGACGAAGCTCCCCACTAAAGTGATGGCTGTACCAATAACTTTCATCATCACCACTTTCAAAAATGAAGGCGGTACTTAAATGAAGGCGAATGACATGGGATGTATGGTAATCACAGGCAACACCCTCCCACTCGCAACAGTTGAATCCCCGCCATGAGGATAAAGAGCGACCTGAGGGAAGATTAAGACCAGCCTTGAAATCCAGCAAGTAATTTCTCTCATCTTGTAAACATGCTGCTGAAAATGGCAAATGAGTTTGCAGCATTATCACCCATGTCAACAGAAGTGCACAGTACACAGACATGTTGGAAAGTGGATACATTGTATTCCTCTTGTGCAGTTTACATTCTTCACCTGGTGGGGGTATAAATAACAATAAAATAACTCAAAGAAGATATTTCGAAGTGTGTGGAAGGCAAAGGCAACGTTGGGTATACGTAAACAATAATAAAGTTCTTGGAAAAGGTTTGATTATGTAAGTCTACACCCAATGATAATTTAACACCACGGCAACTTTTTAACCGACTTTGTAGGACAAGAAAAGTATAATTAGCTTAGGAAAATAATCATCTATCATCATTTTACACGTCATTTTAATAGATTAATTCACTATATATATAAAAAATATTGTTTAAAAATTATATAGTTTAACGAGTACAATTTTTTTATATATTTTTAAAAATAATTAAAATTATTAATATTTTATTTTATTTTTAAATGGAGAGGAAGAAAATAAGAATTAAATAAAATTGTGTATATAATTTAATAAATTATTTTTCTTAATTTAAAGAAAAATTATTGTTATATATGTAAAATTATATTTATAGTGTAGATAATTAAAATTATTTTTTCTATAATAAAAATGTGAAAATTATTTATAATATAAGTAAAGAAAAAGATGAATGGGAGTAAATGAAGGGAATTGGGATATCAAAAGGGATCTTATGAATAAATGATCATTTTTTTCTAAAGTAAGAATTATATTTTAGAAAAAAGAAAAAAAATAAAAGATTCAAATACAAGCATACATAGAGATGATCATATTTTTAACTAAAATATAACATAGTGTATGATATTTGCACCTTATTTTAATTTCATTAAGTAGTTTTTAAACTAATTGATGGAAAAATAGTTTAAAAATGTAGTACAAACTCTATGTTTTTTAAATATTATTTTTCAATGAGGATACATTGAAAAAAATGATCAATAAGACAATTACATAACCTAACTTTCATAAAAAAAAAAAAAAAAAAATTATGTGTATAGAATGAAGCATAGAAAATTATATTTTTTTAAAAAATGTATAACAACTCAAAAAATATATTAAAAAAAAAATGTGTGTGTGTGGGGGCATACTAAAATTTAATAAATATAATATCATTAAAAATTTAAAACATAGGTTTGGGTGTCTAAAATGAAAATCTAATCTTTAGGATTAAAATTTAAAATTATTCCAAGCCCATTGATAGGATTTTCAATAGTTTAAAATATTGAACTTGTGCATTATAGTGTGAGAGTTAGTTTCAACCAAAAAAAAATGCATACAAATTACCCAAAAATGTAAATGGTCAATAATAAGTGTCCAACACACGTACTACAAAAATACAAAATTATTAGCTTGTTAGAAGTGGTATTGGACTAACATGAATACATACTAGCTTTCAAATTGTGAGCATTAGATGATGAGCACAAAAGTAAGCCATGTGTTAATAAATAAGTGTGCATTTGCCAATGTTTATGAAAAAAGACATTTAAACCATTTGGATGTAAATTATACTTGTGAATTTTAAATAATTGAATTGTGAAACTTAAAAAATTAACTCACAAATTTTAGGTATCAAAATGTATAGATTTAAATAATTTTTATTTAGCATTATGAATTATTTTAGTCTAGTAAACTAATGATGAGGTCTCAATAGATAAAATTATTTAAATCTAACACATTAATAATTTGGTCACAATAGATAAAATGATTTAAACCCAACCCCTATAAATTATTATAAACAACTTTCTAGAGTGGCGTAGCAAAAGATAAATGTCAGTCAAATTTGATAAGGCTTGGGTCTTGTGGAAGGTCCACCTTGATGCTATTCAAAACCTCACTAAGATATTATTCCTATTTTACTTTTCTAAATCTAGCTATGCACAAGCCATCCTCAAAAATGGTCTCTATTTAATGTGTTCATCCCTTCTATTTTTCATAACATAGATTCAAGAGTTCATTGTCTCTAAAGAAAGGTTCTATGTGTCCTATTTTTCGGTGAAGTTTCCATGTTCAAAATTATTGCACAAAATAGAAATCTCACTTGAGAATGTTATAAGTGTTAAGTTAGATCTTAAGTCATCATTAAAAATGAGTATGTATCAAAATTGTTCTCTCTAGAGACATAAATTAAATAGCTAACATTCAAATTTGATCAATCCATCATATATTGTGTGTATTTTATCTTAATCTACCAGATACTCTTTTGGGGTACAAATACTTTCATCATTAATAAATGATTGTCCATAGACGACCACTCATAGTAAGATCACTCATTAGTCTTCTACTAAGGCCTCTTCTCCTAAAAGGAGAATAGTTGGACAATAGTTGGGAGTAGTAAAAGTAACTAAAAATCTAGCACCACTAGTACTTTGTGTAACAATCTAGTCGGCAATAGTGGCCAACCCACAAAGAAAAACGGGTGTTGTTTCAAACTCTTTAGAAAAGTAGAAAGGATGTGGCTCCCTTTAATGGTGATTTTTCCAAAGAGGTGAATAAGTCCAAGTTCTCTAGAACACCATTTCTTGCTTCAATGCTTTATTCTTAACTAGATATTTCTATGCAATCTTCCTTATCATCTTTTGTAGTCATTCTCAAAGTCCATCTTGTTATTTAGAAGAGGGATAATCTTTTCTAGACAAAAGAAAACATAATCTCTCAATTACTCAACTAAATAACTTTTTCACAAAGAAATTCTTATAGAACATCTATTTATCTCTTGATGAGATAGGTAGTGAGGATATGACTCTTACTCTCATTAATGAATTTTATGTCTTAATATATTGAAGGTTTAATAAACGTCCCTAAATATATGATGTGTGATACACTGAACTTGATTACCAATTTTAAATATTTTCTATTTATAAGAAATAAAAATTACTAACATTTTACTTTTTATTATTTATAATGTTATTGTACTATCAAATTTGTTTATCTTAAAAAAAAAAAGAAAAATTAATTTTTAACAAAAACTTACTATTATTTCTACGTTTAAATAAAAAAGTTCACATAAATTTCACACTAATAGCCTTCGCCCTATCTCTATATATTTACTCTACAGAAAGAAACTATAAAATTTAAATCCTTGTTTTCAAAAAGATGTTTGAGAATCGATTAAAATATAGATTGATAAGAAAGGCGATTTAGATTGGAAACGGATATACGATTTCAATGTTTGGAAAATCAAAGTCACATCGCGGCGAATTCCTTGTTGAATACGGCAAATGACTACAACTCGTCGAAGATAAGTTCAAATCGTACCAAACTTCAACTACTTACATCATGTTTCTAATTCATTTTTCACCTCAAGTTTCTTACTATACTTTACAATATATTTTAATAACATACATCCCTATCATTTAGCACTTCAAAATATATTATTAGTGTAAGGCAGGTTACTATTGTATTCGTTCGATATGCATTCGGTATGCAGTATGATCAATCACATTTTTTTATTTTAACATATTACTTTTTATTTGTATATTCTGAATTTTAAAACTTATTTTTTATATTTGAAAATTAATATTTATCTCTTTTTTTATTCATGCGAGTAGCTTTATAAATCATTTTTGTTTAAGAAAATTAGGAAAATACGAAGACATAAAATTGATTAAATAAAAAATGAAAGATTAAAACTGGCAGCTAGGGGTACACAATCCATCAATGCATAGTTAATGCATTAAATGGCATCTAGCTAGAGGATGGCTATGTGTGGTTAGTGCACTTTGTTTATTTAATATAGATTAAATTCCAGCAAGTTGCTATAGCTCACTATTATCACTTTGTGCATATTTTTTTTTTACTTTATTTTTAATAATTTTAAATTTATTTAATTTATAATATTTTTATTTTTTTAATTTACTTGTAATTTTGAATTTATTTAATTTTTAATATTTTTAATTTAATATAATATTGGTTACTATTGCATTCGTTCTTCCCCCACACTTTCCTTTCGATCTAAATGCTTCGTGCGACGCTTGCGTCACTTGTTCAGTTAATAGTTTTGTTAATTCTAAAATATGAAGAGAAAAGATTTATATTAAAGTTTCAAAATTATAATTCTAAATAATATTAAGTGATGATATTCTCAAGAATAGTTGACTAATAAAATTATAATATATAAGATATATTTTATTAGATTTTCATATTTATCCTATACCATTTCGTTGTCATACTATTTATTTGAATAGATAAATTCTTTCTTTTTTTACATTTATTATAAACACTTTTGCCTTGTCATATTTTTACCTTGTTCATTCTTAAGATGAAGATGGGGGCTTAGTTATTCTATCATTAGGAATAAAAGGATGAAGATGATTGGAACGTAAGATGATTCATAAATTCATATGATCAACTAGTTATAATGAAAATATTTTGCATTGATTTATCTCATAATTGAAGGATTGTGAGAAAATCAATGCTCCTAAAAAGATATTGTGTAGATCTCTACCCATGCTTACTCTCTATAACTAAAATAGTTATACCTGTTGGTGTAAATAAAGTCTTGTACCTAGTTACTTCATTACTGGGGGACTTATTTACACACATGTTAAGTTTACTTAGGTCCTATGAAGGAATCTTTCTAGAAGGTGTTAGTTGTCATTAGTTGTTATCTTATCTTTTGACTTATAACACATGTGAACCTAGGTAAGTTTGATTAGTTGTCTCATGTCATATGAATAAGACACTTGTCATAATCCTATGACATCTTGTATCTCACCTTGGCTATATAACCAAGGGGATTCTACTACATTGTACAACACAATCATATCATTGAATCATATTGATAAGAATACAGTTTATTTTTCACATTCTATTCTCTCTCTTTGTGCTTTCCATTTGGTCTCAAGATCTTGGCAACCATAGCCAATTCTAACATGGTATCAAAGCAAGTTGCGTGCCATTGGATAGTATTTTTTGAAGGGAGATGGTAAATCTTAAAAATTTGAGTATGCTCTTCTCTTGCATCATATAATGGTTTGGAGAATTAAAAAAGCTTGAAAGAAATACTAGATTTGGGGGGTTTCTCTTTGTGGATCTTTATTGAAAGTTCAAACCAGAGCTTTTTGGTGCAAATATGAGCTCACCATTGAGTTCAAAAGGTTCAAGATAATAGATTTTGTCTTTTGTTTCATCCAAATCAGACATACGAGGTCAAATCTATGAGGGTTTGAGGCTGAAAAGTGGTTGCCAGATCCACAAGGTAGCTGCAATTTTGGAGCATTTTGCATCAAATCCGACCTTACCATCGTGTCTAGAAGGGCCAAAAACCCTAAGATCGACTGTGAAATCATGAAAATCCGAGCACTTCACCCGGAGCTTGAAGAAAAAAATTTCCCTCCTCGGTTCTACGAATTGCCATTATTGTAGTTCAACAGTACAATTTTTCAAAAATAAATAAATAAAAAATTTGGTTGAATATTTTTGAAACTTTTTTTTGAAAAAATTCATTTATACCGATTCAATATTTTTTGTAAAAGCTTTTCCAAAAAATTTATATTAAAAATTGTAAAAAAAATAAATTAAAAGTAAAAAAAAGATTGCGGATTTAAAAATCCACAGCCGTACACTATAAAAAGAGTACCATTGGGCGGTACAAACCAAGACACATGGCACAAAGCCATTGGGCCCACAGCCCCCACCCAACAACCTCATCTGCAATCGACAACATTAAAAAACAATCTGACTGTTGCATTTAAAAATCCGGCGACTAGTCATTGTACTGGTGGTAATAGAATATTTTGACAGCCCAGAACATTCCAACAAAGAGAATATACCAACAAGGGTAAATTTTCTCATGACGGGCAGGAAGCTGCCAATTTTAACCAGTCGCATGCTCATGACAGCCATTCAACCATCAAATTTAAGATAATAGTTGGATGATATTAGCACTGGTTTGAAATTTTCCAACCCCCTTCAATTTGCATTTTGGTTTTTGCAGTCAAACTTTGAAAGTTAATATCTCAGTCATATGAGCTCCTTTTTCAGTACAATTTTTTTATTTGGGCTAGAATTTCACGATCTTCGCAGCACTTGGTGCAATCACTTTTTGGTTTTTGTATCTAGTTTTTCTAGAAATTGTAGATTCTCATAGGTGTTTCTGCTTCATCCTCATTTTGATAACTTCGGGATCTCATATCTTGCTCCTACGGTAACATTTTTAGGTGCAGTTTTTTTAGTGGTATGCTCAAATTGATCTCATTTTGTACCAAAAATTGTACTTTATTTTGTGGCCTATTTTGGCATCTATAAGCACTAAGATCAAAGACCACTTCGTTGTTTTTGGCAAGTGGGACTTGTAATCGCACTAAGTATAAAGTGTCAAATCAAATATTTCTTGGGGGGTAATCTTGTGGTTGATTCATTTATATTGATCATTTGAGGAGGTATCATGGGCTTTTCTATTCATCCTTTTGTGGTAATGTTGAATAAGGATAATTATGAGTCTTGGAAGAAAGGTATCTTGACACATCTCAGGTGGCTTAAGTTTTTTCCATACCTTTATGGGCTCATATCTAAACCAAACACACCTTGGAAGCAATCAGTTTGGGGTAATAATAATGATCACATTGTAGGATTAATTGGTACATATATTGGTGTTGATATTCCTGTGGAGATCTCGCATATCGAGTTCCCACACACACTTTGGACCAAGATTTGGGAGATCTTTGGAGACCATCATATCTCTCCATTCCCAAATGATCCTACTACAAACTGTTCACTTCCCCTTGATGATGTTGATAATATACCCTATGATGATGATACTTTAGAGGAGCTTGAGTATAATAAATGTCCTGAATGTCCAATTGACAAAGAGACTTCTATTCTTGCTTCTCCTCCTCCAATTGGGATCACATCTTCATCTACTATTGTACCTGAGGATACTTTTGACTCAATAGTTTTGGCTCCTTGTGATTCAGCACAACAGGATCCTCATAGTCTTTCAGATTTGGCTACTTTGGATGAATTTTTCACAGGAATTTCAGACTTGTTTGTGGAGTCTCATATTACAGATTTGGGGAACATCATTGATGACATTCATCTTCTCTTTGATGAAGATGCTCCTTCTTCAGTTATTCCAAGGGAACACTCTGAACCTCTTTTTCATTCTCTACATGACCATTCTTTACAGTTTGGTGTGAGTGTGGATACTTTTGGAAAAAAAATTGGAGGAGGATTATTTGTCTTTAGAGGGGATATCTTTCTCATGTTCTACATTCATCTCTACTAGATGTTGGATTGTCCTCTTCAGTAGTGTGGCCTAGAACTTCTATTTGGAGTGTGTCAGCTTTCAACATCAACATGGAGGCACTTGAGCATGCTTCAGAGACATCATCACATATCATCCATATTCATGACGTCCTACATACATTCATGTTTTTGTTTCTTCCTAAGGGGAGGAACATTGTTTGAAACTTTTGGATCATCTTCAACATTCAATGTCAAGTTTTTACCATCATTGTAGGACTCAAACTTGAGGGGGGGCTTCCCTGTCTCTCTTCTACTTCTCTCTTGTGGGGGGCTCTTTTTCCTCACATGGGGTTTTTTCCTTCTCATTCTTCACTGAGAGCATTTCTTTTTTTGTATTTTATCTCTCTTTTGGGGAGGAGTTTTGTCCCACTGGGTTTTCTCCATTTGTGAGAGATTTCATTTGCATATGTACAGGGCACCTAACATGGCCTAGTAACTGGGACCCATTCTTGCATCTTTGTGTCATTTGCATAATAATTTTCTACTCCCTAAGTTGCACTTAATGGGGGGTGTTGGTGTAAATAAAGTCTTGTACCTAGTTACTTCATTACTAGGGGACTTATTTACACATGTTAAGTTTACTTAGATCGTACGAAGGAATCTTTATAAAATGTGTTAGTTGTCATTAGTTTTTATCTTATCTTTTGACTTGTAACACTTGTGAACCTAGGTAAGGGCATGTGCAGGATCATGATGGGCCAAAAAGTGGCGATATGAAAAAAGTAGCATTTTGCATTCACCAAAAAACGTGAAAATCTTGAGTTGACTTTTTTTTTGGTTGGGTGTCAGTACATTGCTCCATAGAAATTCTCAATCCAAAGTTACAAATCGGATAATCCAAGGATTTTTGTGCTTTTAAAAATCGAAGATAATTAGGAGGTGGATGGTGGACAAGAGAGAGAGAGAGAGAGTGGAGGGAGAGAGAGAGAGAGAGAGGGAGGGAGAGAGAGAGAGAGAGAGAGGGAGAGAGAGAGGAGGGAGGGAGAGGGAAGAAGGAGATGGAGAGAGAGAGAGACAGAGAAAATTAGAGGGGGGAAGGGGAGGGGAAGAATGGGGAGAGAGAGAGAGAGAGAGAGGGGGGGGAAGGGAGGGGAAGAAGGAGAGAGAGGAGAGATGGAGAGAGGGAGAGAGAGGGAGAGGGAAAGGAGAGAGAACTAGGAGGGGGAAGGGAGAGGGAAAGAGGGGGAGTGAGGGAGGGAGAGCGAGAGAGGGAGAGGGAAAGGGAGAGAGGGAGGGAGAAGGAGGGAGAGGGGGGAGGGAGAGGGGAAGGAGAGAGAGAGAAAGAGAGGAGGGGGGAAGGGAGAGGGGAAGGAGAGAGAGAGAGAATTAGGAGGGGGAAGGAAGAGGGGAAGAAGGGGAGAGAGAGGGAGAGGGAATTAGGAGGGGGAAGGGAGAGAGAGAGAGAGAGAGAGAAAGAGAGAGGGGGGAAGAAGGGGAGAGAGAGGGAGAGATAATTAAGAGGGGCAAGGGAGAGGGGAAGAGGGGAGAGAGAGAGAGAGGAAAGAGATAATATTTAAATATTTTATATATTAGTAATATTAATTAGTTATATAATATTTTATATATTAACTTAATATATATATATATATATATATATATATTTATACATTAACTAAAATATAGAAATAGTATTTAAATATTATACATAATAATATAATATATTATATATTATACATAATTTTGTAAGAGATTATCATAAATTATACATTATATATTAAATTATAAACTATATTGTATATTCTAAAGTAGATATATTAAAATAAACTATAAACTATTTATTGCATTTTTTACATCATCTATTAAAAACTATATTATATTTTTTGAAAATTATATATAAAATAAATCGGATCTATCCGATGTGAATTGAATATCCAATATGTTTGACACAAACCCTACTACCTGGGGATTAGCCTCGGGCTTGCTTCATAATTTGGCTAGGACATGCCAATCCTAAGAAGTCAACACAAAAAATGTGTATAACAACTTACCTTGCTTTTCTAGACTTCGCCCATGTGGCCGACAACTTCGTTTTTACCCTAAATTGATGAAACAAAAAGGGTTTTTAAAGGAGATTCTCAGATTTCCACCAATATAAATTATGTTTTACTTTCAATTTAATAAATTATTATTATTCATTTTCTATTTGAATTACGACTAAAGTCTTGATTGATAGGTTGATTGAAAAACATCTATAGCTTTCAAACAATATCACAATTTTTGAATCTGAAACATGTGTCACATTTTATGCTTCACATACTATAGGATTAAAAAAAATGAATTTCATGAAGTTTTGACCAAGTTAAAGTGGTCAGACATATGATTTTTTATATTTTTTAAAATTTGTAATAAAAAATTCATAATTAATTATTTACTTGACAAAAAATTACAAAAAAATATGCATCACATCGGACATGAGTTCTCTACTTATATCTAAAATCTTATTAAAAAATATTATCATTTTATTGTAGTTAGGGTGGTCAGACAGACACCTACTTTTTATTTTTTCCCTGAAATTTAAGTACCACTGCATTGAAATTTCAAATTTTCACCAAATAGATTTTTTTTAAAATAAACCTAGTAGTTTATAAACTACATTCAATTTTCTATAGATTATATTTTTACATATTTTTGAAATAATATAGATGACCTTACTTTGAGTGCTTTTACTAATGTTGATTGGGCAGGAGATGTCGATGATAGAAAGAGTACTAGTGGTGGTGCATTTTTCTTGGGAAAGAAGTTGATTTCATGAATAAGTAAGAAGCAGAATGCCATTTATTTATCTAATACATCAGAAAAATACATTGCTACTACTAAAAATTGTACTCAGGTATTGTGGATAAAGCATATGTTGAAAGATATCATCTAAGGATACTTTTGAGTATCTCAGAGGGAAGCTAGGGGTGATTACCCCTCCTAATCAGAATTAAGATGCAATGACTTGCATCATTTCATGCATTTCATAGTCATATCTTGTGATTCAGATTGATGTTGTGGTGGTTGCTACTTAGGGGGAGTAGTCAGATGTTCAAATATGTGGTTCAAAGCTTGTGTGGAGAGAGATAATGTGTACCTTTTTCATTGATGTCAAAGGGGGAGAAGGTTCATGTGATAAATTATGGAAGAGTTAAAAAGAAAAGGGAGAAGAGTCATGCGAAAATTTGTGAAAGATTTGAGGAGAAAAGAGTCAGAATCTAAGGGGGAGAAAGTGATAAGATAAAGTTGCGTTGATGGTGTTTTTAACATCATGTGTTACCATCAATGCCACAGGGGAAGATTGTTGGATATTGTTGATGTCTGGTTGTCATTGATGTCAACACTATTATCATTAATGTCTTTAAGGTTGTATATGTCAAGGATATTGAAAAAATTGTAATAAAATATGTTGCAAGGTGTTTGTGATGCAGTGAAGTTTAGTGTGTTGAAAAGTTTAGTATGTTGATTGTGAGTAGTTGTAGATTAAAGGGTTTTTTGACAGGTATATCTAGTTTATACACTAAAATTTTTAGAGGTTCGCATGAAGATTTGATCAAGTTATGAGTTTATGTGTTCAGATAGTTGTTTTGTTGCTTCAGATGGTGTTCCTAAAAGAAGATGTTGTGATTCTGGTAATCTGAGTTGTTGTGAATGCTTTTGCGGTGATTCATGATTCTTGTGGATGTTTCTAGATCGTGATCTATCTATTTTGTTGGTTCGCATCGATCGTTGTGCTTGTGATTGGTGATTTTCTTCTGTGTGTTCATGTTTTTCATGTTCATGGTCAATAGGGTGATTATAGTGTGTTGTGGATCTTCGAGGAAAATTGTTTAAGGTGTTTTGTGTTCAAGAAATGTTGTTTTGAGTCTCTACTATGTTGTGGCCGATGCTAGTTGATTTGCATTGATAATTTTTTTATTAATTTGGGTCGATAGTTTGTACACATTTTATATATTATTGGGTCGACATGTAGTTGATGTTATCCTTAGATGCAGATATATATAACTAATTGTTTATATCATTTGAGACATGTAAGATGCGAGATATGTGAATGCTATGAGAAAATAAAGTTCAAATCTTTTGAAGGCAAAAGTAAAGTGTGGAGAAGAGTGAGTAGAAGAAAGAGTGTTCATGTTCTTAACCAGAACTGTAATCAAGCATTAGCAAATGCTATTTTCTCAGTTCAAGATCTTTCAGATGGATTTAATCTAAATGTGACTATAAGATAGTGTGTCTTCCTTTGGGCAGTAAGCCTCTTTTGTATTTGAGCAGTGAGCTTTAGGCAATGTGCCTAAATGCATGTGCATTCCCCATTTCTCTATACTTTTAATAGAGTATAATCTTGTGGATTAATCTTCGTTGTGGTTTTTCCCCTAACAAGGTTTCCACGTAAAAATATTGGTGTTATGTGTGTTTTTGATGTAGTGATGATTTAAATGCTTTCATGTTTAATTATTAGATATGAGAATAAGTTTAATAAGTATAAATTTTGTGACAACTGATTCACCCCCCCTCTCAGTTGTTTTCCCTTGTGTTGCCAACAAAGGAAATGTTAGAGAGAAAGATAAAGATAAAGAAAAAATAAGAGTTCACAAAAATGCATTCCAAAAGTCATGCACTTCATTTGGTGAGCTTCAAATTTGGTGTTCGCCAAATGATGTACTTCATTTGGCTAGTGCCAAATTTGGTGCTCACCAAATGAGTTTCATTTTGAAATACCAAGCCTTCTAGGCTAAGTCATCTGAGCCATTTGGTGGGCACTAAATTTGGTGCTTGCCAAATGGTCATTTCGGGTAAAAAATTAAGTGGCATTTTTGTGTGTCATAGTCGATTGGTGTATATACCCCTAGATACCATACTTTTCCAAGAAGGGTCTAGGTTTCTAGAATTTATCTTCATCTTCATCTATTACTTTATCATCTATTGTATGTATGACATCTTGTAATAAATAAATATTCTCTTTGCAAGGAAAAGGAATGTCTCCTACTTCTAATCAAAAGCATATTTTGTTGAGGCTTCTCAAATCCTGATTGATATCTCTCCCTCCAAAAACATGAAAGAATTTTTATAATAAAAACTCATTCAAGATGCATATCATCAATTTCATGCTCATTTTACCACTGAATTTCAGGGCTTGAGCAATTAAATACAACTTAAGAATTATGGTGATATTCCATGTGTTGATGCACCTAATTTCTCTAATCAATAATGGCCTTCATCCTATGGTGTTGCTCATCACTATGCGGAATTTTGTAGCTTTATGTGTTTTCTCATTTCTATTCATGGTGGTACAATCTTAAGTGTAACCATATTTTCCATTTTAGTAACATGATAGTATCTTGTGTGACTGTCTTTTCCTCTACACTTGGGGGGCAAGGATAACTAGTTTTCAAGGTGTGTATTTTTTTCTCCTTAAAATACCAACATAGCAATTATACATTGAAATTTTAATGGGAGGAATATATTACCCCTATCCATTTCATCTTGTGATATTTGACATATTGGCATACCCTCTTGGTGGTGGTGTTGTCTGTAATGCCCCTTGATGTGTGGTTATCAATTTCTCCCCTTCAACATTTATGCACCTTGTTAGGTTAGTTTGGCATTTTTCTTCACTTTGTTCACATGTTGAACTTAGTGTTTCATTGACATAGCATCTTGACCATTTTATGGTACCTTATCAAGGTTATTAAGGAGTGTAACTCTTAGTATGGTTGTTAATGGTTACACACCTAGTGAGTATCAAACTTCACTAGACCTAGTATGTTTATCATTTTTCTACTTTGTCTTGGGGGCTCACCTAGTGAATATCGAACTTCACTAGCCCATGTTGCCTTTAGTTTGTGATTCACAACTAGCAAATATCATACTTTTCTATTGTGTGAGTCATGAATTCCTTTGCATGGACACTTAGAAAAACACAACTTGTTAGCCAATAGATCCATGTGGCTCATAAATGATTTTGCATCCTTGTGAGAGAATCATTTTGTTAGAGAGGACATCCAATGGATGATTTTTGGTATTTGAAACAAGTTAAGACTGGGGTCTATTTGCCTTATTGTCCCAAATCCTTTTAGTACTAACATTTTTTTTTGTGTCTTTTTGTGTGTCTTCTTCATGTTTTCATTTTGTTTGTGTCGTGTTTGTGTTCATTTTGTTATCATTTGTAAGTTATGTGTTTTCATCATGTATGTTATTTGTTTTCATCATGTATGTTTATGTATGTTGTCTTGTTGCATATCATACATATGTGTTTGTTCCTTTGTGCTCATGTTGGTTTTCCATGGGATCTTTGATCCCGGGGCCTTGCACACTCCCCAGGTAGATCCTTAGCCATCCTATCTCTTCAACATTTGGAAAATCAAATCCCTCTTGACATATTTTCTACTTTAGTTTGATTCTAATCGTACTCTCACTAAAGTGGGGGCTAAATGTACCATTGTAAATTGTCACCCTTGAAAATTTCACTTTTTGTTTTGTCACCCTTAAATTGTTAGACCTAATTGAGTACCTTTCCCTAAATTATGCATTCTATGGCCCATTTTTAATAATTATCGATGAATTGTAAGAGGGAAACAAATGCATTTATGTAATGCCTTGCCCCCGACACTCAAATTCCTAGAAAATAGGGCTAGGACAATCACACCCTAGCTGTGAGTGTCTCCCTATTTTGGCCCCAAATTCAAATATGTCAGTGTTGATATTTTATTATTTGCAATTCAATTGTCTAAAGTCAGCTATCAAGATTTAATTTGTAGGAAATTGAATAACCGCATATAAATACCTAGTTATTGCATCGTTACAAACCTAACAAGAGAAATCTAGCAAGAAGTGAACATTAAGAGAATTCAAGAGAAACATTTTTAGTGATTCATTGCAACAATTCAAGATCCAAGCATTCATCATGTTGTTGTGTAAGTTCATTCATGTTATGGTGTCATCTCATTTGTGAAGGATAACCCTTTATAGTTCTCCAATAAATTCAAGAAAATCAAGCAAGAAAGATCTAATACCTTGAGGTGATGTGCATGACTTTAGGGTTAGTGCAAGATCATGGGGGTCCAAACTAGGCCCTTAAGTGGCAATGAAAATACAGAAAAATAGAGTTAGGCAACTTGACATAAAAATTTGAATAGGTTATTAACATAATTTGGAAAATAGGTAACAACGTAATTTGTAGAAAATTGTATGTACTTTCTAAGATAATAGTCCTCTTTTGGAAAAAAGCAAATCTATTAAGTGAAAATTTGAAATTTCAATCTAGTGGTACTAAATTTTTAGGAAAAAAATAAAAAGTAGGTGTATGCCTAACCAACCTAAGTATAAGAACAAAAAAAATATTGAAAATTTCAATATAAGTAGAGGACATGCCCGGATGTGCCACATTTTTTTTAATAATTTTTTTGTAAGTAAATAATTAGATATGATTTTTTTATTAGAAATTTTTAAAAATATTAACTTGTTTGTCTGACCACCATAAATTGGTCAAAATTTTATGAAAATCAATTTCTTTTTTTTAATCTTATAGTATGGGAAGCATAGAATGTGTTGCACCTTTCAGATTAAAAAAATGTGAAATCGTTTGATAATTATAGATTTTTTCATTCAACCTATCAATCAAGACTTTAGTCATAATGCATGTAGAAAATCCATAATAATTATCTATTTAATTCCAAATAATTCATATCTTATATAGGTGGAAATCTGAGAATTTTATCAATAAACCCTTTTTGTTTCATCAAATTTGGATAAAAAAATGTCATTGGCCACTTTTGGGTCATATCGCCACTTTGTGGACCCCCATGACCTTGCACTCACCCTTTAGTCCTTCAAGGAAGCCATTTAAGGGTGGTGAGTTGCAAAATTTTTTTGATTCATCATTCCTTCCTATCATTTATCCATTTGTCATTGGCATTACCATTGTGGAAGCAAAAGCACTAACACGGGGTTTGACTAAGGCAAGCCCCTAAATGTCAGAACCCTTCCCCTATCTTTGAATGTCTATGTTTTAGGTTTCAAAGAGATTGAAGGAAGTTTGAAGACCCATTTTCCATTGTTGTAATCAAAATCCTACATCTTGTCAACTCACAGAAACTAACCTCCAACAATATCCGATAGTGATCCAATAGATTTGCAAGCGGAAATAGAAGGCCTTGATCTAACATTAGAGGACTTTGAAGACATATCTGAAAAATATCTACAAGGACACTCACACCTTGCATGCCTATGTCCTCCAAAATCTACTTCAAATTTGTAGGCCAAGTGCACAAAACTTCTCAGATCTTCTATTGTCAAAAAATTTGTTACAATTTTCCAGTTATCAAAATCTTGCATTTTCAAATTAAGGCACATAGTTTAATATAGTTATTTGGGGCAATTAAACTCCAATCAATTTCTAAGACTCAAAAGGATCATATCCAGGTCTGATTGACTCACCTTTGTGGTTGAAAGTCAAGCAAATTTCCCTGTTGATTTGCATCCTAATGAAGCCCTAGATAAAGGTGGAATTGACCCTAGGTTTTATAGATTAAACTTAAGGTTTCATTTTTCTATGTTTCACAACCTAGACAAGTAATGAAACTTAGAGATATCTACAGGAAAAATAAGAGATTGTATGGAAGAAAAATTCATAAGATACATGGAAATAGTACACAATTTGGATTGAAAACTCTTGGAGGAAACAAGCAAAAAATACAAAGGATGAGAGGATGAGAAGTGTAAACATGAGAAATTTTCTATTAGAGATGAAGTTAGGATATACCTTAGAAAATAAATATTTCCAATAGGCACATACAACAAGATGAAGATGAAGAAGTCTGGGTGATGTAATATTCTTAGAAAATTTGATTCAAGGAATGCTTATGAGGTTGAGTTATCGAAAGAACTTGATATATCACCAATACTCAATAGTGTATATATCTTTAAAGTTCAAATACCACATCAAAAATAAGATAAGATATATAATATTTTGGATAATTTAGAATAGGGTGCAACACAAAAAAAGAAAATTGGAGAATACTTAGTTAAGTTAAAAGGAAGATAAATAGAAGATTCGTCATTGGTTTCATAGGTTGTGGTGGGCTATCTTGGCTTTCCTCTAGCCCTAGAAAAGTGAGAGACTCAATTTTCAAAAAACCCTGAATGTCTTATGCAAGAGCATCCCAAGTTGAATGCAATCTTACACCAACTATTTTGTTATTCAATCAATAAGAGTCACTTTACAATGTACCATATTTCATTACATAATCTCATTTTATCTCATGATGGATAGTCAAAACTTTTTAAAGGATCATGCACATCATATTAAAATTTCAAAATATTTGAATCAGTTGGAAAATAATTATCATCACCAAAAGTGGCATTAGATTCATAGTTTACAAAAATCAACACTCAGTTTAATGTGTGTAGTTTGCAAGATCTTCCCATGATTTATGATAATCAGATAAATATTTCAAAATGTAGTATAGGACTAGAAGAACCTTCCTTCAAACCATAACGAATTTCGTTTACTCTTGGAGATTCATCACCAAATTTAGGCTAACCTACATATTTCATATGGAATTGAGGTTGAGACCTCGTGTAGCTAATGCAGAACATTCCTGAGGCATGGAATTGTTATATAAACATCTCTTGGATTCATTTGGAGAGATAAAAAGAGTAGGAGAACTAGAATTAGATTAGAAGTAGAATATTTGAGAATTTTTTCAATTGCTAGATATCTTTGTATAATATATTTTAATAAGCATGCAATATACAAGTGGGGGATATTGTAATTGTTATGTGGTATTGATCAATGATAAGTTATTTTCCTATTCCATGTTAATTCAATTGTCTTAACTCTAAGTTGCACGATCAAATAGTCCTTCCTATAGACTCATTATCCATGAAAGTGTCATTAAACCATATTGAACATCTATTTTAAATATATTATTTTAGTGCTCAATCCATTGTGTTTGGAGTACAAATTGACCCTATTCCTCATCCCATTAGCTAAATCTCCTTATTGACTACCTTATCCAAGATTGATATGTTCCTTTAAGTATCCTACTAGCCTAATATTATGACACATAGTGTAACTTGATTTGTAAGCTAGGCCACATGGCTTATGTCCAACTTACATAATTCACATTTTAAATATATTAGTTTCAAGCCAATTGTATGGAGGATAGCCATTATCTTGTGCCCTTATGCACCAAAATTTTCAATTTGTGTATTATCAATAGTCTTAGGTTATTAATGAAGTATTGGAGAATAATCTAGAAATGACAATATTAATGAAAGCATATTCAACTACAAAATAGTAAAATTGTCGATTCTACATCCTCATGCATCTCACATTTTACATTGCTTGATGTGTATGTTGAATTTATACACTAAATCCTTAGGGGCTCGAATTGTTATTGAGATAAATTAAGGGCATTAAACTTTTTCCTTACAAGGAAGTCCCACTATACTTTTCAATTTAATTTGCTCTCAAATAATGCATAGAAGATAGACACACATAAAATTTGATAGTTTAAGCAAGTCCTAGTATGGGTTGTAGAATAGGTTCAAAACTATATGGCAGGATTCAATTTGAGATTAAAATGTATGACAATCTAGTCTATGTGAAATCAAATTCTACAAGAATTTTATGATAGGTCCTTGACATCATATCCAATATCAAATTATAGATCTCAATTACTAGTTGTATCTACTTATATTAATTTAATGACATTAACTGATTAATCTTTCTAAATTATTCGAAATAGCTATGTAGTTCTATTCTTCTCTTGTTTTCCAATTTCAATTCTTTTGAATATAGACTACATGATTGTATTCATTGTTTAATTATTAGAATATATACCATTTTATATTTAAAAAGATTAGAAAATATCAATAGTATAATGTAATTATAAAAGTGTAAAAATTAAATATTAATTTTATTAAATAATATTATATATACATTTTGATAGTGCACTACTCCTTTGCAAACGATTCGTGGTCATCAACAATAAAATAGTTCAAAGAATGTTTAATGAAGATAAGTGACCATGCTCCCATTAATTTCTGCCGTATGACAGGAGAGTGGAAATAGAGTGGAGAGACTTTATGTCCCATTAACTTCTGCCGTATGACACTGATCAGAAGGAATTCGTCAAGATTAATTGGACTTGATTTTGTGAAAGATGGAGGGTTTCCCTGCCTATTAAAATGACCAAGTTATCATTCAATTTCACTGCTTATATTTAGGAACCCCTTCAACGCTATTTGACATTCAATTATTTTCACAACAACTTTGTAAATTGTATAATTATACCATGTTTCTAATTCAATTTACACCCCAAATTTCCTACTCATGGTACAAGATATTTTAATAACATACATCCTTATCATTTAAAAATTCAAAATATATTACTCAACTCATAGTTTTGTTAATTCTAAAATATGAAGATAAAAGATTTATACTAAAGCTTTCAAAACTGCAAGTCTAAGCAATATTAATTAATGATATTCTTTAGAGTATTTGACTATTCAAATCATAATATATAGGGATATATTTTATTGGGGTGTCATACATATCCTATCTAATATCATTGTGTGTCATTTTGTTGTCATACTATCTATTTGAATAGAACAAATCTTTATTTATCTACATTTATTATAAGCATTTTCAGCTTGCAATATTTTTACCCTCTTCATTCTTAAGATGAAGATGGAGACTTAGCTAGTCCACCATCAGGAATAAAAAGATGAAGATGATTGTGACTTAAGATGATTCATAAATTCAATTGATCAATTAGTTATAATAAAAATAGCACCTCATTCACCTATTTTGCATTGATCAAGATCTAGTCATTGAAGGATTGTGAGAAAATCAATGCTCCTAAACAAGATATAGGCTATATCCCTACCCATGCTTACCCTCTATAGCTAAAATAATTATATATACATAGAAGTATCTTCGAGACACAACATATCACATACACAATAGTGAACAACACCAATTGTGAGGAAAATGAAATCCTTACACACACTATACCACATGTACTATAGTTAATACCTTAACCATCCATCCATCATCTTTGCTAAGGCATTCATAGCCTATACCAACACAGATATAAGAGCCACATACAAATAACCATAAATGTGATTTACAAGATAATATTAAACAAGCTAGAAGATCCATTTTAGGAAATTATCATATCAATGGTGTGAATAGATATCCCCATGTGACTACACTTAAACTAGAAAATACCAACTAAAAGTTGCATTTACTATTATTGCTATTTTGTAGTAGCTAGCTATTTGGAGTTTCTATGTACAAACCACTTCATGTAGTTGTTGCTACTCTTTTTTTCAACATTCTACTATTGTTGCAGTTATCTTCTCTCTTCCTCAAAAAAATCTTCTTGTCTACTCTCGTTAACTAATTTCTTCTTTTATTTTGTTTATCTCTTTGAATTTCAAATTCACCTACCACAATAAATCTTCTACCAAAATGAAATACATTCAAAATCAAAATCTAGTCATAAAAACTATAGGCCCCAAAAATAAATATTGGTTGATAGTTGCAAGAGGAATGAAGGAGAAAGATCCAAGAGATATTGATCAATAATTAGATATACTAAAAAAAAAATTCTTTGACTTAGGATTACAATATTCCAACACTCCCCTCTAATCATGAGTCTCCTTTATGTTCATTTTGTAACTCTAGAGCTAAAATTATTCATCTCGAAGTCTTCCAAAGATTCTAATTTTGGAGCTCTAATTCTAGAGTTGTTTCCTCTCTCTATTTTTGGAGCTCTTCTATAGATTGATCATTCTAGAGTTGAATTTTGGAGCGCAAGTTACAAGGCTCAAATTTTGAAGCTTCAAGATCTTGACTTCTAGAGCTTAATTTCTAAAGGTCAACGTCAAGATCTCCTAGAGCTCTACCATTTCAAATCTCAACTTCTAGAGTTTCTAAAGCTCTAAAAATGGAGCTTATTTTTTGGAGCTAAACTTTCAGAGCATCTAGAGATCAATTGTAGATGACTTATAGAGCTAGTTATGAGGACTAAAAATATGTTACCACTATATATACATGATGGTCAAACTAGATCACAGGTGCTCAAAACTATCTTGTGAGTGGCTTCATAAAAATGTATGTAAGCTACTGCTCAAACCTACAATACTAAACCTTTACTTATCCATGTTCTACCAACTCCCTTATGAAGTGATACCTGATCTATATATGTTTTCTTCATTCATGGAAGTCTAGATTCTTTGTGAAAACTATTTGATGATATATTATAAAAAATATGGTCATACTATCTTATTGCTCTTCTTTCAAATCGACCAGGATCCTCTACAACCAACTAGCCTGACATAATATAATTGCTACTATATACCCATCTTTATTTGCAAAAAGAGAAATAATGGGTTGTTTTTTATGAGAAATATGCAGGTTCTAATAATAATTGTTGGAAACTCAATCTCTATCCAAATATGAATTCAATGGATGAGATACAAGGCTTGGACTACTACAACATGAAATTTGAAACTTATATGCAAATCAAAAATTAAGTTGCCTTAATATGGAATTGTACCATGATTATATCCATCTTCTTTATGATGCTAAAAATCAACCAACATATCATGCTTATCTTGACACTACCTTATGTGAACTTATAACAACAATAAATAAAGAATAACATCAATATAAGATAGTAGCAATGAAGCACAAATCAGAAACATAAGAGCATCACATAACACAAGATTTACTTGGAGAAACTCTTGCAAGAAAGAACTCCACGAAGAAAAGAGGCCAAGTATGCATTATCTTCAAATAAATGAGATTACAATACATTCACTTACATTCTCCTCTTTTTCTCCAACATGGCAGCACCTGTGTACCTATGAACAACCTCTTTATGCCTAAATCTACCTGTTCTCTTGTAATATAACTATACACTCAATGTTTTCTCATAATTCTATATCTAAGGAGTTGATTTATAGACTTGTGAAGACATATTATGCCCCAAACATGGCTCCCAAAGATGACTCTTCATTCAAAAAATTCCCAACCCTTGGATCTCCTCAAAATATGAAAGGATAATGGGTTTCGATCCAATACTTTACCTCCAGCTTGGATGCCCAAACTTGGAAAATATATATTAAATTAAATGTAATAAATGATGGAATACTAAGAGACACACGTTGCCTCTTTCCAAGCACCCACTTAGAGAATACCAACAATCACTCATTTTTCCTTGTCTTTATCTTTTATCATCACATTCTAGGCATCCACATGTGGGGAAAACAATATTAAATATTTATATCCACAAGTCACATTTACTACTAATAGTGGAATCCATCACTCCTTATGAATATAATATAAACAATGGCGAGAATAGGGTAAAAATAAATATTTGTGTCACACTTTTATAAAGGAAGCAACCCAACATTGATCCAACTTTTAAATTTACATCTCTAAAAAGTGGCATATATGTTTGGAATTTTAAAATGATGTAAACCAATAAAATATGTATTTTTTAGAATATTTTATGTTTGTATATATTTTTTTAAATTATTTGAATATAGTTTTTGATAAATTGACACCATAACTTAGTTGCTAATAATATGTTGAAAAATGATGTTACATGAGACGTCGAGCTTTTTATACTAACCTTTTGTTAGTGTATTCTACTCTTGGTGTATTCTACACTAGGCTAACTTAAGCCTAGTTAGGTTTTGGAGTGATCCCTTGGATTGAGGAGAGCAACTCGCCACCACTGCAGGATTGAGGAGTCCTCTCCTCAACTCATGGCATGAGTTCTCTCTTCCTCTTTCAGTCTTCTCCTTCATCCTTGGCCTTAATTTTCTCATCCTCGTCCTTTATTGTGAGGGTTTGAGCTCATTGTAACATCAAGCTTAATACATTAATTGCATTCTAAAATCATCAATGTTTGTTTTCAATTCTTTGTTCTTGCAGGTTTCTTCATGGTATCAGAGCAGTTAAGGATTTGAACAAACCATAAGGTGATTTCGATGAATTGCATTTTGTTTTCTTTCCAATGCACGTGTGTTTGCTAATATTTTCCAAGTTTGGATCAACACGTATTGGCTCCTTGATTTTGCCCTGCTATCAAGCATCATGCAAATGGCGTTGAGAAAGGAGGACGTGGTTTGTTCTTGAGGGACGATCCAAGCATGTGGTCTGATCTGCACTTTGAGAGGTGTGATTTACATGTTGGCAAGAGCAATTTCATAAATTCTCTTTTCTCACGTTGACCTTAGAGACCCATGCCTATCAGCCGGAGCGTGATCTACCAAAGGTGAAGATAGTGGAGGCATGTAAGGTGCTTGAAATTTTCTTTGAAGGTTTTTTGAAGGTGTAATTGCCAGCGCCATTGGAGTTGTGAATCCTCTGGTTTGAGGCATTTTTTTTAAGAGACACTTCACTGTGCCAAGCACGGCCGGGCTTATCCGGCACACTCTAAGGGTACACTCCTTAGGTGGCCGGGCCCACAACCCCATTAAGCTGCACATTTCTCATGACCTTTCCCGTTTCCGTTCCCATATTTGCGTTTGCCGTTTTCATTCCGTTCACGTCCACAGTTTGGGGCGTTTCAGTCATCGTTTTCAGCATTATACTGCTATAGAAGCTGTAAAACCTGTTAAGACCTGTAGAATTGGCCGCTGTCTGGAAAATTTCATTGGCGATTATGCAAAGGAGCATGCCTTGTAATGTCTGGATGGAGCTTTTCATTTCTGTCACCTATTCGAAAGAGTTTGATTTTTTAATCCCATATGCCTTGCGTGAGAAAGTACAACGGACAAGGAAACTATAAAATCTGAATTCAATGCTTATCTTGGAACATAATGCATGAAACTATAGACAAAACATGTAGAAAAAATCTTTATTATTTAAAAAAAATACTTCTAGAATGTTACTTGTAGTTTTTGAATTTTTAAGATTTTAATAGTTACAAATAGTAAGTTATTAATAATTAATATTATTAAATTTAAATAAATAAAACTTATTTTTTTTCTTTGCATGTGATATGTATATACGCATATTTATTTGTGTATATGCATGTGTATGAGCTCATTGTTCTTGTAGCCTCGAGTGGATATGGTTGATAGAAAATAGGCTTTGTACTCCCTTAATTAGGCCCTAGAAACATTTAAATCTATGACCTCCAGAGGATGATCTCCCTCCCCCACATATTTGACATATACATTGAGAAGGGAGTGAGGAACACAAAAGGAGAACACATTTCATTTAGAGGATTTGTAGGGGTAACCTTAAATCCCCTTTTATGCTAGATGTAGGGAAAATAAAATAGAAAAATCTAGACCCCCTATGGTTAACCTACTCTTGACAAAATTCAAGCCCTCAAAGTCTCTTTCAAACCCTACAACATTTAAATTTTTAGCTTCAACAAAACAACAACAACAAGAGTTGGCCCTCCTCTATCTAACCTATTACACTCTAAATGTGTCTAAACTTTTAAACTCAATTAGGTACTTCCTAAGTGAGTGCATCTTATGCTAGAGCTAATTAACTTGTCCCTGAAGAAATTATACCTTTGTGATCCATGGTTTTTTCCTTTTTGAAAACCATCTTTCTATTGGTGGTACTCTTGTGGGTGTGTTTATATTGAGAATGTCTTATATCTCATGTTGTGAATGTATGTTCTTTTTAATGTTCATATACATCTTTGCGGTTGATTGATGTGATCTTGTGGTGGTGTATTGGTGGTTTTAATTGTTCATTATCTTTTGTTTGGTTGTGGTTTAATGCTTTATCATACTATGATTCAACTAATCTCCACGGATTATTCATGATTGATTTAGAATTCAACATTGTGATAAGGAAATGACCAAAGAAAAATATCAGAGGAGCATAAAATCAAGAATAGAAAGAGGAAAATTTGTGAAATTAAGAAATTGAACAAAGATGAAGAAATCATCTTTTTCAATTGAATAAAACCATGAAGCATCCATTCAATGCACATGAAAGAGAAGAATTTGGAGAAACAAAGGAAATGAATTCAAAATATTTGTGCAATAAGGAAATTTAATCTTAGAGTTGGAGGTCACTTTGTGGATTGATCCTTTCTAGATGTAAGTCTTCAAACCTCACTTACCTCTATCTTTCGTACTCCTTTTGATTTTTGGTCATGCTCAAAAGTATGATAGGACTTATTTCAAGATGATTACTTAGCTATCATTGATGAAATTCAAGCACATAAAATAGAATAAGATGTCACAAACATGTGAAACAAGGTACATGTGAATGCAAAATATGGCATGCTATTGGGACTAGTGTAGTATAAATAATTGATTTTTTTTTTTCAAATTAGATTTACCTTTTGTGATTGATTGGTTGGTAGATGGATTCATGTCATAGGAAATTTCCATACATATATTTACATTGTCATTAATTGAAAATATATGGCATGAGATCCGATGTAATAATGAATATTTTGTGAAAGGTTTGACTTTTGGGCATGAAAAATGTGAATTTAAATTTGGCAGACAATGTACCAAAAAACAATCTAGTCCAAGGTGGCTAAATTTTTTGGATTGTACAATGGAAAATCTTGAGATAGTTTGTAATGGTAGATTACTAATGGGTTTTGTGCACTAAATGGGTCACTAAGTATTTATGATATATGTGAAAAATGATATAGAAAAAGGTGAAGTTTTCAAATATGCACTTTTCTCCCTTCAATTACAAAGAAATTACCTTTTGCAGATTTGTTTCGAAATTTATCTTTCATATACATTGTTATATTATTCTACTTTTCCTTTTTAACCATTTATCTCTTGAAAATCTCCAAATTGATGGATTCACACTATTTTTTGTTATGTCAAGCCAATTAAGGATGTTAATTTAATGACTTACAATAGAAACTTTCTTAGAAATTAGACTTGTCACTCCTTTTTAAGCACCAAATCCAAATGAATTATTATTCATTGACCTTCTAAATCCTCCTCGAATGAGAGATAATTGAATATGTTGTCTAAAATGAATGGGAATTAATATTTTTATACCAATACATAATAATTTACATAAACCCCCCCTCCCCCACACACATGTGACTTTAGATGAGAAAGGCAAAGGGGGTCAACAAGCCAATTTGAATTTAAGCAAGTTGAGTTCATAGTTACGAGGATGATCCCATGATTGTCGACTTGATCTAAGATAAAATAGATGGAATAGATCATGATAAACATAGAGTTTAGGAATCAATAAATACATTATTATGGATAAGTAGATGGATAGATAGAGTGTATGGGAACATGAAATCAAGTGTTAATGAACATAAAATCTTGTGCAGATTTTATATAACACATATATATCAAGACATTGTAAAAAATAAACACAAAATAAATAAATAAAATTATCATAAAAAAAATTTCACCCTTATAATATATAAATGAATCATTTTTCATCCTTACAATCATATAAAAAATAAAACTTTTGAAATAATTAAAAATAATTATTTTTCATCTAGAAAATAAAATTCTTTTAAGTACTTTTCATTCTTTCAATTATATAAAAAAAATTAAAAATAAAATTTTTTTCGTCCTTTCAATTATATAAAAAAATAAAGACAAATTAAAAAATAAAATATTAAAATAATTAAAAATAAAACCAAAATGAATCATTTAGTTCAGATTTGAGTTTTACAAATACATCTTCTAAGAATGAAAACGTAAAAAACATTAGTTTAATTCAGATTTGGAGCTTACAAATAAAGATCTCCATTTTCTTTGATCAATAGTTAGAACTTAAGCTTCTTCTTATAATCCCCTTCTCCATTGTTTCTTATCACCTAGCGCATGTGGGATTAAAAACCCTTTGCATCAAACCATATTTTCTCTGTTGAGCAGCAGACCAACATTTCGCATGGCAGAGATTCTGCAGAGAGGATATTAAACCTTGCTTCTATATATACTGCAAAGCATGATCGCTTCTATAGTTGCCGAAGAAATCTTCAAGACGCTGTGGCCGATGCCAACAAAATGGTAGAAACGGAACGGCGACGGGAAATGCAAAATGAGTCCACGGAAACGGGAAAAGTATAGAGTAAAAGGGCCCCACATGACCCGGCCACCTAAGCAGTCGAATGCTTAGAGTGTGCCGGTTAAGCCGGCCCGCCAAGCATAGATCTATGGCGCCCCATAAGCATAGATCTGGTTGCCTCTATTTTTTAAAAAAATTTGTCTTTCCCTATCTAGTTGAGAATATGTCCTAGATTAAATGTTTTTTTTATGATTGAAATTTAAATTCTTTCATATTAAAACAATTTAAGGCATATAAAAGTATTTATGTTTTTATATAGACATTAAAGTTTTTTCTTCAAAGGAATAAGTTAGAGTGGTTTTGTTTTTAAAATACAAACCTTTGTAGTTTCTCACTGTAAAACACACTAACTTATAAAGTGTCAACTTTGGAGGGGGTCAAAATAATCAAGGGGGGTCTTGTGCTATTGTGTATCACTTTCAAAGCACTTCTAATTCTTTCTTTTCATGCTCAACAAAGCAACTAAGGCAAGATGGATTCTAATATCACTATTCAACCCTTAGCGCCTTTTAATTATCATGATTGGAAAATACAAATATCGATTTCACTCATGAATAGAGGTTTGTTTAGGGTAGTAATGAATCTTGAAAAAGAACCTACTACTGCTAAGAATAAGGAAAAATGGTTTAACAAAAGAGATCAAGCTTTTGGCTTCTTATGTCTTAATGTATCACCTGAATTATTATAAATCATATTCAATCCTTCAAAACACCCAATAAAATTTGGGAAGGTCTTGATAAGCTATTTGGCAAGATAAATGAATTTAGGGGTCATGAGCTAGAAAATGATCTCATAGAATTAAGTCCAAGAAACTTTACTTCTCTTCAAGACTTTTTTACCAAGTTCAAGTTCTTAAGGTTGCAACTTAAAGAATGTGGTATTGATAAGAAAGATAATCAGTTAATACTATCAATTTTGTCGAAGTTAGGTCCTAAATACTCTGTTTTTGTATCTAATTTCTACTCTACAAAGAGAGCTCTTGGAAATTCATGGGCTATGCCCTCTCTTAATAACTTCATTGTTGATCTAACAAGGGAGCAAGATAAGTTAATACAAATGGTAAATGTGAAGACTAGTAAATCTCAAGCACTCATTGCAGGAAATGAGAAAGATTAATCTTCTAAAGGTAAGAAAAAACAAAATCAGAAGGAGGGGGATCATAAGAAAGACAACAAATTTGATAACAAGATTGATAAAAATGAAGGAAATTCTAAGCAAAAGAAAACTAAGAAAGAGTTACCTAAATGTTCCTATTGTAAAAAGCTTAATCATGAAGAACATCAGTGTATGAAGAAGCAAATAGACCACCTTACTCATCTTCTCAAGAAGAAGAACATAGGGGTTCCAGATTCATTCAACGCATCTTCATCAAAATAAGATAATTCAAAGGCAAGAGAGAAGGAAAAGGGCAAAGCTTTAGTTGCTACTTCATCCTCATCACCACCTTGGATAATAGATTCAGGTGTTACTCATCATATGGGATCATCACAAGTTCAGTTCTCATCTTTGAAATCATGTGGCATGTCTTCAATCACCTTAGGTGATGATACTCCAGCATTGGTTAAAGGAAGAGGGTCAATTGAAGTTGAATGTGGAACATTCCAAAAAGTTCTCAATGTACCTTCACTATCAAATAATCTTCTTCCTGTGTATCAAATAACTCATCTAGGAAAAGGTATGACAAATGAATTTTCTCCAAATGTAGTTGAAATCAAGGAATTGAATAGAAACAATGTGATAGCAACAAGAAAATCAGATCATCAATTAAGATTGTATACTTTTTCTAGTTTTTCTTAAATTCCTCCTCCAAAATCTTTACCCACTCATTTTGATGAGACAAGAAAGCTTTGGCATGAGCGATTTGGCCATTTAAACTATCGCTATCTCAAGCAACTCAATCAACAAAACATGGTTTTAGGGTTTCCCAATATCAAATGTTCTAAGGGGATTTATGAAGGTTGTGCACTAAGGGCGCATCCAGAAAAAAAGTTTGACAAAGGTAAAGCATGGAGGGAATCACAAGTCTTAGAGTTCTTGTTCATAGTGTTGTTTCAAGACCATTTCCACACCCATCCTTCACTAAGGAAAGATATGGTATTACATTTCTTGATGAATTCTCTAGGTACACTTGGATTTTCTTCCTTAGGAAAAAATTTGAAGTCTTTGAATGCTTTCAAGATTTCAAAGCCTTAGTTGAAAAGAAATATGAGAAATCAATCAAACTTCTAAGGATAGATAATGGGCATGAGTATGTAAACAACAAGTTTGAGCAGTTTTGCACATCAGAGGGGATTGAATTGCAACATACAATTCCTTACACTCCCCAACAAAATGGAGTTGTAGAATGCAAGAACAGGTCACTAAAAGAAATGGAAAACAACATGATTCATCATAAAGAGCTTGCACCAAAATTATGGGTAGAAGCTATCAACTGTGCATGTTATATTCAAAATAGGGTACCTCATAAAGCATTGAAAGGAATGACACCTTTTGAAGCTTGGAAAGGAAAAAAACCATCAGTTGATCATTTCAAAGTTTTTGGATCTCCAGCTATGTCACACATTCCAAAGGAGCAACACAAGGCAATGGATCCTCAATCCAAACCTTGTATTTTTGTTGGATACCCAGATGGTGTTAAGGGTTATTGTCTACTCTACCCTACTACACTTGAGTTGTTCATTGAGAGAAGTGTTAAGTTTGATGAGAGTCCTAGGGTAAAAGCACAAAGTTGTGTCACACTTTATAAAGGAAACGACCAACGTTGATCCAACTTTTAAACTTGAATCGCTAAAAAGTGGCATATATGTTTTGATTTCTAAAATGATGTAAACTAGTAAAATATGTATATTTTAGTATATTTTATGTCTGTATTTAAAAAAAATTGAAAAAATGTTTTTAACTTGTTTTTATTAAATTAACACCATAATTTAGTTGTTGATAAAATGTTGAAAAATGAAGTTGCATGGGACATCAAACTTTTTATAGTAATTTTTTTTTCTTTCAAATTTTTTGTGTGTATTTATAACTTGAAACTTTAGTGCATGGATATATTTTTTCCAATTTTGATAAATATATATATTTTTAAATAAATATTAAAATGTGCATGAATCAAAAAATAGTTGTTTCCATCGGACGTCAACTTTCATATTAAATATTTATCTAAAATGGAAAAAAAAATTATACCATTTTTAAATAGATAACAAAGAGATAGGTAGAGGAGGGAGAGAATGAGGGAGAGAGACACATAGAGAGGGAGAGATAAGAAGATGAGGGGTGAAGGAGAGATAGATCGATATATACAGAGGGAGAGGAAGATAGGGATATACAAGATAAAGAGAAATATAAAGAGATAGTGAGGGATAGGTATAAAGATAAAGAGGGCTCTAGGAAAATTTACTGACAAAAAATTCACCACCAACAATTCACCATGGCAGAAAATTCACCAAAGGAAAATTCACTGTCAAGTAAAATTCACAGCCAACAATTCACCACGACAGGAAATTAACCGCATTAACATTTTTTAATATATATTTCAAAAAAATTGATTTTATTGAAAATATTAATACAGTTAATATTTTTCCACGGTGAATTTCTAGTGGTGAATTTTCTACCACGGTGAATTGTTGGCGGTGAATTTTTCATCGGTGAATTGTTGATGGTGAATTTGGTGTATTCCAATAAAGAGATAGGGAGAGAGGGAGGTAGATAAAGAGATATAATTTAGTAATATAATTATATTATATATACTTTAATTTATATTATATGAAATATATTTTTTAATTTAATTATAAATTATATTTAATAATTTTTATATTAAAATATAATATAATAATAAATATAACCATAAAATTATTTTAAAAGTAAATATAATTAAATTTGTATTATATAAAATATATATCATATATTAATTATATATAATGATCGTCAATCATGGAAATAAGTTGATTGGGTTCATATAAGAAATGCCTTTGGCATAAATATATATCTTAAATTTATTATACATAAAAATTCTTCCTAAACTAATGTATTTGAAAATATAAATATAAATACAAAGAAAACATAAAACCAAGTTTCTATATTAATATATTTAAAAATAAACAAATACTCTTTGAGGTCAATGTAAAATATATTTTTGAATTGTTAAATAGAAAAAAATATATATAAAGAATGGAAAAGAATAATAATTTTTAAATTATATATAAAATAAATATCTTAAATTACACATAAAATAATTTTCTAAATTATTATATCAGATTTTTTTTAAATATATAGAATGAAAATATCCTAAATTTATTATTTTTGATTAGGGGTAAAAAACGGGTTTTGATGGGGCCCAAAACCCAATACAAAATGATTTTGAAGGGAACCATCAACCTATCACAAAAAAGCAAGCTGCAAATTTAATATAAACCATAAACCAAAAACAACCCCACAACAACCTCTAAAATATTAACATGACTACACATGTTGTAACTTACAAAAAAGCAAGGGCCTAAAACCCTTTTACAACCTAATTTTAACCGGGACCAGAAACCCTTAGATACACAAAGAACACACCTACATCTATCAGGCATCAACAAACCAGCCACTCATAGATGACACCATTGATCCAAGAAATATCACCTACTTAATGGTGTAAGACGCAATGAAACCCCTAAGAAAAAATGTCAGCAACTCTAAAAACCCCACCTCAATAGGGGAGATGGAGAGCACAACAAACCACTGGACACAAAGCCATTGTTCAAACTAGGAGACCAACTCCAAATCCACCTCAATGGGAAGGAGCTCCCCTCGATTGGAGAGAATTTCATGACCATCAAGTCCACTACTTCTTGAAGACTCCAACACCCTCAACCTCCACCTCCATTAGAGAAGTGTCCACCTCAATAGGATCAAAAACTGAGGAAGCCAAAGACAATCACCTTCCAACTCTACCTCCATAGGATTCAAGAAGAAGACTAGTGCAACAATAGAACAAGTAGTCATACCACCCTTAGGCAAAACCTGGTAAGAGGCCAACACCCATAAATAATACGCCTCAAAGGTAAACCACTAAACCTGAGGGAGCTCAGCACATTGCGACAAAGAGAGAAACTTGGAATACCACCCAACCTGCAATAAAAAAGAAGAAGCCAGGGAGCCGAAATCATCCATGGACAAGTACATCAGCAAAACCTCTTTTGAACCACTTTGCTTTAGCACAAAGGCATCATAAAGAAACACCATCTCAATGAATAACTGGGCCTTGAAAAAGGTCTCTAGAAATAACCCAACCGAGAAAACATGAACAAAAGATAGAGGAAAAGTGAGCTCCAGAAAAACCACATGGAAGGTTAGCAAAAGCCCAGAAGGAAAAGCCCCAAAAACGAGCCAGGAAGGGATCATCCCACTCTAGAAGAAAAAAGGACAAAATTGAGAAAACATAAAAAACAATAGAAGCATCCCAACCCATCGAAAGTGCTCAAGCCTAGCCCCAACAAAGGACCCAAAAAACAACCAGAAAACCACCAAAAAAACCCAGAGCCAAAGAAAATAAAGGCTGCAAGCCACAGGGGCAGTCAAAGAGCAGAGCTAGCCAAAGGAGACTATAAAATAGAGAGAGGAGTAGGAGTGCAAAACCATGAAGAACACCATCCGACCCTGCAAGGTTTGAGAGAATGCAGACTCCAACCACATACAACGCCATCACAGTCCACTCGCAAGCCACACCTAGCACCAAGAAAGCCACCCATAAACCCAAATCCATAGCCATGGCAGAAGACAACCCCAAAGAAGGAGACCCAACAAAGCAAGGTCCAAAAGGGAGAAGGCTACCCATGAAAAGGAGCTCGCAGAAGCCAAAACCCACATCCATGACCACATTAACAGGAAGAGAGGGATCCACACCTCCAACCACCTCAAAGTCACCAAAGGCCAATAGAAAAAAATAGAGCAAGTGTTGCCTCCTAGCATAGCAACCATGCCCCAGGCACAAAGAAAAACTAATGTACCAATAGAGCCAAGCACCGGTCATAGCTACCACAAGTCGCTTGGCCTCTAGAGAACTTCTGTCTGGATCGCCATCATCTGCATCCTCTCCTTCAGAGGATTCAAAACTCCTGCCTCTGCCTCTATTGTCGTTCACCTAAATTTATTGTTATACAAAAGTATGCTTCTAAATTAAAATATATTTAAAAATAAAAAAGATTCAAGATTATCTTTCAAAATAAAAAATATATATTTTTCATGCTATTGTAAAATATATTTTTGAATAATAAAATAAAAAATAAAATTACAAAAAGATGAAAAAGAATAGTTATTTTTAAGTTAACATATAAAACAAATATCTTAAATTTATCAGGCCAAAATAGGTTTTTAAAATTTTAATATATTAAAAATTTAAAAATATATATATAAAATAAATATTCTAAATTTATTGTTACACATAAAATAATTTTCTAAATTAATATAATTAAAAATTAAAAACCAAAATAAGAAAACAAAAAGAAAATCTAACAACTAAGACACATGCAATTGTCTTGCATTTTAATCATACGGTATCAATCATCGATCGTGGAAGTCAACAAGTTGGGTTCATATAAGGAACACCTTCATTGTAAGAATATTCAAGATAATTTTATTGAAAAAATTATAAAAATTAAAAATAAATACATTCTATCGTTTTTAAAGATTCTGATTTAATTTGTATTTTATAATAAAAATTACTAGTATAAATTACAATACTATATTAGATTTATCTATATTTTTTTTTTATAATTTATTAATAATTTAAAGTGTCATGTATATACGATTATATAAAATATAGCAAGTCAAACTATATGCTCTAAAAAATATGTTGATAGAAGAAATATCTCAAGGGATGAAATGAGCACCAAAAGAGGGTCATATATTACCCTCCAAATTGTTATTTGATAGAAGCAATCTCTTGAGGGATGAAAAGTTGCCAAAAGAAGATGACATATTGCCCTTCAAATTGTTATTTGACTCTATCCATGGTCTTATGTATTGAAAATTTTGTGAGAGTGAGGAAAATGCTCCTCCTAAATTACACCCACCAAGAGATAGCTTAAAAAGTGTGGAAGAATGGCCCCTAGAATGAAAAAAAAAAGTTTTCCTTTCAAGTCAAGATTTTCACTAAGCACGAGATTTCTTAATTTTTAATGGGGCATAAAATTGTAAGGGATGGGACCATTTATACCATAGCCACTAAGATCAAATGAAACCAATAATGACATTTTCTCAAACCAAGAGGGTAGTTCAAATAAGAATGAATTGGAGCTTATATATAGATGTGTTAAGTGGGTAAGGTTTAAAAGATCTTGAATATTGCCTAAGAACCCATAACCAAACACATGTGAATCTAGATAAGATTGGGAAGACTACTAAGGACCTCACCCTAGTTCTTAGACACCATTATTAGGTTCACTTCATCTATTGTTCAACTCATTATATTACAACCAATTATTTGAAGTTTTAAATTTCTAGTAATTATATGAAATATCAAAATGGCACAAGCTTGACATATTACCCAACTCTATAGGGACTTCACCATGAAATCCAACATGTGACAACTTTACAAATGATAGTTTCTATATTTTTGATAAGTGGGAACATATATAAATACGTTTAAAGTCATTCTAGCTAAGATCCAAATGTTGCAGATGTTGCAAATTAAACAGTGATGAACAAATATCCCCACTCAACTACAAATAAGGTTCACCTCTTACATCAAGGTAAATGACATGGGATGTATGATAATCACATGCAACACCCTCCCACTAGTACCAATTGAACCCCACCAATAGGATAAGAAAGGTGAGGAAACATTAAGACCAACCTTGAAATCAAGCTAGTAACTTCTCCCTTCTTGTAAATATGTTTTTGAAAATGGGAAATGAATTATTATCCATATCAACAAAAATTTAGTGCCTATAGACATGTTGAAGGGAAGTGGATTCATTTCATTCATTTTGTGCAATTTACAATTCTTCCTACATATATTCCAAGGGAGTGAAAAGATCTTGAATATTGTAGGAGCATAAATAACTTTTGTACCGAACTTACAATACTAGAAAAGTATGATTAGCTTAGGAAAATAATAATATTTATTGAATCACATTGCATGCCATTTTAATGGATTGTTGACATTTTCTACTAAAGAATGGATTATACATAAAAACAAAATTGTGAAAAGTATTTTTTTAAGATAATGTTTAAACTATATATAGCTTTAATGAGTGCGGTTTTATATATTTTAAGAAAATAATAAAATTATTAATATTTTCTATATCTAAAAAATAGAGAGGAAGAAAATAGAAGTATATTTTAATATATTAAATTTTCTATTTCTAAGAAAAAAAATTGTTATGTAAGTAAAAAGAGATATTTATATGTAAATAATTCAAAATTCTTTTTTTATTGTAAAATTGAAAATGAATGTTATAATATGAGTAACGCAAAATATAAATGGGGTAAATGAAGGGAAATGGGAAGCCAAAAGGATTCTTAAATGACTATTGTTCCCTAAAACTAGTGAAAACTAAAATTTGAGGTGATTTTATTAAATTTCATTCTAAAACAAGTCAACCTAAAGAGAAGGAAGGTATGGTTTATGATGGATAAATTTAGGTTCCCAAAATGCAAATCTAGTCCTTACTCTTTAAATTTAAACTTATTCCATGCTCAAAGGTAGGAATTTCATTGGTTTAAAATATAACTTTCACATTAGAACATGATTAGAACATAAAATACACATTTGAGATAATATCATGCACATATTATGGCTTGGTCATGCTTTTAATGGAACAATCATGTTATGCCTTAAAACATATTTTTTCCACTTTTTGGCTCGCCATCACCATGCACATGCATGTACATATACTAAGTTAATATAATATTTGGATTAGGTATTTATTGATGTTTAAATGACAAACAAAGTTTAGGAACATAATTTTTCCTCCCTTAAAAGATAATTTACTGTGACCCGGGTTTTATGCTACCAAGTCTTGGCTATTCTAAAGAAACTTAGACATGTATATGCAAGTATTATTTTTTTGAAGGGAATTTCAACAAACTTTAGACAAGGTTCCAACAAGTTCACATTTAAAATATTCTACTTACAAAGTTTTTTTGGATTTTACCAAGTCAAATTATACATATATCATTAATTCTTAAAAATGATTTCTAGGTCATGAACATTCTATTTAACTAATTTAAAGTAATATTTAACAATAATAATATAATTAATTTATATCTTCCTATTCTAACCAAGATCTAAAATAAATATCAAAATTTTAAGGGTTAAATTTAGAAGATTTTGAGTATTCCAAAGTACATACATATGTTAGGTTCATAAAGTGGACCAATCAACCAAGTAACCTATAGTATTAGCACCCATCAACACATAGTTTCTTCACTACCAAGGCACAACCTTATAATGGATTTCATGGATTGAATTATAGTGAATAATATCATGCCATAAAACATGCACAAATATAAGATTTGAATTGACATTTAACCAAGACATTCACTAATTTATCGCATACCTATACTTGAACCATAAAATGTTATTCCCTAGGGTTTGTGTGGTAAATGATAGAGTGAGAGTCTAGAACATATGTAAAGATCAAGGTCGACTAGTCCTCTCAAATAAAGATACACCTTATAAGGGACACATTCCAAATCAGAGATATACATATTATAAAAAATAAGATATAATAGAGATAAGATGAAATAGAGAAGAATTAAATAATGAGAATGTAATTGAAGACTAAATAATCAATATGTAGAAATTTTTGGATATCTTTTATTATGTGTCATATAGTATATGATGAGTATTATCTACAATGCATATTAATGTCTTGACTATATATATTGCATTATAATTCAAACTATGATCCTCCTAATATTGCTATTTTTCGGGTATAAATAAAAAACATAGAGAGTACATGGGGCTCAAATTTTTTGTTGATGATCCCTATTTTCTTGCAACATTGGTTCCATTGTTTGTACCCTAGTTAGGAAATAGAGAATAAACTATAAATTAAAATGATAGTCTACAATATTTAAATAAGGATAACAAAAGAACCTCTTAATTTTTTATAATATATGATAAATTTCCCTAGGTGTCCACCTTGTGAGAAGGGGTTAGGAATCTAGGTGATGGTGAATGGAAAAGAGGGGATCTCCAAAGGGGATCCCTAAAAATATATGACCAAATAAAGAAGAAATATAATAACTACTATGGGATGGATAAAGGACTAATGCAATACCAAATTATTAACACCCATGACCAAAAGTGATAAATAAAGAAAGAGAAATATGTCCAAATGGGAGAGTTTATGGTAGAAAGGTCCTATTTCACTACCCATCTTGATTTAGCATTGCAAGCTACATTATGTCAATACTTTCTCTTAAGAGCAATAAGTGACAAAATGTGCCAAAATTTGATGGGTTGAAGTCAAAAATCATGGTTCCTTAAAATATTCCATCTAAAGGTACAAGACCATGTAGGATCCTTCCATAATAGCCTCTCTTAGTTTTTGAAATCTCCTATCCACTTGATTATGGTGAATTTTTTTTAAATGTTCCAAAAAGCATCAAATATGTTTAGTAAAAACTTTTCAAGAGCCATACTTTTCATTTCAATCATTGTGGGGCCAAACCAACAATGCCAACACATTTGGGTGGGTATGTTCATTCTAGGAAAGGTCCTCTTTCAAATTCTTTATAAAGGTATAGGTTCATGTAGAGTCCCTCCATAATAACCTCTCTCAATTTTTTAGAACTCTAATCCATTTGGTCGTGTCAATAGATTTTCACACATTGCAAAAAATATCAAATGCATTGAAGGGAAATTTGCAAGGTAGCATAATGTTTGCTCTATTCATCATGTGGCCAAAACAACATTGTAAACACATCCACCCACATGGGTGGTTTATGCTATGAAAGGTCCTATTTTTTACCATATCTCATGCTCGATCATTCCAGACTACATTATGTTTGTGCTTTCTCTTAAGAGCCCTAAGTGCCAAAAAGTGGCAAACTTTGATGGGCTATTTCTTGAAAATTGTGGCACCTAGAATTGTTCATTTTAAAGGTACAGGGTCATGTAGGGTCCCTCCACAATAACCACTCATTTTTAAAAAAATTTAATAGATTTGTCCATGCAAACAAGTTTTCACGCATTGTGAAAGGTGTCAAATGCATTGAAGAGAAATTTGCAAGGTAGATTTCTTTTGTGTCCATCATGGGGCCAAATTGATAGTGCTGACACATATGATTGGGAAGTTTTATGCTATGAAATATCCTATTTCATACCCCAACATTCCTGATCATTCCAAAATACATGTTGTCGATGCTTTCTCTTAAGAGCCCTAAGTTCGAAGAAGTGGAAAAGTATGACTTGTAGGCTACTTCTCAAAAATTGTGGCACCTAGAAACATTTTATCTTAATATATAGGGTCACTTTGGGTCCCTTCATAATAACCTATCTCAAATTTATAAAACTCCAATGCATTTGGCCAGGGTGACAAGTCTTCACACATTGCAAAAAGCATCAAATGCATTGAAGAAAAAGTTGCAAGGTAGCATAATTTATTTTATGAGTCATGAAGCCAAATTGATAGTTTCAACATGTCTGAGTGGATAATTATATGCCAATAAAGGTCTTATTTTATACCCCAACATGCTAGAATATTCTAGACTACATTGATTTGGTGTTTCCTCTTAAGAGCCCTAAGTGCCAAAAAGTGGCAAACTTTGATGGGTTGTTTCTTAGAAAGAATGGAGCCTAGAAATTTTCTATTTGAAGGAAAAAGTTCATATAAGTTCCCTCCAAATAACCTCTCTCAAATTTCTATAACTCTAATTCATATGGTCGTGGTGAAAATTTTCACACATTGTAAAAAGCATCAAATGTATTGAAGAGAAAGTTGCAAGGTAGCATAATTTTTTTCTTGTGCATCATGGGGCCAAATCAACAATTCAAAACCTTTGGTTATAATGTTTTATGCTACAAAAGGTCATGTTTTTCATGCCAACATCTTGAATCATTCCAGACTACATTGTGCTAATGCTTTCTCTTAAGAGCTTTAACTATCAAATAGAGGAAAAATTTGATGAGATATTTATTAGAAATCACACCTAGAAAAGTTTCATCTTAAGGTACAAGGTCACATATGGTCCCTCCACAAAAACTCTCTCATTTTTTAATATCTCCAATCTATTTCACCATGGGGACAATGTTTTGAACGTTGCAAAAGGTATCAATTGCAGTCAGTAAAAATTTGTCTAGAGGCATTTTTTACATTTTTCATCTCTTGGGGCTAAATTGATAATTCTAACATGTTGGGGTGGTTGGATTACTATTATTATAGGTCTCATTTTCACACACAAGAATCTTGATCCTTTTGAGATAAATTAGACCAACATTTTTTGTACTTGAAATACCATTATCTTCAATTACTTACCCTTGAAGGTCAACATAAATGACTTAAAGAGGGAGTAAATGTTTTTAAAGATATCTTGATATCAAAATAAATAGGTCCAATTTAGGTTTTTTTGTCACTATAGGTCTCTTTGCATGATATTTTGCAATCCTTCATGGTGGCTAGGTTCATCTTCAAACTTTGATGGGATTTATCTAAGAGGCCTATTCTCAGTATAACACCTCTACATTTAGTTTTCATCTTGAAAAGGGTATTACAATCTCCATATTAACTATTTTTTTCTATTTCAATACCTTAAAAATATGGCTACAAGATATTTTCACATGCAAATGCATCTTCAATGAGAGAAAGAATGTTTGGAAAATATTGTTTGGTCCTCAAATACCATCTTTCTTTAGGCATGCAAGTGCATACAGTCCTATGAAAATGAAAAAAGATGAAACTGGTAATGGGCACTAACTACATGTGATAGTTTCAAAATAAGAGAGGGATACAATTTTTCCCAAACATGAATATGTAAAATTCCTCAAAGGAAAAGTCATGAGTGTCTAAATCAAGGATATTTAAGTAACATCTACACAAAGGAATTCATATAAGAGAGCAGTTGTCCCTATAAGAAAGTATTTTATACTTGTTTTTCTGCCAAGGATACTAGAATGTACATGGACTTGTAGCATGGGGTAGAAGTCAATCATATAAATACCTACAATCCAAGATGGAAAAAAAAACTATTCGTATTATATTGGGGTCATTTCACACAGCACAATGAATGAAATTATGTAGAAGATGATAAATGTTTCCACTCACAAACAGTGCATAACCCATGACAGTGTTATGGGAACTACATCCTTGAGTCAACTCCAAAATTGAGAGAAGAATTTGAATAATGCAAAAAAGAAACTGATATTGTATGGAAATAAAAGACTATAGTCAAAATGGTAGTAGTCCAAGAATGAGAAAAGCTTCTAAGGGAGAAGTCACAGAGATAGTGAACATAGAACTTGACATAAAGTATTGAAGTAGGCTTGAGGAATGGAAATATATTTGGTGATGATAGTCATGGTGATGACAACCCTAATTTTTTTCATGAATAAGACAAAGTCATGAGTTGTAGGCATTGTGAAAAACACCAAGCAACACTATCATGGATAGTACACGGTCCTATTATTAAAAATAAGAGGACTGCCATTAGAGACAACAAATAATGAATAGTGTGTGATAATATTTCAGATAATAATTAATCCTTGGAAAATGACAATGACAAAGTTAACAATATAAAGTTGTATTCATAAAAGAAAAGGCATAGTTGTTACATTATCAAAGGGCATATCTAAATCTATCAAAGATAGTAGTTTCATGTGAGAGATTAATATGGGTATAAGGTGACTCTAGATGCGTATATGGTAGCCTTATTGGCTTTAGTGAATTTAGAAAAGTTCTTAAAAAGGTATGGCAGTCCTTCAAGACATGGGGATATGGTCATAACAATATATCACAAGTTGATTGCATAGTTATTACATAATTATTGGAAGAAATGAAGCACATTTGACAGTAGAAGATACTATTTTCAAGCAAGTGACAATGGTATTCATAGTGACCTTAACATTCAAGAAGGCAATAAGCATGGAAAGATAAGGCAATTTTTGAAGACCTCCTTAAATTCTAGTGAAAGGATGATAGTTCTAGTGGGAAATGATAGTAGAAAATCCTCAAATAGGAAGAGGAAAATAACATGAAGAACAAGAGGACAATCATTTTATATCTTGGAAATCCCATGAACCAAAGGACAATGCTACATAGCCATAGTACAATCTTATTTTCAAAGGCAAAGGTTCTCATGAAGAATGGATATCACATGCCCCTAGAAGGCATTTAACTATTTCAAAATCTCATCTGTATTCCTTATAAATATGTTTGAGGAAAATTATGAATGATTAATTACAATGCTTGCATCAATTGCATGGTAAAAGTGAGCCTTATTCAATTAATCATTTACAGTGTAAATATGGATAGTATTTGTAGTGTAGGAAAAAGTATCCCTTTTCAATACCTAATTTGTAATTAATATTAAAATGAACTTAATTATAGCTTAATTTAGTGTTGTAATATGTATTTTACATATTCACATTAAGTTTAGGGCCCTATTAATTAAAACAGACTTAATTGTGCCTTATTTTTAGTGTTTTAAAGTGTGTCTTTACACTTTCACACTTATCTAGGGATCCTTTAATTAATTGAGGTTAATTTTCCTTAATTGGCCCCTTTAATTCAAATCCAAGCCTAATTAATTTCTTTTTTTGAAGAGGAAAATCCGACATTCATTAATGCCTAAACATAAAACTTCTCATTGAGAAATGTGTGTCCTAGGTAAGTGACCTAGGACCCATTCACCCATGGGCGAATGGGTTGTCACTTAGATCGAGGAGCTAAATTCAAATTACTTTTTTGGTGGTATTTTAACAATTTCAAATCTGTATTCACATGTCAACTTGTGTTATTTGAATTTCAGGAAATTAATGTTACATACCTATAAATATAAATTAGTTTCACTATGCTTCACCTAGTAGTTTCATCTAAGACTTTCAAGCAATCTAAGAGCTTTTAAGGGAGCATTATTGGAGAAATTCAAGAGTATTTCAAGGAATTCAAGAGAAGATTTATTGAATAATTATCACATCAATCAAGATCCAATTATCATGTCAAAGTCTTCTTGCATCATGCATGTTATTGGAGCTAATATGTTGATGTTGAGTTCATGATTCATTCAAGAATTCAAAGGCATTGTTTCAAATCAAGTTTCAAGATCAAGATCCACATCCATTGAAGCCATTTCATGAAGTTGTAGATTTACATTCCAAGGTTCATCTAAGGGTTTGGTGATTTGTGGCATTGCTTTGTTCATTCATCATTCTTTCATGCTATTTTTTTTTATTACAAGGTTTAATTACCAAAATGGAGTTTGACCAAGGCTAACCCCCATTCACCAAAAATACAAAATTCTCTTCATTTGTGTTTTTAGATTTAGGTTGAAGAAATCTTGAAGAGAAAAATTTGATAAGTTGACAAAGTTGGAAAAGTTGTCAAGAAAGATGGCATCTCACTAAAACTCAATTAGAAAATTTATTTTCGACTTTCCAAACCTAAAACCTAGGAAAATTGAGAGATTCAGATTTATTGCAGAGGCTCCTGAAAGTTACAGATAAACCCTAAACTAGGACCCACTCGCCCCTAGGCGAATGAGTCCCTAAATCAGCTTCAGTAAAGCACTTTTGGTGATTGGTACACATCATCTTACCTCTCTTTGATATTTGATCTAATTTTTGTTTCCATCAGTATTGAGATTAATCTATTAGATTCAAATTGTAGATTGCATTTTGGAGTTAGTTTTCTATTTTTATTATTTCTCCCCAAAGTGTTCTTTAATCAAGACCCCCATCCTTGCAAAAAAAGAAATTTGTAGATTCACACTTTGACTTGACTCACCTCAAGGTTTATAGTCATTTCATTTTGTGGATCTCATTTCTTGATGAAATATAGGAAGATAGGTCCATCATAATCATATTTTCCCTTCAATCCCATTGAAGATAAACCTATTTTTCTTTGTTTCATTTTGGTGAACTTGACTTTTGATCATTGCAATTTTTTGATTTTGGAGTCTATTTGCACCCTACATCTATATTTTGTATTCATTTGCATTTCATTGCATTGAATTAAGTCTCATTTAGGGTTGCTTAAGTTGTGTTAGTTTTCATTTCATTTAGGGTTTTAGGATTGCATTTTTGCATCTCTTTAAATTTGAAAAATAGAAAACAAATTAAATTAAGTCTCATTTAGGGTTGCTTAAGTTGCATTAGTTTTCATTTCATTTAGGGCTTTAGGATTGCATTTTTGCATCTCTTGAAATTTTAAGATCTCCACTTCCTCACCCCAAGCCAAGATTATCTCCAGGGAATTAATTTCCCCAACAAATTAATTAATTTTTCTAACACTTACGAGCATTTTCTAAATATCTTTCAACAACCTTATTGAAATAAAATCTTCTAATAATTCAAAATTAAGTATTTTAATAATTAAAAAATTTCTCATTCAAATATAACCAATTTAATTTATTTATTTAATCAATACATAAAATAATCCAAGGATTGTCTTTTTATTAATTAAATTAAATTAAATTTATTTGTTTATTAATTCTAAAATCTCAAGATTTAAAATAAGGATAATCTAATATTCAACTTTTAATAATGAAATTCACTAAACCTCTTTTAAAGCATTTTACCATGATAATATAAAGTAATAATAAACACATTTAAACAAGCACAACTGACTAAATCTAACAACACACTGAGGCTAGGGTGTAGACTTGACACAAGTAACCTAGCTAATATCTCCCAATCAACATAACTATTGGGTTGACACGCTCAAACCTGTCAAGCCAGGTGGAGTCAATTTCTTGTACTTGCAAACCTATAAACAAGGCATCAATAACACATGTATAAACAACATCATAAAACACATCGTGAAGAGGAAGTCATAGAATCACAAAGCGCTCGCAAGTGAGTGATGCAATTTTGTCCCCTTCCCCAATACACTTATCACGAACTGATAATTTCAACATATTTAAAATACTCATGTGCAATAGCCATGTTATACCAAACCATCATTATACTAATCAAATCATGTCAAATAAAACATCAAATGGAATAACATCACACCACCACAAATAGTTCACATCGCTTTGTAAATAGCAATCAAAATGTCAAAGCATTGTAATCTAAACATAAGAAAAAAACAGAGGAGTGTTATAGGAAGAACCTATTGGATAACCAAGTCCAATAGAAAACCTAGATAATAGTGAATCATTGGTAATGAGATGAGATACACTCTAGATAGACACCTAAGGAACAAACACAAAGGAAAAGTTTGTTTATAATAACACATTAATCATGAGGTAAGTTTTGTAGAGTTATCATGGATTTAGGATAAACATAAGATACTTCCAAGTGAATAATGTAAATAATGAAATAAAAAACAAACACAAAGGATGAGCATATGAAAATTTGAGACATAATGAATTTTCTAGTAGAGATGAAGTCATGTTACAGCTTAAAAAATAAGGATTTCCAATAGGAACATATAATACGTTGAAGATTAAAACTTTTGGCACACATAATATTCTTTAAAAAAAATGACTTAAGGAATGCCTATGAGGTTGAGTTGTTAAAAGCACTTTGTATATCACCAATATTCAATAGTGTAGATCTCTATCAATACAATGAAGGTCAACTAGGAAACAACATCACATAAGTTTTCTCTAAAGTACAGATACCACATCAACAATAGGATAAGGTAGAGGACATTTTGGATAGTAGAATAGCGTGCAACACTAAAACAAGAAAAAAATGGAGAATAATTGGTTAAGAGGAAATTAAATTCAATAGAATCTATTCATCATGGATTTCATAGGCTGAGATGGACCGCCTTGGCCTTCTTCTAGCCTTAGGGACTCACTTTTCAAAAAACCCCAAGTGTCTTATGTAGGAGCATCCAAAGTTGAATGCAATCTTGCACCAACAAAAAATATTTTTTCATTTTGTTTCAATAAGTAGGAGTCTTAGGACAATGTACCACATTTCATTATATAATCTCATTTTAGAACATGATAGAGATTCAACACTTCGTAGTGGATCACACACATTATACCCAAATTTCAAGAGATATGAATCAGTTGGAAAACAATTATGATGATCAAAAGTGGCATCAGGTTCATAGTTTAGAACAATCAACACTCAATTCAATGTGTGTAGTTTGTAAGATCTTCCTACAATTTATGATAATCATATAAACATTCCAAAAGGAAGTTGAGAGCAAAGAAACCTTCAATTTGAACCATAATTAATTTCATTTACTCTTGGAGCTTCATTTGGACAGACAACACGAGTAGGAGAAGTAGAATTGGATTATAAGTAGAATATTTGAGAAGTTCTCAATTGCTATATCTTTGTATAGCATATTTTAATGAACATGTGATATGGCAGTGGGCTAAATATTGTAAACAGTATATGGTATTGAATCAATGAGAAGCTATTTTTCTATTCCATGTTAATTCCACTATCTTAACTCTAAGTTACATAGTCAAATAGTCTTTCCTCTACACTCTCCATCCATGACTGTTTCATTAAACCATTTTGAACACCTATTATAAATATATTATTTTAGTGCTCAATCTATTATGCTTGGAGTAAAAATTGATCCCATTCTTCAACCCATTAGCTAAATCTCCTTATTGACTACATTATTCAAGATTGACTATATTTAAAAGACAAAAGAACAACAATATAATTACAATATAATTATAAAAAGTATAAACACTAAAAACTAATTTTATAAAACAATATTATATATACATTTTCACATTGAGTCATTTGCAAAGGATTTGTGGTTGTCAACAATAAAATAGTTCAAAGAATGCTTAAAGAAGATAAGCGACCACACTCCCATTAATTTCTGGTGGTATGAAAGGAGCGTGGAAAATGGAATGGAAAGACTTTATGTCCCATTAACTTGTGTCGTATAATAGTGAGAAGGAATTCATCAACATTAATTATTAATTGGAATTTGATTTTGTGAAAGGTGGAGTGTGAATACCAGACACCATAGTCCTTTCCCTACCTTTTTTTTAATATATTGAACAAAGCAAAAAAACGTACAAAAATAAAGCTACCAACAATAGCTGAAAAATAGGACAAACCAAAAGGCTAGATAAACTAAACCATATCAACAAGGGCCGATAACGTTCTCAAGGTAGTGCAAAAAATCAACCAAAAAAAACAATTACATAAACCTTACAATATTATGATCAAGTTTATTGTCCAGCTGAAACTTCACTATCTGGTCTTTAATCTGTTGTAACTAATGTTTAGCTCTCTCATTCTTCTTACGTAAAACTTGAATCTGTGAAAAAAGAGCAGCCACCTAAAGACATATGTCAGTAAATTCATAGAGTCCCAACAGCCTAATAAAAATTATCAAAAAACATTGCAGCACATCTATTTTTCCATATATTTTTCAAAATCACACGTCGAATAGAATCAGCAATCATATCTTTTTGCATGCCAAGCCCAAAAATAACCTCTTTCCAAGTTAAATCATGTTTAAAAATAGCTGAGAAGTCTCTAAAAATAGTAAACCATTGCTTTTTAACATAAGCACAATCCCAAAAAATGTGCCTCAAACTTTCCACACCCTTACAAAAAGGGCAACTTACTAGTCGGATCATAATGCACTTCAATCTATCTCCCATAGGTAGCTTGTAGTGCAATATCTTCCAAACCAACACCTATGAGTCAAAATCAGCTCTGGAATGCCATATTTGAGCACTTAGTTTACACCAGAAATTAGTGTTGAATCTACATCGCCACTTAGGATTCAAACAATTAGCAATATTCCAACTACGAAGCAGCTACAAATACACATTTTTTAAAGGAAGATTATGAAAATGACTGTAAGATAACCATTTCCAGTCTCTAAAGAAAAAGCAGTCCCTTGAAGTACAAAACTTCATCGTAAGATCAACCAGCACAAGAGACTTAATAAAAATTATGAACTGTTCATAATTAGAATTCAGCCCATGTTGTTCCAAGGAGCCCAATCAAAAAGGTCGAAATCCCAAAGGTCTTTAAATTGATGAACTCCCTTTTTAAATAAATAATAAGCTTGTCTTGGGAAACATAAGGCCAAAGGCAGATCATGATAAGAAATTATTTTGTTCCACCAAATTGACATAGAAACAAAACTAAATCTCATCTGCAAGGAAGATCCATTCCGATTCAAAAAAATGCTAACTTTTTGCCAAGCTTTCCAAATAGATTGAAGTGGAAAAGAGGCTTTGATTCTAAAGTGAGAAGGTAAAAGCATTTTATCCAGCCAACGAACCTCTTGCCATTTCTTCTTAATAGAAGCATCCATAATTCTTTGATGAACTAAAATCTTTCATGGTTCATCTCCGTTGGCAGCTCGCCTATTAAAAAAGGCTACAAAATTTTCAATAATTTTTTTATTTAGAGAATGGGTAGGCGACCACATAAATCTTCCCCTGACTTTTTTGCAATCTATTAAAATGACGTAGAATAAGGTGAAGAGACTTTTCTAGTCTTACAAAATGTCGGTAGAAACTGACTGGTGGAAGATAAGTTCAAATCATGCCAAATTTCAACTACTTCATTTAAGCATTGATGCATGCTTACAAATCGACTATTTTGGCTACATCTATACAAATTCAATGTTCAACACGTATGCCAAACATTTTTAAGTCTGGTTGACTTGACTCCAACTACTTGATGTATGCTTAGAAACTGACTGGTTTGGCATCTATGCAAATTCAAATTCAATGTTCATCACAAATTTGAAACGTTTCTTAGTCTGCTTGACATGACTCCAAAAATTATATATTACAGAAATTAAAAAATTAAATATTAATATTATATAGTAAGATAGTTATGATTATTTTATTATATTTATTAAAAACAAAAATATATATTATATATTTTAATTATGCATTAATTAAAAAATAAAACGTTAATATTATATATTTTAAAATATCATATATACTAATTATCGTTATCTTGTTATTTTAAATAACTAAAAAAACATATATAATATAATTTATTATAAAATATAGAAATTATATAGAAATTAAAAATACAACATTAATATTATATTATAAAATAACATATAATAGTTATAGTTATTTTACTATATTTAAGAAATAAATAAAATATGTATATAATATATTTTATTATAATATCTATATTTTATATATTCAAGAAATAAAAAATTACAATATTAATATTATATAATAAAATAACATATATAATAATTATAGTTAGTGTATTATATTTATTAAATAAATAGAATACATATAATATATGTTTAATCTTTACTTATGCAATTTAATTATATAATACATAACTTATATTTATTATTATATATTATTAAATAAATACATAAATTTAATAAGTATAATATATTTTTTAACATATACTATTATTTAAATTAATTTATAATAAATTTAACAATTTATTTATTTATAGATAGAGATATTATACCATCCACTAAAGTTCAAATTAACTTTTGAAGCTAAATTTGTTATTTAAATTAAACATATATCTATTTTAACATAATATAAATTATTAAATATATTTTACACAATATTATTATATAATAAAATTATATATTTATATTAACTATGTTATATTTAATATTATATATATTCTATTTACGTTATACATAAAATTTATATTATATTTATATTTTATAATACATATTAGATATAAAATACATAAAAGGATGGACAAATATAAACAAAAAATGTAGAGATTAAGAAAGAGAGGCAAATAAAGAAAGAAAGAAAGAAAGAGAGAATGAGAATGAAAGAGAGATATGGTAGAAATAAAGATAAAGGTCCTTATCTTGGCTATCCATCTTTGTATCCTACCTCTCCCCTTTCTCTTTTCATACATCTCTATTTGTCTCTTTCTCTTCCTATATATCTATATCTCTCCCTCTTTTTATCTCCCCCTATTTCTCTTTCTCTCTCTCTCTCCCACTCTCCATCTCCAATTTTCTATCTCTACTTCTCTGTATTTGTATGTCTCTCTCTATCTCCCTCTCTCTATCTCTTTATCTATCTCTCCCTTTTCCTTTGTCCCTCTCTAACTTTACAAATGTCTCACTCTCTTTATCCATCCATCTCTCCCTCTCCCTATTCATAGACCTCTATATTGATAACCCTTTGCCTTTCAATCTCTATCTCTCCATATTTCCTTTTTCATCTATCCATCTCCATCTCTCTATCTCTCTCTACTCCTATATCTCCCCATATTTACTACACAAATGTGTGCAAAAAATAAACCATTTTTTTCCTAAATGACCTTCCACACCTCTTCAGCATACCCATTGCACAAGGTGCCATAACTAGTTTTACCATGTATATAGAAAACATCAAACCATACAAGGAGGCCTTCCAAGAAGGGATACCAAAATATCTAGTTATCAACTAATCACTATAGTTTATATTCGATCAAGTTACCATTCAATTTTTTTTGTTCATATTTAGGAACCCCCTTCAATGGTATTTGGAATTCAATTATTTCATGATATCTTGTTGAATAAAATCATTGAAAAATTGTATAATTATATCATGTTTTCAACTTAATTTTCACCTCAAGTATATTAGTACAGGATATTTTAGCAACATACATCCCTATAATTTAATACTTAAAAATATATTATTCACTTAATAGTTTTTTTAATCCTAAAATATGAAGATAAAATATTTATATTATAGCTTTCAAAATTATAAGTCTAAAAAAGATTAAGTGATGATATTCTTAAGAGTAGTTGACTACTTGGGTATATTTTATCAAGGTTTCATACTTATCCTATCTAGTATCATTATGTGTCATTTTTTTGTCATACTATCTATTTGAATAGAAAAATAATTTATTTTTAAAATTTACCATAAGCACTTTTAGCTGGATTCTTAAGATGAAGATGAAGACTTAGCTATTCCACAATTAGGAATAAAATTATGAAGATGATTGGGAATAAAATTATGAAGATGATTGGGAATAAAGATGATTCATAAATTCAATTGATCATCTAGTTAAAATGAAAATAGCACCTCATTCACCTATTTTGTATTGATTGATCTAGTCATTGAAGTACTATGATAAACTCAGTTCTCCTAACAAGATATAGGCTTGATCTCTACCCATGCTTACTCCTAATAGCTAACAAAATTATTTATAAGACAACATATCACATGTGCAACAATAAACATCACCAATTGTGAGGAAAATAAAATCCTTACACACACTACACCACATGCAGAATAGTTAGTACCTTAACCATCCATCCATTATTCTTTGCTAATGCATCCATAGCCTAGACCAACATAAACTTAAGAGCAACATACAAATATCCATAAATGCAATACAAGACAATATCAAACAAGCTAGAAGATCTATTTTAGATAATTATCATAGAAATTGTGTGAATAGATATCCCCATGCGGCTACACATAAACCCAAAAAACCCAACTGAAAGTTGCATTTACTATTGTCACTTTTTTCAGTATCTAACTATTTGGAACTACTATGTAATTTACCACTTCCTAGATAGATGTTGCTACTCTTTTGTTCGACACTCTACTACTATTGCAATTTCTTCTATGTTCCTCCTTAAAAAAATCATCTTGTTTACTCTTGCTAATTAACTTCTTCTATTTTTCTTATCTCTTCCAACTTCAAATTCATCTACCATAATAAATTTTCCCCCAAAATTAATTGCTATTAAAAATCCAAATATGGGCATAAAAAATATAGGTCGCAGAAATAAATGTAGTTTGGTAGTTGTAGGAGGAATGGAGGGGAAATATCCAAGAGATATTGGTCCATAATTAGATATGCATAAAAAATAAATTCTCTGACTTAGGATTACAATATTCTAACACTCCCCCTTAATTATGATTCCCCTTTATGTTCATTTTGTACTCTAGGAGTTAAAATTATTTGAATCTTGAATTCTTCTAAAGCTTGTCATTTTGGAGTTTATCTCAATATTTGGAGCTTTTCTATAGCTTGATTATTTTTATCCAACAAGTACATTGCTTCAAAGAGGGGAAAAATGTAGACATGCAAAATTAACATCATTGATTAATCATATTTAATCTTTTTCTCCTTAATTAATTAAATCAAATTATTTGATTAATCTCCTAAGGTTCCTCCATTTAATTAAATAAACCCAAATGTTTAATTAAAACTCTAAATATTCATTTTCTTCTCATTTGGTTTAAAACAAATCCAAAATATAAATCAAATGTCATTTCAACTAAATCGTCAGCTTAATTAATCAAATCCATGATTACTGCTAAGCCTAACCCATGTCCCATCCTCTAGTTTTTCCCACTTGCATAATAAATCATTTATTTTGATTTATTAAAAGCTCTATTTTTCCTCACAAAGCATACTCCCAAGGAATATGCCTTCATTAACTCCATTTGTTTGACTTTTTTGTCCAAATAAATTTCCCCCCAAATCTCTCAACCATATGCATTTAATGACATTTTTCAAAATTCAAACTCACCTAATTGCATTTATCTTGCACAAAGACCAAAATGTGCTCAAACTTTCTCCTTTCATATATTTACAAGTGGCATGAATCTATTGGTTGAGGATTAGTCCCACATTCCTCAATTTTGCCTCTTCTTCTCTCAATCTCACCTATAAATTCAAGGGGTTTTCTCCTTCATTTGCATCTACCATTTTGAGTATTCTTACTATAGGCAACTTGTGTTAATCTTGTCTCTTTGTCTATCATCATCTCAAGGTTTAGCAAGGATTGGGAAAGGGCTCCTTTACATGTCAAAGGTGCACCAATCCACTATGGAATAGGTATGTATTGTGCTTATTTTATGCTTTCGCTTAGTTTTTTTTTGTTACTTTATTTATGAGGTATAATGTATCATTTCATAGGAACATTTTTTAATTTGTTTAGTCTTGAACTCACCATGCTAACGAGTGTTGGAGTTTATAGATAATTTGCAGATTTTCATGCTCACATGTGGCGCTAGAAGGAGGGCCTACTCTCACATCTATTTCAGCATGATCCATTTAATTTGCATAGTGTATAGTTAATTTGGTTTAGTCCATTTTGTCTTTTATTGGTGAAACTTTTGTTAAAAATGTCTTTAAGGAAGTCTACCTTTAATCTCTCCATTAAAATCAGCTGCAAGCATACGTAGCTTAATCTTTGTGTTTATGTTGATATACATTGGGTGCAATTATTTTTTCTTTTCTTCTTTGGACTATAGAAACTACCTCTGACATTCACACAAAGGCATTTAAAATTTCAGGAAAATGTAACTCGATTTTGAAAGAAATTTTTCTTAGGGGGCGGAACCAATAATTTCTTAGAAGAAATTAACTTTTGTCTTGTATTACGGTAGCAATGGCTCTTTATATTGTCGCATGAGAATTAATTTTAAAACTGGCAATCTTTTCAATCTATGAATTTATGTGGCAAAAATTCTTGTTTCTCTTAAGAATGCATCAAAATGACTACAACATCATCTTAAATTTGCTTGGCTACTACATCACTGGTTCTTTTAATAGCTAAACTAGTATGGGAAGATCACATATCCTTCACCGCATAGAGGGGCTGCCACAACTTCAAGGTTCACTTGACTCGAGTTTTTTCCATGCATTCCTTTGTCAATTAGTTCATGTGAAAGACAATGGCACCCAAATGATTTAAAAATAAATTAAATTAAATTAAAAAAAAAAAAATATGATGACTATGTTTTATGAGATTTAACCAAAAGTGGCGAAGAAAATAACCTTTTTTAATCATCTATTATTCAATCAATTCAAATAATTGCAAATGAAGATGCTTGGAGAGTATAGTGATTAGTGTCCAAATTTTATTTTTATTTAGCATAGTGTCATCAATAAAGCTTTATTGTGCATTTAGGAGGTTATCAATGCACGATTTAGGAGTTTTTAGAAATTTTCAAGGAAGAGGAACTCTTGCATTAAAATTTGTCTTTAAATGCATTCACTTTGTATTCATTAAGCTAAATATTATCATAAATCTCATCTCTAGGAATTTTACTTTGTGATGTTTATAGGTTGGCATTGGAAGTTGAGCATCGAAATTGAACAAAGGCAAGTGGAGTCGAGTTAGAAAACTGAACATTGGAATGAAGACTTGAAAAAAGAGCATTTTTTAATGCTTGTTGTTATAATCTAGAGCATTTCATTCCTGCTTTTGTTTTCTATTTTAAACCAACTGACTTTTCAATTTGGATTTAAAATCAATCATTGATTTGATCTTTTCAAAGTTGGATTAAAACTGAACATTAGAAACCTACTAAATTTCAATTTGGGTTCTAAAAATTGAACAAGGCAACTTTCATATCTCATTTTGGTGTTTTAAAATGAATCAAATCATTGCTTTGTGGAATTAAAATGAACATGTGCTTTTATGTCTTGTAATCCTTTTCACAAAGTAATCTCATTTAAAAAGGCATATGCGCTTCTCTCATGCTTCATGGCGACCTTGAGAATCAAAAGTCTTTTTGATGACAGTAAGTTGCATTGAAGATTGCCTCCACATTTCAATTTGGGTAACTTAAAATTGGATAAAACATCTTGCGAGTGTGAGTAAGCCTATTGTGTGTGTTCTCCCTTTGTTTCTAAACAAAGGTTGATCAAACTATGAATATGTTTGCTTGCTTTTTTTTATCTTAGAGGGCCTACCTTGTGGGAAAAAGGACTCACCCAAGGGAATGACCCAACCGGTAACACACTAAAACCAAGTGTATTTCCAACTAGGATATAAAAGTGGATGCTAGAACAAAGGCCAGTATCACACGGTTGGCTCCAACGAGAAGGGTAGTAATGGTCTCTCACCGCATGGGTCAATCTCCATGAATGGAAAGTTGGAATTAAAAACCCTTGTTTAGAAAAGGCCAAAATCCTATCTATTTGTTGGTGCAAAAGGTCATGTCCTTTGAAGCCACCCCACATATACATGCGATTTTGTTGTAGAGATGAAAAGTATGCCATGGGAGATTCATGGGTACTGATGCTTGGCTGACCTGAGAAGTGAGTGTACTATAAGGGGGAGCCTGTGTGGTCAAGCATCTAATCATCCGCACTAAATATGCGTAGATGGATTTATCCAAGTGGGAACCCAACAAATATTGTCTTTTCAGCCTAGGGTTGTGCATGTTATTGGAATCAAAACACTTTGCTTGGGTCTAAAACATTGGAAAACCAATATTCAAGAGGAACTTCAAAATTTCAAACCCTTTGGAGGAAATAAATATCCTTTGACGAATCTGAGTGCTCTTGCTTGCCCTAAGGATTCTATCCTTAGAGGTTTCTTAGTACTTGGGTTTAATCATCATTTGTTTTCACTAAAGTCAACTTAGGAAACTATGCTCTTGAAACCTTGATTTTCACATAATGGACCTTGTGGAATGAAAAGGAATTGAGGAATAGAAATTTAGTTTGAAACTTTAATCAAAGAACTGTTTGTGGTAAAAATAATTCATTAAGCAAAGATAAAGACAATTGACTCCACACATGTGTTATCTCAAATGATTTCCTACAAGATCAAAATCTAGAAACCTAGGTTCAAAAGTCTTAGCCCAAAAGCTCGTGAGGAGCATCTTGAAAGACTTCTTGAAGTTAGAGAAAGATTGGTTTACAAATTTTACAAAAAAACTTCAAGAAACAACCCTAACTTGTATGAGTTCTATTGTCAACAAAATCCTGAGCTTTTTGAAAGGTTTTATTTTCTCACATAGGAAGTCAAGCGTGTTCTTCAAAACCGAGGTCTTGTAAGAAGGATTTTTATCTAGGTCAAGTCTAGGATCAAAATCAATCACTTTCATCCATCTCTCAACCATCAAAATCAGTCAAAAATCACCTCACCAACAACTCTTGGAAACTTTGTAAACAACATCATGCTAAACTTCTAGGCAAAATCAAAACCGCTTTGTTTGACTTAACACACTTAGTCAAACTATCATCTTGTGCACAAGTTTACTCTAGGACAACATAGCTTCCTTGGGTTTACAAGTTCATTATCATCTTGTTTGGCTTAACACACTTAGCCAAATTATCAAATCCATTATCACCTTGTTTGACTTAACACAATTAGCCAAACCATCCTCTTATGTATAAGTCTACTCTAGGATAACACAACTTCCTAGAGTTTACAAGTGCATTATTAGCTTTGTTTGACTTAACACACTTAGTCAAACTATCAATCCATCACGATCAATCAATCAAGTCCTAAAGTTTAGCATCTCCCTCAAGGTTCCTCAAGAGTTTCATCATTCGTATCACCCATTTTCCGTTTATCTCATCCCCATCATCACTTTGATCCTTAAAATTATCCTAGTTCTTTTCTTCTTTGAGCCTAAGGTTTAGACCAATCTAAGGGGTTAGAGATTCATCTCTTACACTCCTGAAGATTGGTCTCTATTTTATGGTTCAAACTCGATCTCAACACAAGAAGAATATGGAGCAAAACAAAGAAAAATCCATTACAAGTGATCTAAGTCAAACCAAAACAACATTCGACCCAATAATAACTATTGAACTCCCAATCAATCCTCCTCAAGTACCTCAAAATTCTCAAGAGGAAGGTCATATAGAGGACATCACTGACAATGGGATGAGATAATCAAAACTTCTAGAAATGGTGCAAAACCCTGAGAACCACCAAATTATCAGTGCCATGTTGAGGTTGTACCCATCCTAATACATGTTAGCATTAGCAAAAGAAGGGGCTAAAATCCCCTCTGACTTTGACGTAAGCACTATTGTGGAGAGGTCTCTCGGTATCATACCCTCACCCACATCCACACTTCCACTTCAAAACATCACTCAAGACATTCCCCAAATCATATCATTTATCGCTTCAACCCCATTGGTTGTTAACAAGGGAAGTGCCATGTTTTATGAACTCCAAAAATATCGCCTTGTGAACAATCGAGGGTTGAATTCAAGCACCACATCAAATCAATCCATCCCGGTAAATCCGTTACACCCTTACATCCCACTCACATTTCATAATCATACCAATTCATCCTCATTTCATGCAACACCAGATTATCCTCTGGACACGCAAACCTCTCTCCCTATCTCACAAGGAGAAGGTGACTTGTTTGGAGTAGGGGGAATCTTGGATCCATCATCATCACTTCAAGGGATTGCACCACCCATCTTTCCACCATTTCCACCATTACCACTCACATCTACATCATCCCTTGGGTTATGTCTTCTTCCTCTTCCTGCCATCAACCATTCAAGTCAAAACACCTTATCAAATCCACCAGCTATGCCATTTGTATTGCAACAATAGATGGCAACCATCCAAACAATCTTAGTGATCAATACATCCACCATTCCTCAGAGCATGGTTTCTTAGGGACCAAGCACCTCAATCACACCTTTCATAGCTCAAACCTCAATCATTAATGTGACTGTTCCACTCATCACAATGGTCGGCATTCTTCCCAACCCACCGCCATTACCACCAAGCCACAACACATCCAATTCATTTACCATGACATTGCAAGCTGCTCGACAAGCTGCCCAACAAAAAGCACTCCAAAATTAGCAAGCTGCACAACTAGCTACTCAGCAAGCGCAGGCACAATAGGCTGCACAAGACCAAGCCTTATTACAAAAACACAAGTTGCCCAAGCTGTGAAAGCAGCTCAAGCCACCCAAGCTGCATAATTTGCACAAGTTGCACAAGCTGCACATGCCGCTCAGATTGCACAGGCAATCCAATAAGCACATGCTCAGGCACGAGCCCAATTCCAAGCTCAACAAGCACAAGCGCAAGCATAGTACTGAGCACAATTGCAAGCGCAACAAGAAGTGTATCAACTAGCCTTGCAAGACTATCAATTACAACAACAATACAACCAACAACAAGCATTGTTGGCGCAACAAAAATAAGACCAACAACAGGCATCGTTGGCGCAACAATAACATGACCAACAACAAGCGTTGTTGGCACAGTAGCAGCAGGACCAACAATAAGCGTTGTTGGCTCAACAAAAAGTGTAGGCATCAATTGCTCAACAAAGCTTGCAACAAAACCACACCAATGTCCCACCCATCAATCCCACACCCCAGAATGTATTCACCCCACCTCTTGATCCACAAGGTGATGTGATGGCATAGATCAAATTTCTCTCTCAGCAAGTGCTAGATCTTCAATCAAGGAAGACAATCAGGACACCAAGCAACTTGTGCCCCTATCCATTTGACATAAACTTGGCAATGGTACCATTCCCAAAGGGATTCGAAATCCTCAAATTTGATAAATATCACAGGATGGGTAACCCTGAAGATCACATCAGAGAGTTTCAGGTACATTGTGTGGAAGTCGCCTACAATGACCGTACCTAATGTGGCTATTCCCTCAAAGCTTGGATGGTGGCGTTATGGAATGGTTTTCTCATCTTCCTACGGGAATCAAAACATTTCAGTAAATTAAAGATGCATTCCTCCAAAATTACGCATTCAACATTTATGTGGATGTTAGTTTGGAAGAACTCTCAGCGCTCAAATAGGGCAAGGGGGAATCATTCACCACCTTTCTCCAATGACGGTGAGCCAAGGCCAAACGAAGCAAATGGGCCATGCCAGAAGAACAACAAGTCTATACCATCATTGCCAATACAAACAAAACCTTGGAATTATATCTGAAGATGCAATGCATCACTACGTATGATCAACTAATCCTTGAGGCACTCAATATTGAACGAGCTCTTGTTACACAAGGGGGCATGCCCACTTATCTTGAATATCAAGATAGTCACCCATCCACCAACTACAATGACAAATCTCGTACATGTGTGAAGAATCGAAATGTCACTAACGATGGAGTAGTGGATGCCAAGGTTGTCATCAACGCCCCTAAGCAAAATAATCAAATGCATCATCATCAATCATAAAACAACAATCGAATTAACATGCAAAAAAATATGGTGAACCAACAAGCACCCCAAAATCATATCAATAATCTCAATAGTCAAGGAGGACCACCTCCGCGAAACAAGTTTCCCCCCAAGTGGAAATTCACGGCCCTTGGGGAGTCAATCGAATCCATCATGAAAAAGTTGGTCAATGAGAACATCATCAAGGTCCCCACCCATGATAATTACAGTAAACCCCAGTTGAAGCCACCTTGGTACAATGAAAATCTCATTTGTGATTATCGTAAGCTCAAGGGACACATGATCACCAATTGCATGAAATTGAATAACATCATCCAAGATCTCATTGAAGATAAAATCATAAATGTCGAACAACCTACTAGAAATCAAGATCTCAAAAGATGCTCGAACCCAATGCCTAATCACAATCAGGGAAATAATCAAGGAAACAACCAAGGAAATAACCAAGGGAAACAAAAGTATGCTAGTGAAAACCTTATATACGAAGACATCGTCGCATGCATAAACGAAATGGTCAATGTCATTAGCGTCAAAGGAGCCAACATTGATTGTGGATTCACCACACATGGTGACAAGGTTACTATTGCAGAGGCATCACAGCCATCTAAGACCCCCATCTCAAATCCAAAAGTCCTTCCCTATGATTATAACGTCATTGACCAGCTAAAAAGAACCCCCGCTCAGATCTCTATCATGGAGTTACTAAAAATTTCTGCTGCCCATAGGAAAATCCTTGATGAAGCATTAGTTGCATCCACTATCTTTGCTAACCTTGATACGGAACAATTTTAGGCTATGGTTGGTAACATTGTCACCCCAAATCTCCTCACCTTTTTTGATCAAGACTTCCCCGCCCAACCATCTCACAATCGTGTGCTTCACCTTCAAGTATTGATTCACAAGAAAAAGGTCAAAAGGGTCTTGGTGGATGGAGGCACAGGCCTAAATATTTGTTCGCTTAAACTAATAAAGAACTTGGGAATCTCAGAAGACTCCATTGACAAAAAAAAAGGCATTACCATTAGAGCATATGATGACCAGGAAAGAGTGTCTCAAGGCACTATCAGGATCCCAATCCAAGTGGGCCCAACCACTATGGAAACCACATGTCAGGTCCTCGACCTTGATTTACCCTACAACATCCTCCTAGGACACCCATGGATCCATGGAAGGAAGGCGGTCGCCTCAACATTTCACCAATGTGTAAAATTTTCATACCAAAATGAGGAGGTCACAATACATGGTGATCCAGAGCCATTCGCCTATTGCAAAAACTTGGAAGCCAAGTTTTACAAAATTCTCCAAGTCCCGAAAAATGATGAAGGTCCCTCCACTTCATACATAGACCCATCTAACTTCACCTCCACTTCTGCAACAGAGACACCTTCCATCCCTAACATATTTGACATCAAGCTCATGATCCAGGACAATGGGTGTGGAGATTACAGAATGAAGAAAAATGCTTTTGTTGTAGGAGAGTTACCACAATATCCTAGGTCACATGGGCAACCCCAACTAGTTGAAACACCTGTCCACAGTTTCAAGGTAGACCCTTCTAGATTTTTCCATTGGGGGGATCTAAGTCAGGAAAATGTGGATGAAAGATAAATTGCAAGCTTACTATACCAAGATGAAAGGCCCACACCCACCCTGCCCATGGATGAAGCTAGTAGAGGACTGCAAATGATGCTTCGTATGGGCTACAATAGAAATGAAAGCCTTGGAAGGAACAACAATGGACGACTGGAGCCCATCATTGTAGAAAGGCGAATGAGAAATATTGGCCTTGGATGTACCCCTTCGAGTATAATCATATGTGGTAGAGGTACCCCTAGTAGTGCTGTCAGGTCTCCCCCTCAGTTATTAGGAACTGCTCTTCAACTACCCATATCCACAGGTCTGCCCCTAGATAATTTCACCTTCAACATAACTAACATCTCTAGCAGTAGTGATGACGAGGATACCATAATTGGCTTACCCACACTTTTTGAAGACTCCTCCAATTCATGATTAGTACCTCATTTGTTGAGTCAAACTTCCAAACTCACAAAATAAACCTAGTTTACCCCCAACTCATCGACTATGACCAACGAGGACCACTGATTCTAGACACATTCGAAAATTATGAGGCACTCTCGAAATTTATGGGACTAAGGGATATAGTACCATGTGGAGATCACAAAGCTAGATTCGACATCACACTAGACATAGGCTTATTACGGGGAGACGATTGAGTCCTTTAGTCGCAAAAGCAAAAGAATGAGAATAAGCTCAGGGTCATTGAGTGAAAATCACACTGTGGCACTCTCTAACCATAGAATAGTAAAAATAAAGGACTCATCCAATGGTGAAAATATCTCTGAGGCATTGGAGGATGAAGGATTCGATCTCCCCCTTACTGCACTTCATCGAGAGAAATCAACAGCCTTAGTAGAACAATGCAACCCCATCAATCTGGGAATAGAGGCACCGCCACACATCACCTTCTATGTTGAATCACTTCTGACAGAAGAACAAGAACTCTTAGTGGCATTCCTAAGAGAAAGAAAGGTGAACTTTGCATGGACCTATGCTGACATGTTAGGTCTTGATCCAAAAGTTGTGGTTCATCACTTAGCTGTCTACCTAAGGGCAAAGCTAGTAAGACAAAAATTAAGAAAGATGCACCCTCAAATAGCCTTGCTAGTCAAGGTGGAATTACAAAAGCTCCTAGATGCCGGATTTATACGCCCAATTGATTATCCTGAATGGATGTCAAATCTTGTGTCGGTTTCAAAGCCGAATGGGGGCATTTGTATCTGCACTGATTTTAGAGACCTAAACAAAGCGTGTCCTAAGGATGACTTTCCACTACCCAACATTGATATGATAGTGGACATGACGACCGGACACGAGACGCTATCACTAATGGATGGCTTCTCAGGGTATAACCAGATTATGATAGCAAAGGAAGACCAGCATAAGATAGTGTTTACTTGTCCATGGGGCACCTACTACTGGAACATGATGCCATTTGGGCTAAAGAATGTGGGAGCAACATATCAAAGGGCCATGACACTATTTTTTCACGACATGATTCACAAAACTGTGGAAGATTACGTGGATGATATATTGGCCAAATCAAGGAAAAGACAGGATCACATAGCAGCTCCAAGTGCCATTTTTGACAAATTGGAGAAATACAATGTTAGACTTAACCCTAAGAAATGTGTCTTTGGGGTGCAATTAGGCAAACTCCTAGGATATATAGTATCAATGAGAGGAATAGAAGTGGATCCCACCAAGGTCAAGGTGATCCTTGACATGGAAGCACCTAGGACACTAAAACAACTCAGAGGCCTACAAGGTAGGCTCCAATCCATCCATAGATTCATAGCACAGCTGGCGGATAAATAGATTCCATATTCACATCTACTCCACAAGGGAGTAACATACAAGTGGGATGACAAGTGTGATCAGGCATTTAGTAAAATCAAAGAATATCTACTCATGCCACCAGTGTTAATGCCACCTACTCTAGGAAAACCGTTGATCCTATACATTTCAGCAACCATGGAAGCTCTCGGTACTTTACTAGCTCAACATGATGAAAATGGAAGAGAGAGCAATATACTACATCAACAGGACAATGGTAGGGAATTAGATCAACTACACACCAATAGAAAAAGCTTTCCTGGTAGTTGTGTTTGCAGCCCAAAAGTTAAGACACTACATGTTGGCTCATCAGATCAAGTTGATTGCAAAGATAGATCCACTTAAGTATCCACTCTCACAAAATGGACAGGAAAATGGGTTATGAAATTGACAGAACATGATATTGAATATGTAGAGCACAAGGCTATCAAGGGGCAAACAATTGCAGACCAACTGGCAGAGGCTCCAATCTATTCAGAGAATCCACTCATATTAGAGTTTCCAAACGAATCCATCTTTAATCTCAGCATAGTCGATCACTGGAAACTCTACTTTGACGGATCATACACACAACATGGATCAAGAGCCGATGTTTTCTTCATCACCCCACAGGGGGATTGTATACCTAGATCCTACAAATTGGCATTCCCCTGCACGAACAACATAGCAGAATATGAGGCTTTAACCATAGGTCTCAAGATTGCAGCACAGTGGCAGATCATGGCACTAAAAGTTTATGGGGATTCACAACTTATTATCAACCAAGTCAATGACGAGTACCAAACTAAGGCTGACAAGATGACACTATACAAGAAGTTATTAGAGAGCCTCAAAGAATCGTTCATTGATATCACTTTTGAGCAAATACCAAGGGCTAACAACAGAGCAGTTGATGCCATGGCAACATTTGGATCCTTGATGGATATCCCTCGCAATGTCTCAAAACATGAATTCTTGGTAGAGCAGCTTCTTGTACCCACATTTAAGGTACCAAAGTCAGAATATGTGTGCAAACTCATTGGTCCTAGTGATCCTTGGTATCACGACATCTATACCTACCTAAGAATAGTTCTCCCAACTGACATAACCCCAAACCTTAAATGAGCCTTTGTCAAAAGGTCCTTACATTTTGTCATCTTAGGAGTATTGAAGGAACCCTATTGCATTGCTTAAATCTTGAGGAAGCCCTGACTACTCTGGCTGAGGTACACAATGGCATTTGTGGTTCACACTCAAGTGGTATGACCTTGGCTAAGAAGTTGCTGAGAACCGGGTACTACTGGCCAACAATGGAAAGAGAGGCAGACGACTTTGTCAGAAAGTGTTTATAGTGCCAACAACATGGAGACCTTATTCATGCACCAACTCAAGAGCTTCATCCTATTGTTACACCTTGGCCCTTTTCGCAGTGGGGGATCGATCTCATCGGAAAAATCACACCCACCTCATCCAACGACCATAAATTCATCATCATCGCCACGAAGTACTTTACAAAGTGGGTCGAAGCCATCCCAATGACCTACATAATTAGAAAGTAGATATCAAAGTTCATCCTGAACTATCTCATTTGTCAATATGGTGTCCCCCAAGCCATTATCTCTAATAATGGAACACCTTTCAAGAATCAGGATGTGTGTGACCTTTGCCACAAATTCAATATCCAACATCGCTTTTCTACTTCGTATTACTCGCAAGGCAATGGCCAAGCAGAAGCTACCAACAAAACCATCTTGAAAATCCTTAAGAAAATAGTCAATGATGTTGGTCATGACTAACATCTATAGCTAAATCCTGCCTTATGGGCCTACCGCACCCGCATCTACATGCCAATAGGTGCCACCCCATTCTCCCTGGTCTATAGATCAAAAGCCATCCTCCCAATCGAGATCGAGCTCCCATCATTAAGGATATCACTGTAGAACCTCATTACAGATGAGGAATATCAGGTTTCAAGGTTAAATGAGCTGGAGTTATTAGATGAACGGTGCAAGGATGCCCTCAACCATCTACAGGTCTATCAAAACCGCCTAAAGCGCAACTACAACAAGAAGATCAGGAGATGCACCTTCCAAGTCGATGAACTTGTGCTAAAAGAAAATCAGAAGAACGTGCCAAATCCAGAAAGAAAAGACAAATTTGAGCCCAACTGGTTGGGACCTTTCGTCATCACAACAAGCTATAAATTAGGGGCATATCAATTGTCAACACCAAAGGGCAAGCCTCTGCAGGAGCCCTTGAACAACTGCCATCTCAAAAAAATTTATACCTAAAATCTTGCAAGGTATAGAACCAAAAATTACAAAAAAATCAGAAACTGTCTTGAAAAAATGGTCACCTTGATGAAAACCCGGTAAACAAGCATCTTGGTGACAACAACAAAAAAATCAAAAAACATAAAAATCCAAAAAAAATGAGAAAAAGGATTTGAAAACATTAAAGAAAAAAATCGTCCTCTAGTGAAAACCACTTCGGTAGCGCTTTCGACAAGTACCTTGGTGAAAACCTGGCAAACAGGTGCCAAGCATAAATAAAGCACTCTCCATCCACCAAGATTTTCATGACCTTTTCCGCACACTCACTTATCCATTACATCCCATTTATCCTTCCATCATTCATTCGTCTGTACCATAGCTTGATCTTGTGCTCGTATCATGTTCCAACATAGTACTACTTGGCATATTCCCAAGGTCAGTTTGTCCTACCTGTATCGAAGCAGTCTATCACATCACGTGAGGGGCATGTTCCTGTACTTGCATCAAATTAGATTCGTGTATATTCTGATGATCTTCCTAAACATCAAAAATGCAAAAACATTCAGAAAAATCAATCAAAAATGCAAAAACATTCAAAAAATCAATTAAAAATTCAAACATTCAGAAAATCAAAATTCCAAAAAAATCCAAATCACATCCAAAATCTAAAACATGTCAAAAATCTAAAAAAATCAAAAAATAGTCTATCATTAGCCGAACCACATTGTCTCTAAGCTTAAACGTAGGCAAGGTTGATCTTTGATCATCCTCCAAGACATTTTAGGTTAGTCCTTTAGGCGTTTGTCGCAATAGAAATGGCAATCTATTTGCCCATCTATCTTATCATTGAGCCAAGTCTGTTGTCAGTTGAACTACATGGTCTTTGCGTGTATAACATAGGCAAGGCTAATCTATGGATTAGCTCCCAAGACCCCTAGGATAGGTCTTTAAGTCAATATCTTGGTCAAAATCTTGAAAATACCAAAAACATTGAAAATTTTGAAAATTCCAAAAACATTTGTAAAACATCTCAAAATTTGAAAATCAAAACAGCCTCAAAACATTTTCAAAACATCAAAAACATCCAAATATTTGAGAAAACCCAAAATGGTGCACCTGTCTCATCTCGCTTTCACTCGCAATAAATGTCGCTCATAATAAATCAATCATCGCCTTCACCCTTTGGTGAGTCAGTCAAAAGCAAGTCTAGCAGGTTCTAAAGTGAAAACTTAATCAACAAACTCTCAAGTCTAGGTCAGTAAGCAAACAAGTTGATCAACTCGGAGTATCAATAGCTTATCATCCAATCAATCTCATCAAAACCCTGATCACAACATGTCCTAGGAATGTGACCTTCCTGTGATGGACATCAGCATCAGGTATCACCTTCGTTTAGCCTTGGCTAGCGGTATGAAGAACATTTGCTTGTTTGTTTACTTTACTTTGGTCTTTTTGACTTATCTTCTTGCGCTCATTTCAAGGACCTCTTGATGACGTCTAAACAAGAAGATTTAGAGAGAAAGGAATGGGGAAACGATCATTATTTTTTTATCTGTTATGCTTGTTGGATATTCTTGTAAAATAACTTCGTCAGATGTGCTTTGTTTTGTTTGTAGGGAGGATGCTTTAGGTGTCTTGTTGACCACATAAGAAGGCTTGCCTTTTTATGTTTTGGTCCAAGATGTTTAGAATATCTGAACTACATTCCGAATAAGGTTTCATTTTTCAAGTGTGAACAAGAGTACTCCTATCTGTTTGACAAGTCAAAGTCCATCACTCTAGGTGCCACACCATCCTGGTTCTTTATACCTTGATGCATCACACCTATGTGTGTTATCAAACATAAAGAAGGGTATGCTCTTTATCTCTCCCATCTTTGGATAAGCAATACATCATCATCATTCATCATCATATCTAATAAAGTCTAAGCGACTAATGGACTTGTTGAACTTCTACATCTTCTTGGATTTAAGGGTTGATCCCTCTCATTCTTCTATCCTCTTTCACACTAACAATGCATCTATCCTGCATCTGCACTCTCATCCTGCATAATCATGTCATATCATTATAGGACAACATCATCCATCTCATCCAATCTCACATGCATTACATAATCATATAAGATGTTTAAAATAATATAGGTTTGTTATTCTAAGTATCTTCCAAACATCTCATTTGCATCATCATCTAACTTGTTTAGGATAATATAGATTTGTTATTCTAAGCATCTTAAAAAAACATCTCATTTACATCATCATTATCATATAGATCAGTTAATCATAGCCATCCATACATCCATTTTGAACCTCTTTGTCGCGAGATCGACCTCAAATCGAATCTTTTCGCTCAATCTCTCGAGGGGGCAATGTACTAAGGTATTTCTTTTTGCTCAAGCATCTGAAAAAAAAATAGATTTTTTTTTAATTTCGATGTCGGTGGCATCATTCTTTGAACCAATGCAACAAGTACATTGCTTCAAAGAGGGGAAAAATGTAGACATGCAAAATTAACATCATTGATTAATCATATTTAATATTTTTCTCCTTAATTAATTAAATCAAATTATTTAATTAATCTCCTAAGGTTCCTCCATTTAATTAAATAAACCCAAATGTTTAATTAAAACTCTAAATATTCATTTTCTTCTCATTTGGTTTAAAACAAATCCAAAAATATAAATCAAATGTCATATCAACTAAATCATCAGCTTAATTAATCAAATCCTTGATTAATGCTAAGCCTAACCCATGTCCCATCCTCTAGCTTTTCCCACTTGCACAATAAATCATTTATTTTGATTTATTAAAAGCTCTATTTTTCCTCACAAAGCATATTCCCAACGAATATGCCTTCATTAACTCCATTTGTTTGAATTTTTTGTCCAAACAAATTTCCCCCCAAATCTCTCAACCATATGCATTTAATGACAATTTTCAAAATTCAAACTCGCCTAATTGCATTTATCTTGCACAAAGACCAAAATATGTTCAAAATTTCTCCTCTCACATTTTGACAAGTGGCATGAATCTATTGGTTGAGGATTAGTCCCACATTCTTCAACTTTGCCTCTTCTTCTCTCAATCTCACCTATAAATTCAAGGGGTTTTCTCTTTCATTTGCATCTACCATTTTGAGTATTCTTACTATAGGCAACTTGTGTTAATCTTGTCTCTTTTTCTATCATCATCTCAAGGCTTAGAAAGGATTGGGAAAGGGCTCCTTTACATGTCAAAGGTGCACCAATCCACTATGGAATAAGTATGCATTGTGCTTATTTTATGCTTTCACTTCGTTTTGTTTTGTTACTTTGTTTATGAGGTATAATGTATCATTTCATAGGAGCATTTGTTTATTTGTTTAGTCTTGAACTCGCCATGCTAATGAGTGTTGGAGTTTATAGCTAATTTGCAGATTTTCATGCTCACATGTCTACATTGTTTAACTAATTTCTTGTTTTTGTTTGTTTATCTCTTCCAATTTCAAATTCACCTACCACAATAAATCTTCCCCCAAAATGAACTACTATTCAAAATCCAAACCTGGGCATAACAATACGGGCCCCAACAATAAATGTTTTTTTGTTAGTTGTAGGAAGAATGAAGGGGAAAGATCCAAGAGATATTGATCAGTAACTAGATATACATAAAAAATAAATGCTCTAACTTAGTATTAGTGATAACTTTAAGAAACCCCCCTAAAAAATATATATGAAATCCTCACGAATCATTCATTTAAAAAAAAAGATTAATTTCTATTGGCTAATCTTTCCTTTTTCGAAAAAAATATTAATTTTATTGGCGTTATTTTTACATCACTAAAATTTTGTAGAAAAGTTTGGTGAATATTGAAAAGTAATAGGAAAATGCATTAAGTATAAAGGCAAATCGATCCAATTTAAAAAAATAATTGTTATGGAAAAACAGGGGTCAAAGGGTGGAAATTATCGATGGGTTTAAAGGGTAGACTATAATATTTACTTGCAACCATTGATTTAAAATATAATCTAATGGCCCTCATTGTATTATACAAAGTAAAATGTACATGTGATCTATAATGTTCATGAGGCCCGACATAGTAGGCCTCATGAAAATTACATATCATGGGTATATTTTACTTCATGAAATATAACAAGGACCATAAGATTATATTGTAAATCAATGGTGGAAACTATAGATTGGAAATATGTACCTAATGAAACTAATAATTATCATATAATATTTGCAAATTAATAAAGATTTCTACTATAATTTATAAGATATAGGCGAATCGCTAATAATGGCATGATGTGATGGTTAAGTTGTTGTGTTCTTATTCTTTCCATCAAGGTTCAAACACTATTGGGGTGTAATTGTTGAGAATTTATGTTGGGGATGAGGTCCCCCATTTGTGACTTCACCAATTCATAGCTCTAGGTCAAAACCGTTTACCCTTCTTAATAAAAAAAAAATAGGTGAATCTAATCTAATCATGTATCAAATATTATGACAAATTTTCGAGTTAAATTTTTTAATAAAATAAATCCTTTGGTGATTTAAATAAGACTATAATAAAAATTTATAAAAATTTGGTGATTCAATTCATACTATAGCTCGAACTATTAACCAATTTTGGATTCCCAAATAATTATTTAATAAGGTCTTGATCAAGACATCTATAAGAGGATGTACAACTCATTTTAAATAATATGAAAATTTGTTCAAGGTGCAATGTGTTATGGGATAAATGAAAATTATAAAGTTCACTCAATAGTAAGCTACACTAAATGGAATCAACAATTTTAACTTAAATCCTAATTTGCTTAACAATGGGAAATTCAAAAGGCTTGGAGAGACATATCCGTTGCTTCATACACTAGAACTCTCATAACCTTGTATGTTTCAACAAAATTCTCATCAATAGCACCAAATTCTAGTGCTTCATACACTAGAACTCTCATAACCTTGTATGTTTCAACAAAATTCTCATCGATAGCACCAAATTCTAGTTTGAACACACTGTCGATTTTAATCTTTTCTCAATGTTGAAGAATAATTTAAACATCTAAATCTATTCATTGATGTTGCCAACTCTACATTAATGCATGTTCATGTGCTACAATAGGGTGGCAGTTTGACATTCATTATTTATGTTACTTTGAATTTCAGCCCTCGATCTCTAGAGATGACTAGGACCAATGGCTATTATATGCAATGCCTTCATTTTGCATAGGGAACTTTGACAACTGTCAAATTTTATACTCAAAGTAGGGGCCATACTCTAACGATGCATTGTCTATAACGCGAAGGAACTGTCATGGGTTACGAAAAGGGGGCCATACTCAAAGTTGTGATGCAAATGATAATAGCAGCGATGTAATAAAAAGTGGCAAACTAGAGCATAAGACAAAATATCGTATTTGACCTCACCACTACTCTATCGTTATCATCTAGACAACTTATGAAATGAATATTAAATGGGGAAAAGGTTACGCCCAGTTACGGACAGTTACCATAAAAAAGGGGCTGGTAACTTTACTATGCTTAAGGCTTTAAAGCACAACTTAACAGATTTACACCGATCCAGAAAGTTACCATTAAAAAAGAAAATCATAGCAAGATCATAAGGTGGCCAAGGCAATGAGGGTTCTAGAGATAAACCTTAGCACAATCTCTCAAATCTTATAGATTAAAATAGTTAAAATTTTTGGATCATTAGAATGTATGAGGACATTTCATATTAATTTTAATTTTTCTGTTTTATTATACATCATAAATTTTTATATATTAAAATTTACAATGTTTAATGATTATAAATCTTATGAAGAGTGCAATAGTTTCAATTCCATATTTTTCTTATAAATCATGATTCTATCCATATTATCATTTAGAAGGGGTTCATTCTTACATATATCATGGAAGAAACACTGATTCCAACTTCATGATTGCATTATGCATCCCAATCTCCTATGCAACTAACATCATGTATAAATGTAATAGGAGTCACAATGCTTCTAACTCTACACTATCTTATGTACAATATGGTAGATTACACAAATTAATACTTTTGAGTTCATGTTTACAACAAACCAATGATGAAAATAATGTTTTTGCACTAATGTTATTTTTATTCATACACATTAATGATTTTGTGTGCAAGTGTGAGAGGCTAGTATGGTTTTGTATGTATATAGAGAAAAAAGGATGTTTGTTGACATCCAACCCCATATTCTAACATATTTTATACATTTTTTAACTAAATATTTTACTTTATCATACATGATTTATGAAGATTCACATATACACCAATTGTGGGAGAAATATAAGACATATAAGTGTATACTTTACACTTCAACATCTTTGTTTTACAATTACACCACTTTAAAGGCCTATTGTTAATATATCATCTTAGTCCTTAATTCATTGTTTTTGGAGTATAATTTGACCCTATTGCCCAACCCACTAGCTAAGTATCCTTCGTGACTACCTTAGTCAAGATTGACATGTTCCTTTAAGTAACATACTAGGTTATATTGTGACACATGGTATGGCCTAGCTTGCTTAATTCATAATTTAAATCTACCAAGTCCAAGCTAAGTTTATGGAAGATAGTTATTATGGTTTCATACACCAAAAATATTCAATTGAACTAATAGAAACATGTATTTATCAATAATATTTGGTTATTAGAAAAGTATTGGAGAATAATCTAGAAATAGCAAGATCAATTGAAAGTATACTCAACTGCACAATAGCAAAAATATCATTTCTACATGTTTGGACATCTTACACATTGTATTGTTTGATGTGTATGTTGAATTTATACACCAAATCCTTAGGGGCTTGTTATTGAGACAAACTATGGTTGGTAAACTCTTGCCTTATAAGTAAGTCTCATTAATTTTTTTGGATTAAATCATTCTTAAGCATGACATAGAAGATACACACATAAAATTTCATAGTTTGAATGAGTTCATGTATGAGTTAGAAAAAGTGGAAACCTACATTGCATGATTCAATATGAGACTAGAATGTACGACATAAACTAGTCTATGCAAGATCAAATTCTCTGCAAGGTAATTGTGGCCTCGTTAGTAGGAAAGTGGAAGGAGGAAGTCTTTGAGTGCCACCACTCAATCAACATGGTAATTAGTGCACAATGTGCTCGCACCTTAGGCATATAGGTAATGTAGTATAACCTAGTCGCATGGTGGAACTCAATATCCACATGTATGTGAAGCTCTCCATGCTCTCCATAATTTGTAGATGACGCTCCACGAAAAGGAGTGGGACAAAAATGGCCTACAACCATGATGCTCACAATGTCAATGTTTTAAAAAATTTCAAAAATCCAAGTCGAAAAGGCCTAAGGAACAAAAGTGAGCCTTTTTACAAAGGCGTCACACTATCATCCAACAAAAGCATGAAAATTTGACAAAAGCGTCATTATGTTTTAATAGCATCGACTTTTGACTAGTGTGTCGAGTTGAACTAGTCAAAAGTGTCACTTTGTTATAGAAGCATCGTGATGTTTCCAAAAAATTAACACTATTGCAGCTCCCTAATGCTTTTGACAAAAGTGTCAATTCGCGAGACACAAGCATCAAAGTGCATTTTAATAGCATTTCAAAAAGTGTGACATGTTTGTTGATCCTACTTCTAGCCTACATTTCACTATCTAAAAATGCATGCAAAGGAAGTTTATCAGGGTACGTATCGAGGGTCCTGCATCAGCAAGTCATTGGTACTCGTGGAATTGATTTGCATGGTGTACGAGAAAAGCTATGTGTGTCATTGCATCAAGTGCTCCACAAGAAATCTAAGTAGAATCTCTCTAAGCTCTCTGATCTATCAAAAGCAGAGTGTTCAAATGAGCTTGAAATTCACCTAAATTCACATATATGCATAGCAAAAACTAAGGTTTTAGCCTTGCAACTTAATTTTATTGCTTCACATCCTATCATGGTCACTTCATTGGGGTCTTAAGACTTAATTTTCATCCTCTATGTAGCTGAATCACTCCCATGACTTTGTCATGATCTCAACTTGAAAGTTAGTTTTTTTGCTTGATCTTCTGAGGGGGCAACACAACAAAATTCTTTCATCTATTGGGACATAATGGGGCATCAGGAAAAATGGAAAAAATGGTAAAAATAAATAAATTTTGATATGAGCAGTATCAGTTCTTTGAAGCAATACAAAAAGCACCCCGCTTCAAACATAGACAAAATTTAGACCTAAAATGTATTGAATATATTGCACACCGAGATTTCACATGATTTCACATATTAGCACCATTTTCTCTCATTTTCACCTATTTCATCTATTTGATTAAATAATGTCTAATTATTTAGTTAAATTCACCATTTTCCTCTATTAATCGAATAATTAATTTTATTTGATTAATTCACCCCCTTATGCTAATTTTCTTTCTTTTTGATTAAATAATGTCAAATTGTTTAATTAAATGTCATAATCCTCTTTGATTAAATAATTCCTAATTGTTTAATTAAAGTTCTCAATTCTTCAACTTGCATAATTAAATGATTTTCTAAATTGGTTAATTGACTAATATTCCTCCAATCATTCAAAGAATATTCTCATGGTATATTCCCTTTTCAAATTCAAATTTCTCCCTCCACATGGAAATATCCCCCACATGCTTCCTAAAATCAAGGGATTTTGTTGATCTCTCAAGGATTTTGGACCCTTGATTAAATCCTTGATCCATGCCATCATGAATTATGGACCCTTGATCTATTTCTTGATTTATGCCTTCATCTCTAATCTAATTTCCTCCATTGATTAGCATTTTTAATCCTAACCATTGATTCAATTCAAAAATCTATAAATACTTCCCATTTTACATATTTTTTCATTTACAACCATTAAGAGCAACCTTATTATACTAAAATTTTCACTCACCATTTGAGAATTTTTGTGAATCATCCACCACTATCAACCAATTATCAAGCTTTTGACATCAACCTCAAAAATGGATTAGGCAATTTGAGCAATTGACATCCAATTATCACTCAAGTTGCACTCAATCCACAATTGGATTGCAAGTTTGCACGATTAGTTAGATTCAAAGCTTTCAATTTGATGTTTAATGTTTTGAAAATGAATCATTTTCAAGGTTGTAGGTTAATTTCATTTTAGTAGTGTCTTTACTTAATCATTTTCTTAGTTTAATTGCTTGGTTTTATGTTATCTAATCAATTGAATTCACACACTCACACTTTTAACATATATATGTGTTGAATATCTATTGTAATCATGATCATGTGAATATGTTTTAACACTTTAGAATCCATCCTTAATACTTGACACCAAGAAATGTAGATCATTTTTAAATATTGTTAAAAGGTGTCAACATCTAATGCTTCAATTTCATTTGTTGGGATGGCCTTTAATCCAGATGCACCCATGTGTTGACGATTTAGAAAACATTTACCTTGTAGTCACTTTTGTCTCTTGCATATTCCCTACATATCTCATTGAAATAAATTGCGATTATTGCTTGTGGCTTCAAATTGAAAACCATTATTATCAAATCTTTGTTCAATGTAAGAAATACCTCTCCTACTTTTGATTTGAAGTGCCTAGATATTGGGTCATATTGCTTGCTAATGACATAGATTAAATATGTGTTGACAAAGATATTTGGGACAACCAATTTTCCCAAGTTTAATCTCTATGTATTTGCACGAGGGAAAGAATTTTGGCATGATTATAATAGAACATGAATAAATCCCAACTAATCAAAAGGACAATGACATCTCTAATTAAATTTTGTCTATCCTACAATATATTAGAGAAGATACCTATGCTCCAAGCAGTGTAGTTATCTTTATAGAAACAAATAACTATTTAATATGGTGTTCAACAAGATATCTATAAATGGATCTACAACTCATTTTAAATAATACTATGGGAATTTTTTAGGTTTAATATGTTATGGGACAATTGAAAATTCTAAAAATTCACTCAATATAAGCTACACTAAATGAAATCAACAATTTTTAACGTAACTCCTACCTTACTTAACAATGGAAAACTCAAGAGGCCTGGAAAAGACATACCTGTTGCTTCATTTACTAGAACACTCATAGCCTTATATGTTTCAATAGAATTCCCATTGATAATACTAGTTTCTACTTTGAACACATTGTAGATTTTAATCTTTGCTCAATGCTGAAGAATAATTTAGGTGACTAAATCTATTCATTCATGCTGCCAACTCTACATTAATGCATGCACATGTGCTGCAATAGAATAACAATTTGATATTCATTCTTATGTTACTTCGAATTTCAGCCCTCAATCTCTAGAGATGATTAAGACCAATGGCTATTGTATACAATGCCTTCATTTTGCATAAGGAACTTTGACAACTGTCAAATTTTATGATAGTGTTGTCACACATAGAAGCACCTTGTGATGTGTCATCTTGCTTTTCCTAACAATATATGAGTGGTCAAATGAAATGGTTTCATTCTATTGGCAGGAGTTGCCTTCACATAATAGCACTTGGAAACTAGATTGGGATGCATTGTCTCTAACGCGAAGGAACATACTCAAAGTTGTGATACAAATGATAATACCAACGATGTAATAAAAAGTGGCAAACTTATTTGACCTGACCACTACTCTATCTTTATCATCTACACAACTTATCAAATCCTTTAGACCTCGTGACAAAGCATGCGCTTGCGGGTGCAATAAAAGATAAATTTTACTCAATGCAATGCAATGCAACAAAAAGCGAAAAACATGTGGAAAGTGGGCGGTGACCACACATTTCTAAGGAGTGAACCATATGAAATGAATATTAAATGGGAAAAAGGGACTGGTAACTTTACTATGCCTAAGGCTTTAAAGCACTAACAGATTTACACCGATCCAAAAAGTTACCATTAAAAAAGAAAATCATAGCAAGATCATAAGGTGGCCAAGGCAATGAGGGTTCTAGAGATAAACCTTACCACAATATCTCAAATCTTATAGATTAAAATACTTAAAAAATTTGGATCATTAGAATGTATGAGGACATCTCATATTAATTTTAATTTTTCTGTTTTATTATACATAATAAATTTTTATATATTAAAATTTACAATGTTTAATGATTGTAAATCTTATGAAGAGCGCAATAGTTCCAACTCCATACTTTCTTTATAGATCATTATTCTATCCACATTATCATTTAGAAGGGGTTCATTCTTACATATATCATGGGGGAAATACTGGGTCCAACTTCATGATTGCATTATGCATCCCAATCTCTTCTACAACTAACATCATATATACATGTAATAGAAGTCACAATGCTTCTAACTCTACACTATCTTATACACTATGGTAGATTACACAAATTTATGCTTTTGATTCACGTTTACAACAAACCAATGATGAAAAATACTTTTTTGCACTAATGTTATTTTTATTTATACATGCTAATGATTTTGTGTGCAAGTGTGAGAGGCTAGTATGGTTTTGTATGTATATGAAGATAAAAGGATGTTTGTTGACATCCAACCCCATCTTCTAACATACTTTTTATTTTTATTTTTACTAAATATTTTACTTTATCATACATGACTCATGAAGATTCACATATACACCAATGTGGGAAAAATATGAGAGATAAAAGTGTATACTCTACACTTTGACATCTTTGTTTTACAGCTACACCACTTTGACGACCTATTGTTAATATATCATCTTAATCCTTAATTCATTGTGTTTGGAGTACAATTTGACCCCATTTCCCAACCCAATAGCTAAGTATGCTTATTGACTACCTTAGTCAAGATTGATAAGATCCTTTAAGTCACATACTAGTGTATATTGTGACACATGGTATGGCCTAGCTTGCTTAATTAAAAATTTAAATCTACCAATTCCAAGCTAAATTTATGGAAGATAGACATTATGGTTTCATACACCAAAAGTTGAACTAATACAAACATGTATTTATCGATAATCTTTAGTTATTAGAAAAGTATTAGAGAATAATCTAGAAATAACAAGATTAGTTGAAAGTATACTCAACTACACAATAGAAAAAATATAATTTCTACATCTTTGGACATCTTACACGTTAGAGTGAATGAATGGTATTAGAGTATGCTCTCTTCTGGTTTTGGGAAGATAGGCTAAGGTCAGTAGAGTGAATGAATGGTATTAGTGTGAAAAGAGAAGATAACCTTATGTCCCATGGGGCGGGCTTGGGCTCCTATTTTCACGGAAAGAGGAGGTCTCATGGAAAAAAAATCCTGCTACGGCATTAATTGAAATCTTTTCCAGTCCAAACTGTTTTGGGCTGAAGATTTCAGCTGGTGAGATTGGGATGAGGTTAGAAATTGCCCCACCAGCTTAGGAGTTTTTCCTGCCACTTGTCAAACATCTAGAAATTTAGATTCCCCCCAAGGAAAAATTTGAGGAAAATGATGTTTTTTTATTAAGTTTTTACTCACAGCATTTCATTCCAACTTCATGAGTCACTAGCCTGCATAAATCTTGGAGCTTAAGTTTTTAAGCTAAACTGCACAACTAAATTCATGGGACCACCAGCTTCAAAATATTCCAAAAAAATTTCAGCAGATTCTGCTCCATTTTTTTTAGGAAGCCCCCCTCCATGGGACCTTACCCTAAGAGTGTATAGAAAAACCATCTTTTATTTCAGAACCAATGCCTATTTCCTTGTTTTCAACCTTCACTTCAACGGATCTTTTCAAGCATGGAAATGGATACAAACTGCAAATCTCATTGTGGTTGGATACATCACTTGCAGAGGAATTAGTAGAGTGTTTTCATTTTCTACAGAAGAGAAACTTAAAAATAAAAAATCATTGGAAATGATGAAGATAGTTTGCTAGAAACTTTTGTTGCATATTGTGATCATTTATTTTTATGAATTGGGAGATACTAGTGCTCGTGTCATTCCTCTGTCAACTAAGGGTTTATATGAGAATGCTAGGGCAGCATTTGAAGGTCACCATAATAGCAATTTGACTGTGTAAAAGAGGCAGTTTACCAGTACCAAACAAATGACAGTCAGGAATGCATTTTATTGACTGTTATGATAATCATAAAGGAGACTTTGCAGAGGTTAGATTGCATTTTTGATGACTATATGTCAAGGGTTATTTGTAACGAACCCTATAATCTTCAAGTTGCAAAGGTAAAAACACCTACAATATGCAAATGGACTGTAGAGAGCAGCAGACAGTGAGGAGAATATGAGGTTTCAATTTCTTGCACAAAGATTTCTGTCAACATCAGTAGAGGGTCTCATTATTGTTGGTATAAAGATTATTGAATGAAGTTGGAAAATGGCCATCAAGTCACCAAATGTATGGTTTTCCCAACTTGATAAGAAGTATGGTATGACAGTGAGGGCGGTTCTTTTGGTTTGTGTTGTATTTTATGGTTTTCTTTGCCAAAGGACTTGATTAGGAAAGGAAAGCATTTCATTCTTATAATGAGTCCGCTCGATGTCTTGTCATCATTTGACAATATTTTGGAATCTTCCTTCTTAGAGCTAGAGTTGGCAAGTTTGGTGACCTATTTGCCCAGGCAACCTGAGGTAGGGTTTAATCACTATTCAGGGTATGTGACTGTCAATAAAGGAAATGGAAGAGCTTTGTTCTATTGGTTTTTGATGGCTGCTACTCTCAAATGGAGAAAAACTTTGGTCCTATGGCTTAATGGAGGTCCAGGGTGTTTAACTGTGGGTTATGGAGGCAATAACTTTAAAATACCTGTGAAGTACATGACAGTAACGGATGACAGTGTCTTCATGACTATGTCAAAGGAAGGATAGCTATCAAACGGGGTTTCTAAATGAGGTTTTTGACTGAGCGCAAGAAGCATGGCAATAGTGTGTTTGCACAGCAAGTAAGGATTGATGAAAGAGCAACATTAATGGTAGAAAGTAACCTTAGTAGTTTGCAAGTCAAGGATTTACGGAAGGTGAAGGGCATTGCAAGGATGTAATGACACTCCAAGTGCGTAGAGGACAGTTAGATGGAGAAGACAGTTATGGGACTGTCATAAGGAAAGAGGACCATGCAGCCTATTGACTCAGGAGCACAGTTTCATGACATGGGACAGTGCCATGGAAAGTGACAATCTCACCCCAAAAGGTGAAAATGAAGAGAAAAGACAAAGATGAAAGTTTTTAAAGCCTTCCACATGTTAGGGTTTGAACAAGAATGCAGTTTTGGGGAATCCATAGTGCTGGTTCATCATCTCCAATAGATATTTTCCTAGACCTAGATTTATTTACAAAAGATGTCACAGAAACTACATATGGTGACTATGATTCAGATGGCTATGATCATGTGGATAATCTAGTTTCGGATGATTGATAAGTTTGTTGAATTCGACACTACATGCACAGGGACTTTAGGAGTTTGATTGCTAGTTTGATGTTGGACGTCATTTCATCACAAAAGGACTGTTTTCAAATTCCTAGTCAGAACCATTAATGGACAGTCACAAAGATCACATGGCAGTGCTAGTTAATGAAGAGCCTATATGACATTTCATTGAAAAATGGCAGTCATATTAAAAGACAGTGAGCAACAAGTTCATTGATGATGAATAAAGATAGAGTCTCAAGTTTCTAATGAAGGTCAAACATAGGACAGAGTTAGTCAATAACCCCTATGACAGCCAAGAAAGGTCTAAAGAAGAAGGCAGTGATTTCCTTGAGGTTAAGGGCAGCCACGGTAAATACCATGTATGAGTGACAGTTTTAAGAAGGGAGCATGAGAAAACCAAATGTTGAGAGCACCTCGTGAAAGTAGTTAGAGGAGGTAGTGATTAGGGTTCTTGAGGAAGACAATGAACTAAAAAGACACAGTTACCTTTGTTTCCAAAGCAGCAAAAGTAGGGGACAGTCATTGTGTAAAAGACAGTCTCAAGAAATCCAAGTCCAATAGCAGTCTTAAGGGCAGTTTCAAGGCTAATCATATGGACAGTCATATTAGCAAGGGCGATAGGTTGAGGAAGTCAGATTACACTTGACAGTGCATAAAAGATTAAGAGTTTATGACAGATCAAAAGCAGCCGAGGTCAACTTGGAGATTGAAAGTTTGTTGCACTCATAGTGTTAAAGTTGAAGAAGGAAAGTCTATGGACTTGAGATGACATTTTGCCATGAACTTAGAAGATGAAAACTCTAGATACAAAGGCACAACAACATGAAGAGAACATATTATGACCTCGCATGACAGCCAACAATGAAGCATATCAATCAAAAAGACATTAACAGCTTTTAGGCTTATAAATGACAGTGACCATGTAGACAGTCCAATATACAGTCATGAAGGGTAGGGGACTGTTATAGTCCTATAGAGGTTGAGACAGGCATAAGGATGACATGATCAGAGACAAGGACTTCTAGACTGCTATTGAATAATACTTACTCCAAATTAGTCAAATGTTATTTGGCTTATTTGGTGAGTGATTAACCTAGCTTGCTCTCCAAGATACAATGCAAACACAGTCATAGTCTTTGGCATTTGGTTTTGCTCAACACCAATCTACTCAAACCCAGTGACAACCCAGGATCAAAGGATTAATATGATAGACATTGAAGGAGGTAGTGTCAAAAAAAAGACAGTCATATGAGGTTTTCCTTTTGATAGTTTTGCTGATCACATGAAATACATGGCATGATTTCATGGTTTATGGTAATCATTTATGGTCTGTTAGAAGGTAGAAAGGATAGTATGGTCGTTTGTTTTCAATCACAAATATCTTCAACCTGAGCAGTCATGTGACAGTATTAGTAACATTTATCATGCTATCATGAACCATTGACCTGGGCTATGTAATCCAAAAGTGTAGACTCAGTGTTGGCAGGTCTAAGAGAATGCTACAGGTTGTTACAGGTCTGCCATGGGTTAAGAGTAAAAGTGATCAGTTTGAGGCTCTTATAACCAGTTTGAAGCCTATTTAAAGAGCCTACATGGTTATAGTTGAAGTTTGAAGGCAAAGGAGGGTAGCAAAGAGCAGTTTTGAGGACTAAAATGAAGGCTTTTTTGCTTTACACACCAAAACTTCTAGAACTTTATGAAAGGATGACAAGGACAGCAAGTTAAGCTTTTCAAGGGGCAGTTTAGGTATTCATGAAAGAGGTCAAGGCAATTGCAAGGCAGTTCGAGGGTATCTAGGAGCAGTTCAAACACCTTGAGAGTATCTAGGAGCCCCATAACCAGCTGCAGCATGTTTTTTTGGAGCAAGCAGAGACCAAGTCAAGCAAGAAGAGCCCTTGGGCGTGTAAAACAGGTTTCCCTATTTTTAAGCATGAGAACTGATGCAGGGGCATCATATATTTTTTTTAAATATCTTTTGTACTTTTCTAAACTAATGCCACCGTATATGGAGCTAAAAGATTTAAAATTTAAAATCTGGATTTTGTTTTGATTTGATGTAGCAACTACCTCCCGTGAGCTCATTTAATGAGCAACACAATGAAAGAAATTAAAAAGGGCAAACTGTGCAGGAGATTTTGAAGTAAAAAACAGGTAGTTGGAGCATTCATGTAGGTTTTTGAACGTTGCAACATATTTAGGCGGGATTTTGGAAAAAAAAAAATTCTGGAAGGAAGCTTCCAGATTCTGGACAGCTGGGAGAAGAGAAGAGAACAGCAGAAATAGAGGTAGAACAAAGAAGAAAAAAAGGAGGTTAGGACAGCAAAAACAGAGGAGGATAGAAGAGGACAGTAGAGAATATGTGAGGAGAGCATAAGAATGTTTGGGAAATAGTCAAAGAGGACAATAACAGACAAAAGGAGGACAAAGAGAAAGAAAGAGGATTGATAGAGGGTATTTTGTTCTACAAATATTCATGTGAATGCATGTATAAGTGTGTAAAACTTTGATCTTTGAAGTTAATATAATATTTTTCCTTCATAGCTGTTATCTCTGTGCATGTGTCTATGAGTTATATGGGTTATGAGTTTGTTGTTCTCGAAGTATCAAAAGCTGTGTGCAAGTTCTGAGTTTCTATGTTGCTGAATTTCTGAACAGTCACCTACAGCTGCTGCGGGTACTCGTAGCAACAGTGTGTTTTTTTTTTCTGCAACTTAGTTTGTGCCTCTACAGTTGGTTTTATGCTTTCAAAATTAATTGTGTGACTTGCAGCTCGTGTGTAAACCTTTGCAAAGGTTGTGTGAGGTTGCTGATAGCAACACAACCTTCCTTTTCCACCAGTTTGCTTGTTTTAAAGTGGGTGTTTTGGCGCCTACAACGGGGCGGGTGCCATCAGCGTGGTATTAGAGCACAACTACAGATCTGGGAAGAAGAATAGAGGCCTAAGATTGGGGTAAGAGTAAACCCTTTTGTGTGTAAACTGTGGGTGTGTCCCTTCAAGGGGTATTGCAGATAAGAGACCATGGTAAGAAGGAGATTTACAACAGTAGGATGCCTCCAAGGAGAAGGATGGCAGAGGTTGCAGCTGCAGAAGCAACAGGAAGAATAGATGAGGGTTTGGAAACCCTAAGAGGAATGCAGGAAAAAATGAATGCAATAGAAGGTGGAATGAGAAGAGGTAGAGCACATGAAGAAAGTGACAGTGAAGATGATGAAGGAGCAGAGATGGCTGACTAAGATGGTGATAATGTAGATGAAAATATGGATGCCGGTGAAAGAAGACTTATAAGAGCTATTTCCAATATTAGGAAAGGAACAAGGGTAGAGTTCCCAAGCTTCTCAAGAAGTTTAGAACTAGATGAACTAATTGACTGGATAACAAAGATGGAGTATTTTTTCTGATGAAGTAGAGGACCCCAAAAGAGTGAAGGTTGCTCAAACAAGGTTGAAGGGTCATGCAACACTTTGGTGGAAAGAGGTGCAGGCCGAGAGAAGAAGAAATGGCGGAGATAAGATCACAAGATGGGATCGAATAGTAAGCAAGATGAAGGCTAAGTTTCTACCTGGTGATTATCAGCTGGAACTTCTCAAGAAATTGTAGAACTTAAAACAAAGGGAGTTAGGTGTGGAGGCCTATACCAAAGAGTTTTATAAAATTTCCATCAGATCTGGTCATAATGAATTAGACCATGAAAAATTAGCAAGGTATGTTAATGGATTGAGGTTGAACATCCAAGATGAACTAAGCATGATAAGGCTATGAAATGTGGAAGAAGCATATCAATATGCTCTAAAGGTTGAAGAGAAATTGGCAACAAAGCAAAGAACAAACAAAAGTAAAGGTGGATTCAGCAAAGGGAATGTGCAGCAACAAAAAAATTACAATCATGGTAAGGAGGCTAGTCCTTCAAAGAGTCAAAAGGAGAAAGATGAAACAAGATCAAGACCGTACCCAATGAGAGGTAGAGGTGGTTATAGAAGAGGCTTCCAAGGCACATGTTTTTTATTGTGGATAGTCAGGGCATAGATTTTATGAATGCCCACAATGCAGACCAGAAGGATCAAAGAGAACAGGGGTAGGAAGTGCACATGTAGCAAAGGGGGATAATGAATCTTCAGGATCTGTTAGCCAACCAAATGAACCTGAGAGAGGAGAAGCACTTATGATGAAGAGGACATTATTGAAGCCAACCAAGAAAGAAGATGAACTTGTCTAAAGGAAAATTTTATTTAGAACAATATGTAAATTGGGTGGAAAATGCTACAAAGTCATAATAGATAGTGGCAGCACTGATAACTTAGTTTCAGTTGAAATGGTGGAAAAGTTGGGGTTAAAAAGGATAGCTCACCCTACCCCTTACAAGGTTTCATGGTTGCAAAAAGGGCACCAAGTCTTGGTTGATCAACAATGCCTTGTGAATTTTCAAATAGGCACTTATGAAGATGAGGTGTGGTGTGATATTATGCCTATGGATATATGTCACTTACTCTTAGGGAGGCCATGGCAGTTTGATAGAGGGGCAATCCATAATGTAAGGAAACTCAGGTGCGGAAACAGCTTCCTACACTAATCTCTTAAGGAAAGTATGGTGCAAATTCGTTTTAAACCCTTACAATTTCAGATTCGTTAATCTACTTAACAAAGATATTGCAGCAATATACCATACATACAGAAAATGAAGAATGACACAATGATTTACCCTGGGGAAAACCTTTCGGTAAAAAACCCCAGCACTCCAAAACCTGCACAATGTATTATCTTCAACACAACGGTTACAACACACTTGCAATGCAAGTTCTTTCAGGAGATTTCCAACTCTTGAAGACAAAATGCGGCAGCATAAAAAAAACGTTCCAACAATACACTCACATCACAAATCTTCGCAACCCTAAAAAACGCTTATATCATGCGCTTCCCTTTTAGGGCAACTTCCGAAGATAACTGTATTAGGGTTTTACCATTCTCCGAGAAAATAGGAACTCGAAAATTTTTTTCGGGGCGATGCCCCGAACCCCACTATCGTGGAAGAGTGTACAGTACTCAACTTTATCAGTTGCCACATGTCTTCACCTGTCATTGAATCTTCCAGACATAGCTCTTACGTGTCATAGGAATCCGTCATAACCGTTTCAGCCATGATCTCCTTACACACTATTCAAGATGTCGACACATTAAGTGGAGTGACACATCAACATGCAAAGTAGACATGTACACTCACACTTAATTACATTATTTGCAAGAAATACATTTTACAAAACAAATAATAAGAATAGGAATTATCCAAGGTTGAGACACCTTATTCCTAACACATAATGGAAGAGAAAACACTTATACATTGGAGAAAAATGAAAGAAAACACGCCCTTACACCATTGGAAACCAAGGAAGAAGAGGTGGAAAGCGGTCCAAGAACAATGCTAGTGATAGGGAAGCAATTCTTGAAAGAGATTAAAGAGGAAAAACTATGTTTTGCAGTAGTTCCCAAGCAGCTACAAGTACATGCAACAAAGGACAGCAGTGAAATGCCTTTAGAAGTAAAGGAGTTGGTTGAAGAGTTCGATGAAATTGTGTCCAAGGATTTATTGGAAGGACTACCACCTATGAGGAGCATCAATCATCACATTGATTTGATTGTAGGGGCATGTTTACCTAACTTGGCAGCCTACAAGTTGACACCTGCAGAAAATGAAGAAGTGAACAAACAAGTGCAACAATTATTGGGAAGATGACTGATTAGAGAGAGCCTTAGCCCATGCGCAGTACTAGCTGTGTTAGCACCAAAGAAGGATGTTGAATAGAAAATGTGCACGGACTCAAGAGCCATCAACAAAATAACAATAAAGTATCGTTTTCCTTTACCAAGAATGGATGATCTCATGGATTGTTTGGGAAAGGCTAGGTATTTTACAAAAAATGTGGGATGATCTCATGGATTGTTTGGGAAGGCTAGGTATTTTACAAAAAATGATTTAAAGAGTGGATATCACCAAATTAGAATAAGAGAGGGTGATGAGTGGAAGACTGCTTTTAAGACCAAAGAGGGGCTGTATGAGTGGTTGGTAATGCCTTTTGGGTTAACAAATGCACCCAACACATTTATGAGGTTAATGAATGAAGTATTGAAACTTTTTTTAGGAAAGTTTGTGATTGTTTATCTTGATGATATTCTGATTTTTAGCAGCAGCAAAGAAGAGCATTTATTGCATATTAGACAAGTTTTACAAAGGCTCAAGGAAGAAAGGTTATTGGTGAACTTGAAAAAGTGTAGTTTTATGAAGGGGAAATTGGTTTATTTGGGATATGCCATATCACAACAAGGGCTGAAAATGGATCCAAAAAAGGTATGTGCTATCATTGAATGGCCAACACCTAGTAGTGTGCATGATGTTAGAAGTTTTCATGGTTTAGTGAGTTTCTATCGTAGATTTATTTGAAATTTTAGTGGGATATGTGCACCCATAACTGAAACTATAAGGGGAGATAAGAAAGAGTTTAGGTGGACACCGACAGCAGATAAAAGTTTTGAGATATTGAAGAAGGTCACCGAGGAATCAGTATTAGCATTGCCTGATTTTGAAAAGGTGTTTCAAGTGGATTGTGATGCAAGTGGGACAGCCATAGGAGCTGTTTTAAGTCAAGAAGGCAGACCTATTACATACTTTAGTGAGAAGCTTAATGATGCCAGGAAGTATTCAGTTTATGATTAAAAATTTTATGCTATTGTGCAAGCTTGAAGAAGTGGCGTCATTATTTGCTTCCAAAGGAGTTTATTCTCTACACGGATCATCATGCTTTGCAATTCATTAATAGTCAAACCAAGTTGAACCAAGGACACATGAAGTGGGTTGAATGCCTACAAGCATATACTTTTATTCTCAAGCATAGAAGTGGGAGTTCAAACAAAGTGGCAGATGCATTAAGTAGAAGAGCAACATTGTTGGCTGAAATGAGAGTTGAAGTAGTTGGATTTGATGTTATGAAGGAATTGTATAAGGATGATTTGGACTTTAAGGAATAATGGACAGCATGTATGGAGCCTACTAGTGTTGATAGGACACTTTGGATGGATTATTTTATACAAGATGGATTGCTGTTCAAAGGACAACAACTTTGCATACCTCAAGGATCAATAAGGCAGAATTTAATAAGAGAAAAAAATTGTGGTGGTTTAGTTGGACATTTTGGGGCTGATAAAACAATGACACAACTTAGTGAAAGATATTTTTGGCTAAAGATGAGGGCAGAAATCAAAAGAATTGTGTAAGGATGTCAAGTTTATCAATATGCCAAAGGAGGGAGTCAAAATACAAGTTTATATCAACCATTACCCATACCAGAGAAGCCGTGGGAAGATGTGAGCATGGATTTTGTGCTTGGACTACCAAGAACACAGCGAGGTAAGGATTCTATTTTTGTGGTTGTTGATAGATTTTCAAAAATGGCTCACTTTACAGCATGCAAAAAGACGGATGATGCAACAAATGTAGCAAATTTGTTCTTTATGGAGATTACATGGTTTACCAAAAAGTATAGTTTCAGATTGTGATACTAAGTTTGTAGGACATTTTTGGAGAACACTTTGGAAGAAATTAGGGACTGATTTGAAGTTTAGTTCTGCATATCATCCTCAAACGGATGGGCAGACCAAAGTTGTTAATCAAAGCTTAGGGAATTTGTTAAGGTGTTTAGTTGGTGACATGCCTAAGCAATGGGATTTAGTATTGCCTCAAGCTGAGTTTGCATGTAATGACTCAATCAATAAAAGTACGGGTAAAACTCCATTTCAAATTGTTTATGGGCATAGCCCCAGAGGTATTTCAGAATTGAGGGAGCTTGCAAATACTGAGGCATACAAGAGAAGTGCTGAAGGAGAAGAGTTTGCCAAATATATGCAAGATTTGTATCACCAAGTGAGGGAAAAACTCAGTTGGAGCAGCCAACAGTATAAAGAGAAGGCTGATTTGAAGTGGAGAGAAAAGAATTTTGAAGTGGGAGATATGGTATTGGCACACCTATGAAAGGACAGATTTCCCGGTCATACCTACAACAAAATCAAATGGGAAAAGATAGGACCTTGCAAGATCATCAAGAAGTTTTCATCGAATGCCTACGAGTTGGAGCTACCTAAAGGTTTGGAAATCTCTCCAATTTGTAATGTTTTTGATTTATATATTTATCATGAGGGAGAGACATCATAGCAGCAAGAAAAAGAAAAAGAATTACCAAAAAATGGAAGGAGCAGCTACCTAAGAAAGATCAAGAGCAGATTGAGGATATTTTGGATTCTAGAGTTGTTAGAAAGACAAGTGGCAAAGAGTACAGTAAATATTTGGTGAAATGGAAGGGTAGGCTAGTGGAGGATACAACATGGTTAAGCCTAGCAGAGCTGGAATCACTCTAGTTAGCACAAGATTCTAGAGTTGTTGAGCCACAACAACAAGACCTTTAGCCCACAACAATACAAAGTTTACATAGTGAGCAGGGGCTCACAAATTTTTCTAGCCTGATAGTTTGATGCAGGGGCATCATGTTTTTCTAAAAATATCTTTTGTATTTTTCTAAACTAATGCCACTGTATATAAAGCTAAAAGATTTAAAATTTAAAATTTGGATTTTGTTTTGGTTTGAGGCAACAACTACCTCCCATGAGCTCATTTAATGAGCAACACAATGAAAAAAATTAAAAAGGGCAAATTGGGTGGGAGATTTTGAAGTCAAAAACAGGTAGTTGGAGCATTTATGTAGGTTTTTGAACGCTGCAACAAATTTAGGTGGGATTTTGGAGATTTTTTTTTGGGGAAAGAAGCTTCTAGATTTTGGATAGTTGGGAGAAGAGAAGAGAACAACAAAAATAGAGGTAGAACATAGAAGAAAAAAAGGGGGTTAGCACAACAAAAACAGAGGACGATAGAAGGGGACAACAAAGAATATTTGAGGAAAGCAGAAGAATGTTTGAGAAATAGTTAGAGAGGACAGTAGCAGACAAAAGGAGGACAAAGAGAAAGAAAGAGGATTGACAGAGGGTATTTTGTTCTACAGATATTTATGTAAATGCATGTATAAGTGTGTAAAAAATTGATCTTTGAAGTTAATATAATATTTTTCCTTCATAGCTGTTATCTCTGTACATGTGTCTTTGAGTTATATGGGTTATGAGTTTGTTGTTCTCGAAGTATCAAAAGCTGTGTGCAAGTTTTGAGTTTTTATGTTGCTGAAATTCTAAACAGTCACCTACAGCCAGCACTGCGGGTACCCATAGCAACAGTCTGTTTTTTTTTTTTGCAACTTAGTTTGTGTCTCTACAGTTAGTTTTATGCTTTCAAAATTAATTGTTTGACCTGCGGCTTGTGTGTAAACCTCTGTAAAGGTTGTGTGAGGTTGCTGATAGCAATACAACCTTCCTTTTCCACTTGTTTGCTCGTCTTAAAGTGGATTTTTGGGCGCCTACAAGGGGGGTGGGTGCCATCAAGAACTTAGTCAATTTTAGTTCCTATATGCTCTCCCATGCTTGGAATAAGATATAAGACCCTTAGGCTTCATTTTTTCAGTTAGTTTTATTATCAGATGTAATGCACAAAAAATTAATTCAAAATCAGACACAATAACACAACAGATACCCTAGGAAAACCCTCCTCTTGAGGGAGAAAAACCCAGCAACAATATATTTCTTATATATTGAATCAATACAATAATGATCTCCTTACAAGAGGCCGATATGCAGGACCAAATGCAAGCATCAATGAATGATGCAACACAACAATACAAGAAGGTAATTTGCTGATGAAAAACTCAGCCTCTAATAATATTGAACTGCCTTGAGAAGAACTCGCACATGTGATGGAGAGCGAACTAGGATGAAATCTGAATGATAAAACAATGAGACTTTTTCAAGTATATATACACCATGATGAGAGGAGACGTGTCCTTTCAAAGACACAAGTCGGCCCAACAAGAAGGATGCGCCCCTCCAAAGAAATCATGTCTATACAAGAGGTTGGCCTCTTCTAGAAATTCGTGCCTCTTCATTTAATTTGTACCATTCCATTAATTAAATATAATAATCAAACATTGTGCCTCTTCAATTAAATCGATATCATATAAATTAAATAGCCATAGGCTATAATTTAATTTATCACAAGTAAAGAGATCACTGGAAGAAGCAGCCTGACACTGCTAATAAAATCAACACTCCCTCTCAGCTAGGGATGATACTTCCAGCTGAACAAGACATATCACCTCATTGTGATGTCTGCCACAATGGCTACAACCATATGTGGAAAAGAAGAATATCACCTCATCGTGATATCAGATATCACCTCAACATGATATCAACCATAATGGCTACAACTATGTATGGTATGTACAAGTGTTCATCACTTGCGTGATGTTGTCACCTCATCGTGATGTATGCCACAATGGCTACAACCATATGTGGAAAAGAAGAATATCACCTCATCGTGATATCAGATATCACCTCAACATGATATCAACCATAATGGCTACAACCATGTATGGTATGTACAAGTGTTCATCACTTGCGTGATGTTGTCACCTCAACATGACTTTCACCATGGCTCTCCCAGAGGGTGAAACTGTTAAAGGCTAAAATTTGCACCCTGTTAAACTATACAAGTTTAACAACCTTGCCTAACATGGGATTCATTTCTGCATGTGGGAAATGCGTAACCAGAAATGAAACCTCCGGATTCTAGGCCGGTTCCTAATGGATAATTACTGATAACTCCAAAAAACTAACCTGAACTTATGGGGAAAAAGATAGAAGTTACTGAAGTGAACCTAAGATCTTAAAATCTAAACAAGAGAAATAGGTGATACACCAAATATGATATGAGAGCTCGAATACAGGTAACTAAGAAGGATTACTAAATTATCTGAGTGAATAAAACACTTCCTTTCTGTATAGGCTTGCATAAGTATTTTGCAATAAAGTCTGAAAAGTGAACCAAAATAAGAAGGAAAACAGATGCCTCTCCTATGAGCTTCACCCTTAAAGACATGAACTACAACCTGCAAACAAAAATACTTTTCTGCAACTAGGTGTTTGAGTGAGACAAAATAACATGGAATACTGATTATTCACTGATTACCTTTATCAAATCACCTGTAAATACACACAGAATTGCAGAAAGAAGAGAAGGCTCCAAAATAAATTCAGATAACATAAACTCAGCTGCTGTTACTTGTATTTGATCTTCCAAAAAGAGTTACAAAGTCTGCACCAAAATGCTAGGACACCAAAATGTCACATAAGCCTCCTCTGCATAATCAGAACCGGTTACAATGAATGAAGAACAAGACTTTATAGAAAAAGCCCTCTCAAAATTCGGAATTGGACTTTGGGCCCAAAAATCAAAGTGATGTCAAACTCTCCTCCAAACAAGGTAGACCAAAAAAATCTCCACTACTTGCATACCTTGAGCAAAACTTGCTTTTAATGCTAGATTTGACTACTTGGCACTAAGTCTCTGAAAGTCATTAAATGACTTCAACTTGTATTTTAAAACATTTATTAAACCTTGCAGCAAGTCTTTGAATGTCATTAAATGACATTAAATGTGACCTTGACTTGTATTTCAAAAATATCTGAATTTTTATCAAAATGATCAAAGTCTTTGAAAGTCATTAAATGACTTCAACTTGTATTTTAAACATTTATTAAAAAGTGATTCATAATTTATCACTTTAAAATAAAGTTTTACAATTTGACAGAAAATACAAGTGGAAAGACTTCTGATTCATCTAGAACATTTCATGTTTGCATTTTTAAAATATCTTTAATTAAAATGATTTATAATTCATCATTTTAATAAAGATTTACAATTTGCAAGTAATGAAACATTTCACTTGAAGTTCTAATTTTTTGCATTTGATATTATTTATTCAAAAATGATTTATAATAACATCATTTGAATAAATTTTACAATTCTGAAAAGAATGCAAAATGATAGAATACCTTACTTTGCATTTTTTTTTTTTAAATATTTGATCTTTATCAAAATGATCTAATAAATCATTTTAAATAAAAATATTAATAATTAAAAAAAATCAAAATGCGAAAATGAAATGTAAAGTCTAAGACCAGAATAAAAGACAAAAACATAAGTCTTTAGTTTTAATGAAAGACTTAACAAAACAAAAGCATTTGAAAAGCCACGCATGAAGAGAGAGGGGAAAAACTTAATAAAAAAAACCTTAAGGCAAAAATTGCCTTCTCCCTCCTTGGTCGAATTAGGGTATTAACCCTAAAATGAATGCAAAGACATTCATTTGCATTTTGTTCTCCTGCTGCTGGGCGCCGCCATCATGAACCCCAGCTGTGCCTGAGGAAGGAAGTCTGTGTGCTTTGGACGCCATTAAAACTTGAGCTGGAGCTCGTTTTTTAGAAATTTTCCATGTATTCTCCTCCTGGGCTCGACCTTTGAGCATTTTGCAATGAAAACCTCCATATGGGTATTTGACTTTATAAAATAAAATGCACTCTTCTGCCTTTCTGTTGTAAACCCCATGTGGATTTGACTAAAAATAAAAAATAAAAACTGTATTTTAATCTCTAAACCCCATGAGAACATTTTTTTATATGAAGAAAAAGGTAGTCTGAGTAAAATTTTGTGTTTGAGTATTTAAAAATCTGAAAGAAACTTCTTATCTCTGCATTTTGCTGAGATTTTTACGGCTGCATTCTATTTCTGAGTTTTCGACTGTGAATATGTTCTGCAAATAACATCATCATGTTAGCTGTAGTTGATGCAAACAAAATGTATTGAATTTTTTCTTCCAGCAACTTAGCATTGTAACTTTCATCAGCTTGGCTGTAACGTAATATAGTGATATGAGTGGCAAAATACGTATTCGTTCCTATGTTTGCTGCTCTCTTTTTATATCTTTTGATATCATCTCATAAAACTCAGCAAGATGGCATAATGTTGTTCTCATGAAAACTGAAAATGACGCATTCTGGAAATGAACTTAAAATGCAGCATTGCTGTCATTTACTTTTTTCATACCCTTTGTGGTGAAATTTGTAAGAAATTTGCATAATACAAAACAGATTTTATGATGTTCATATTGCACTTAAACATTTGATGAGCTGGGCTCAACCCTTGTGGGAGCCACATTTAACCCCACTCATCACGAAACTGATAAAAACAGCAATATTGTATTTCCTGTTTCTGCACATGACACAAAAAGTTAGTAAAATATGATAGATTCGAAGGCTTCTTTTGATGTTCTGCTTTTCTTTAATCGTTTGGTGAATGCATTATTGAATGAGATCACATCTCTGTTGGTAGCGTAGGGATAAGGTGGGAACTGATTTGTCGTTGCTCTAACGCCATTCTTCACAATTTTGTAGATAAACCTTAAAGCCGGAGCTGGCTGCGACACCAAAGCTGGACGAGTTTCAACACACAACTTCAACAGTGATTCGTCATTCCAGGCAATGACGAATCACCCTCCTTCCTTATTTTTACGCTATTTTCAGCTGTGTGTTCATTTCTTTTATGTACTCAGCATTTGATTTAAAAATCAAATCAGGTTACTCCCACGGCTTGTGTGGGACTTCAGCTTTTTAACATGAATAAAAACAACATTACTTTGCAAACAATGAGTCTTTTTTCTGTTTCAAACATTAGCAAAACAACACCTGAATTCATTTTCAGAATGTGATGAATACGTAGGCAGCAAAATGCTACAGTAGTGAAATTTGGATAACATTTTGGCGACCTTTGCTGTGTGTATGCCTGCTATACACGAAATCAGTAGCCTTAATCATGCATTGGGCATGGAGTCCCTTTATATCTTTTCTTGATTTAGATAACCTTGTGCAAATTTTCGTCTAGTTGCAACTGCTTGTAACTTTGTTGTTATTAGCTATGGTCCCATGAGATATATATCTTTTGTTGATGACGTTGAAGCTCTATTCAATTTCATGAATAGAAAACATATATCTGACGTGACTATAGCTAATGATGTCAGATTTTTGAGCTTCATTTATTCCCCCCAACAAAACTAAAGTAAACTACCATTAACTGTGCAAAACAGCACTTAGGGAAAACGTAGATGCTCCTACTCTACGCGCAGAAGCACTTATTAAACATCTAGAAACTACTGAAATATATACATATAGACCCTACCCTAAAATCAAATGGTGCAGCAGCACCTTATTCAGAAATTCTATTAGAGTTTACAAAGTAGGACATACCTCAAAACAATGTTTGAGGTGAATACCATTAACTGGTATTGGCAACACCTTTCCTTCAAGCGTAGACAGCTAGAAAGCATTCTGTCCCTTGCGCTCAATTATCATAAACGGGCCTCCCCAAAATGAATCAAATTTAGTGTGCTTACCCGGTCTGCTCTTTAGTTCATCCCACTTGAGGACAACATCTCCCACATTGAAATCCCTCAATCTTGCCTTCTTGTCAAAGCTCTTTTTGACCTGCAACTGCTGAAAGTCCATTGTTTGCATTGCCTTTTTTCTGCTTTCTTCTAATTCCATCAGCTGTGCGTAACGCACCTGCATAGGATCCTCTTCTTCAAATAAAACTAGCTGACTAGCAAGATCAAGTGCTGGCAGCTCTGTTTCAATAGATAAACGAGCTTCCTTCCCATATACTAACCGATAAGGTGAATTCCCAATAACTTGCTTTGGAGTAATTCGGTCTACCCATAGGGCAGCCTTCAACTTGGAATGCCAATCATGCTGATTCTCCTGCAGAGTTCTCTTGATAATTCTGATTAGGTTCTTGTTCGTGGACTCTGCTAGTCCATTTCCCTGAGGGTAATAATTAGAACTGGTACTAAGGTAAATACCGTGCTTGATTGCCCAATCAGTCACTCTTAAACCAACAAATGCCAATGCGTTGTCTGAAATTATAGAATCAGGAACTCCAAACCTGTTCATAATATCATCATAAAAATTAAGGACAGCTGTCTCATTTGCATCTTTTAATGCCCCTGCCTCTGTCCAACGTGTGAAATAATCAGTGGCAGTGATTATCCACTTATGTCCCGCACTTGACGGAGGATTGATAAGACCTATAAAGTCAACACCCCACTTTTGAAAAGGCTGTTCTGTTTTAATTGGCTGCAAAGGCATAGCTGGCAGCCTTTCTTTTCCTGCAAACATGGCGCACTTCACGCACTTCCTCACATGTGCATGGCTGTCCTTAAAAATATCTGGCCAGTAATAACCAGCTCTTAGGATTTTGTATGCAGTAGTCCTAGGGGAAAAATGGCCTCCTGAATGGCCATCATGGAATTCATGCAAAATGTCTGCAATCTGATTTGATTCAACACATCTGAGAAGGACACCATTGTGATCCTTTCTGTATAACACCTCATTAATCAAAACAAAAGGAACTGATTGTAACCGATAGTACCTTCTTTTTGCCTTGTCCAAATTTGTTGGACACTCGCTAGTTCTCAAAAAATGAACCATGTCGTGTAACCAGCTCGCTGCCCTATCATCATCAGCTGTCTCACCAAGCAATAACATTGTTTCTAGTTGTCCCTGGAGCTCTGAAACCTCATCATCTGCAATCTGCTTACATAGGCCTTTGCCTCTAACTAACTTAGTCACTTGAATATCCACGTCATACTCCATGACCCGTGTTATCCAACCAGCTCTCTTTTCAATTAAGTCTTTACTGAGTAAGAATTCTTTGACACTAGGGTGTGCAACTCTTAGATGAATCTTGTTATGGGACAGCAAATGTCTGAACTTTTTGAGGCTCTTTACCACAGCGAGGACATGCTTTTCAACAAAGTTGTACCTCTGCTCATAATCTTCTAACCCCTTGCTAAAAAATGCAATTGGCTGCTCCAAACCTTCTGCGTTTTGCTGTACCAATATTGCAGAAATAGTTTCATAACCACCATATGCATAAAGGATAAAGTCCTTGCTGAAATCTGGATTTACTAACGCGGGAGCTGCTGCTAGGGACTCTTTGATAATCTGAAAACTACCTTTGGCTTCCTTTGTCCAACTAAAAACAGCATTCTTCTTGAGCATAGCAGTCAGTGGTTTTAATAACTCAGCAATGTTAGGCAAGAAACGTCTAACAAAATTAATCCGTCCAATGAAAGACTGCAAACCTTTCTTATGGTGTGGTAATGGTAACTCTAAAATTGCTGCTATCCTTTCTGGATCCACTGTAACCCCTTGCTTAGAAACCACATAACCCAAAAGCTTACCTTCATGCACAGCAAACACACACTTTTTTGGATTGAGAGATATCCCAAACGCCCTGCAGCGCTCAAAAATATGCCTTAAATGGTTCAAATGATCTGCTGCCCTTTTGGAGTATACTGTGATATCATCAAGATACACCAATACAAATTTGTACATTAAATTGCTAAACGCCATGTCCATGGCTTTTTGGAACGTTGCTCCTGCATTTGACAAACCAAAAGGCATTCTCTTGTATGCCATAGTACCCCATTTAGTGGTAAAAGCGGTTTTATACTGATCCTCATTCTTGACCAGAATCTGGTTATACCCCGAATAACCATCTAACAAAGAGAAGCGTTCTGAACCAGCAACATATTGAAGTATTTGCTCCATAGAAGGAAGGGGATGCCTATCCTTCAATGATGCTCTATTCTAATCCCTGAAATCTACACATAATCTCAGCTCTCCATTCTTCTTTCTAACAGGGACAAGATTAGACACCCAACTAGTGTGTTTAATTGGGAAAATAATGCCACTCTCAATCAGCCTAAAAACTTCTTTCTGCATTAATGGCTCTAATTTGGGATTGACAGGTCTCTGTTTCTGCCTAACGGGCTTGGCATTAGGCTCAAGTTCTATGGTGTGCTGTGCTAGTTTAGGATTAAACCCTGTTAAGTCACCATATTCCCATGCAAACACATCAGCAAATTCCTGAAAAAGTTGAATATAAGACTCTTTTTCCAAAGGAGTACTCACTTTACCAAACTTCAAGCTCTTGCCGGGTGCAACCTCCAAATTTTCATAATGTTCTTGAGAAACCAGCAAACCAGTCTTGTCCTTTTTAGCTTGATCATCCGTATTGAAAATAGATTCCAATGAAACCAAACCTTTAGGCAACTTGTTGGACTTAAGCTGCACCACTTGATCCCCATAATTCTGCTTTAGCTTATCCTGATTAGAAGCTGCAAAAATATCTTCTTCTAGCAGAAATTGCAAGATCTGTTCATCATTTTCAAAAACTTGCCAGTTTATGTTATTATCAGGAATCGAAGGCCTTACTATAATTTTAACATGCTGCTGGATATTCTCCGTGCTGATTTCTGCAGGTATGTCAAATTGAGCACCTACAGATGCTAATCTATCTGCATGCTGATTTTTAATCCTTGGAATAGAAACAATATTGAAAGCATCAAAATCTTCTATAGCATCCCACACTCTATTTTTGTATGCTTTCAATGTATCATTTTTAACAGAAATTAGCCCTCTCACCTGATTCACCACGAGCTCACTGTCACCATGAACCTTTAAAACTTTAATAGCTCTCTTTCTCGCCCATTCCAACCCATTAATTAAACCCTCATACTCGACTGTATTGTTAGTGCAAGAAAAACTAAATCTAAAAGCAGCATAGTACTTAACTCCATCAGGCGATACTAACATCGCACCTCCACCAGCACCATGCTTACTTCTAGATCCGTCAAAAAACATATTCCAGACCTCATTTTGCTGTTCAGAATCAGCGTTCTCCCATTTAATCAAATTTGGCATAACCAAACCAGCTTCCTGAAACATATAATTACCCATACCAGCGTCTAACACTAAATCACCTCCAGTGTGATGAGTGCTACTTTCAGCCCATTCATCTAAAAGGACATCAGGAATTCCAGCAGTGGACGTATGTGAAACAGGGGCAGGATGATCATCTTGGTCAAAAATGACACAATTTGCATTCATCATACTGGGTGTATAAGGTTCAATGATATCCTTTGCAAGTGATTCTGACTTGATATTTACCTTTGTTCCATACCTTGTGCGGAAAATCATGTGAGACCAATCGGACGAGAGATAACCTCCTATCTTGGTTGTGAATTCTCTTGATAGGCAAAGGCCAAAATAGGGGGGAAAATCTATTACATATATGTCCTGTGGAATAGAGAAACTAGGGCAGGCATGTAAGGTCAGACTAGCATTTTTTATGAGGCCTATTGAGTTGACAGATGTACCATCTAACTGTACTACTCCCTTTTCCATAGGCTCATATTTTAATTCTAACTGATCAGCTACCCTTTTTGGCATTACGGAACAAGTTGCCCCGCTATCAACCATACAATTATGTACCAAGTTCTTTCCAATGATTAAGGAAACATAGAATGGAGGAGGTCTCACATCCTTACCTGGAACTGCATCATGTGGCTTGCTGTCCATCCCTTTTACTTGATCAGCATTTGTCATGACCACTTTCTCTTGATCACTAGCTGCATGTTCTTGCGCATCTTCACCACTTAATGCCTTCTGCAACATTTCAGCTTGTCCGGGAATGGATAAAGAATCCCACATAGTCATTGATATGTTCATTCTTTTCATGCTGTCCACGATGCTGTAGGGCATAGCTGAATGCACCTTCTGATGTATCTTAGCTACAGCCGGACCTATTTCTTTGTGAGGCTGGTTGCCGGTTGGCTGATTTGAAGACTTCTGTGGGAAAATTGGATTTTTTGTAAATGATGGTCCCGCAGTTGCAAGTTCTTCGCCTTTACCAGCTGTCTGATCTGCTTCTAGAGCTCTCTTCTTTGCTCGGGTGTATGTTGCAATTGCTGGACTATCATTCACGCCACAAAAATCTTCACCCTGCCAATTTAGGAATGCAGTCTCATTGGGATATGCATCTCGTTGCTGCTCAGGTATTTCCGTAGATGCATTCGGTTGTGAACTTGCTGCATTTTGAACCATAAGTGCTTGATTGATAACACCATTGGAACATGTCGCTTGATTATGTGCTTGATTACACGGAAAACACCATTCGTAATCTGCTGCAAGATTATTATGAGCTGGCACAATATCTTTTATTGGATTTGCTGCATTCACAGGCGTTGGATTATATGTCTGAAATGGCCTTTGGTTAACATTTTGTCGCTGTCCTTGATAATTTCCTTGATATGGCTGTCTATTTTGCTGATACTGTTGATTAAAACCTTGATTTTGATAAGGTTGATTAGCCCCTTGCTGCTGCTGGTTATACTGTTGAAATGATGGCCTTAGACCTTGGTACTGCTGCTTTTTCATGCTGGTTAGCTCGTTTCCCAAAGTCTGCAAAACCATTTCGATCTTTTGCTGACCGCTTTTAATCTCTTGCAGCTCTGTTGAAGGTCCAACAGGGCTGTTTGTTTGATTTCCAGCATTCTCTATAGCTGGAACAGTCGGTATTGCGGCAAGAGGGGGTATATGCAATGGCATATTTGGATGAATATCTGGAAAATATGGCATAGGAGGCCTTGGAGCTATTTTTCCTGCCTGAATTAGACTATTTTCTGCTCTTATAGCTATACTATAGGCTTGAGGTAATGATTGACCTCCCATGGATTGTATCATCAATGATATATCACTATTGAGACTCTTTAAGTAATACAAAAATGCATAATCAGCAGAAGGCCTTACCGTAGCAGGTATTCTATTCCAAGTCTTCTGGAAACGGATGTTGAAATCCGTCAATTGCTCTTGAGGGGCCCTTTTGATAGTTGTCAGCTGCTCTACCAAAGATAGGTGATCAGATTTTTCTTCAAAAAATTTGGTAAATTGGTCACCAAGCTCATCCCATGTTGCAATAGAAGCCACTGGCAAGCCTCTGAACCATTCCAACGCCTTCCTCTTGAACGATGCAGCTAGTAATCTTACAGCTACATTCTCTTGAGTCACGTGATGCACATTGCACAATGCTGCCACATCTCTTATATGTTCAAATGGCGTTATTTGCCCTTCTCCAATGAATTCTGGCAATCCCTTTAATGCTGCCAAAGGAATATCATTATGCTGTGCTAAATTAAGGGGACTACCTTGATCGAATGGAACAAAAGCGAAAGCTCTTAGTGCAGCCATACTATGAGTCTGTGTGGGTATACTTGCTGAAACTGAGCTTGAGCTTGCTTTTGGGAATTTGAGACTCCTAGAAACAACAATAGGTGACTCTTCTCCGACAGTTGGTGATGCTGAATGTCTCACAAGACGTTCACTATGCAATGATCTTCCTCTTCTGACATATATTCTTGGAGGAGTTGTTTGTACTCTTTTTGCACGAGGAGCTCGATCAAGCGTCCTTCCTTTCCTCTTGGGTGGCGATAACTGCAAATACTCAAACGACTTTGAACTTCTGGTTTCCACTTTTCTCATATAAACTTTTGCATTGGTCACTTTCCTTCACAACGGAGTCGCCAGATACGCTAAAACTGAACTTCTTCTCAAGCTGTAAACTTGCTGTAGCATATCAAAATAGCAAGAACTGATAAAAATTACTGACTTACTGTCCCACCGGGCGTGCCAAAACTGTTAGAGGCTAAAATTTGCACCTGTTAAACTATACAAGTTTAACAACCTTGCCTAACATGGGATTCATTTCTGCATGTGGGAAATGCGTAACCAGAAATGAAACCTCCGGATTCTAGGCCGGTTCCTAATGGATAATTACTGATAACTCCAAAAAACTAACCTGAACTTATGGGGAAAAAGATAGAAGTTACTGAAGTGAACCTAAGATCTTAAAATCTAAACAAGAGAAACAGGTGATACACCAAATATGATATGAGAGCTCGAATACAGGTAACTAAGAAGGATTACTAAATTATCTGAGTGAATAAAACACTTCCTTTCTGTATAGGCTTGCATAAGTATTTTGCAATAAAGTCTGAAAAGTGAACCAAAATAAGAAGGAAAACAGATGCCTCTCCTATGAGCTTCACCCTTAAAGACATGAACTACAACATGCAAACAAAAATACTTTTCTGCAACTAGGTGTTTGAGTGAGACAAAATAACATGGAATACTGATTATTCACTGATTACCTTTATCAAATCACCTGTAAATACACACAGAATTGCAGAAAGAAGAGAAGGCTCCAAAATAAATTCAGATAACATAAACTCAGCTGCTGTTACTTGTATTTGATCTTCCAAAAAGAGTTACAAAGTCTGCACCAAAATGCTAGGACACCAAAATGTCACATAAGCCTCCTCTGCATAATCAGAACCGGTTACAATGAATGAAGAACAAGACTTTATAGAAAAAGCCCTCTCAAAATTCGGAATTGGACTTTGGGCCCAAAAATCAAAGTGATGTCAAACTCTCCTCCAAACAAGGTAGACCAAAAAAATCTCCACTACTTGCATACCTTGAGCAAAACTTGCTTTTAATGCTGGATTTGACTACTTGGCACTAAGTCTCTGAAAGTCATTAAATGACTTCAACTTGTATTTTAAAACATTTATTAAACCTTGCAGCAAGTCTTTGAATGTCATTAAATGACATTAAATGTGACCTTGATTTGTATTTCAAAAATATCTGAATTTTTATCAAAATGATCAAAGTCTTTGAAAGTCATTAAATGACTTCAACTTGTATTTTAAACATTTATTAAAAAGTGATTCATAATTTATCACTTTAAAATAAAGTTTTACAATTTGACAGAAAATACAAGTGGAAAGACTTCTGATTCATCTAGAACATTTCATGTTTGCATTTTTAAAATATCTTTAATTAAAATGATTTATAATTCATCATTTTAATAAAGATTTACAATTTGCAAGTAATGAAACATTTCACTTGAAGTTCTAATTTTTTGCATTTGATATTATTTATTCAAAAATGATTTATAATAACATCATTTGAATAAATTTTACAATTCTGAAAAGAATGCAAAATGATAGAATACCTTACTTTGCATTTTTTTTTTTTAAATATTTGATCTTTATCAAAATGATCTAATAAATCATTTTAAATAAAAATATTAATAATTAAAAAAAATCAAAATGCAAAAATGAAATGTAAAGTCTAAGACCAGAATAAAAGACAAAAACATAAGTCTTTAGTTTTAATGAAAGACTTAACAAAACAAAAGCATTTGAAAAGCCACGCATGAAGAGAGAGGGGAAAAACTTAATAAAAAAAACCTTAAGGCAAAAATTGCCTTCTCCCTCCTTGGTCGAATTAGGGTATTAACCCTAAAATGAATGCAAAGACATTCATTTGCATTTTGTTCTCCTGCTGCTGGGCGCCGCCATCATGAACCCCAGCTGCGCCTGAGGAAGGAAGTCTGTGTGCTTTGGACGCCATTAAAACTTGAGCTGGAGCTCGTTTTTTAGAAATTTTCCATGTATTCTCCTCCTGGGCTCGACCTTTGAGCATTTTGCAATGAAAACCTCCATATGGGTATTTGACTTTATAAAATAAAATGCACTCTTCTGCCTTTCTGTTGTAAACCCCATGTGGATTTGACTAAAAATAAAAAATAAAAACTGTATTTTAATCTCTAAACCCCATGAGAACATTTTTTTATATGAAGAAAAAGGTAGTCTGAGTAAAATTTTGTGTTTGAGTATTTAAAAATCTGAAAGAAACTTCTTATCTCTGCATTTTGCTGAGATTTTTACGGCTGCATTCTATTTCTGAGTTTTCGACTGTGAATATGTTCTGCAAATAACATCATCATGTTAGCTGTAGTTGATGCAAACAAAATGTATTGAATTTTTTCTACTCTTCCAGCAACTTAGCATTGTAACTTTCATCAGCTTGGCTGTAACGTAATATAGTGATATGAGTGGCAAAATACGTATTCGTTCCTATGTTTGCTGCTCTCTTTTTATATCTTTTGATATCATCTCATAAAACTCAGCAAGATGGCATAATGTTGTTCTCATGAAAACTGAAAATGACGCATTCTGGAAATGAACTTAAAATGCAGCATTGCTGTCATTTACTTTTTTCATACCCTTTGTGGTGAAATTTGTAAGAAATTTGCATAATACAAAACAAATTTTATGATGTTCATATTGCACTTAAACATTTGATGAGCTGGGCTCAACCCTTGTGGGAGCCACATTTAACCCCACTCATC